>CM065469.1:40126907-40477281 GCA_032872505.1 Leptopilina syphax
TCCTTTTTATCATAATTTGCCAAGTGGTAATTGAAGTTTCTAAGGAGGGACGGACCGTATATTATCGCAACCAAGACGAATGACCCTGGCAGATTTAGAATTTTTTTCCAACAATATAAATTTCACGCAAAATAAATTATTGTTGTCAGGAAAAATTCTAATTTCTCCTCTAAAAAAATATTTAACTTCTACTTTTTTTAATTTCGAAAAATTGAACAATTAATTTGTGAACAATCTTTTCAATTATCAGCGAATGCATCACATTCAATTTCAGCTATTTACTGTGGTTCCGGTCACGATAATATTTCCACCTTGACATTAATTACAATGAATACGTCTACAAATAAACTCAAGAACGAATCGAAAACAAGAAATAAGAAAATAAAAAAAAAGAAATTTCTAATAAACAAAACCAAAAGAGAAAAGACTAATAAAAAAATTCAGGTAAAATTTTCCAATTTACAACAAAATTGATAATTTCTATTTTTTATTTTCAGGACATTTTTTTTATGAGAAGTTAATGATGCACTTAATTAAACGTAGCTCCAGAGGTACTATATAAAGTCTACGAGAAACACTTTAAGTCCATAGACGATAAAAGTGTCTCAACATGTCTCAAGTTAAGAAATTTGTCTTTTGTGTTATTCTATTTGCGATGGTAGCTAGTGTCCTTTGTCAGAATTGTAAAACACCTGGACGATATGTAAGAAACTAATTAACGTCTTACGTAACTTGGAAAAAAGAAACTATAAACAATTTTTTTTTAATCACTGAATAAATATTTACTCCATTCTAATTCTCCAATTCTCTATTCTAACTAATTAAATCATAAAACTAAAATCTAATTTTAATGATAGATAATCTAATTTGATTATAAATCCGAAAAATTTAAAATTCCTTTTAAAAAATTTTGTTTCATCTTTCATTTTATTTATTACATAATTTATATTTTCAGTGTGGAGATGATGAAAATTGCTGTGGCGGCTGCTGTAGAAATAACGTTTGCATACAGAGTGAGTAAACTTTTTTCTTTTTTGAAAAAAAGAAATTTAAATGTATTTTTATTTCAAGACCGAAGACCGAATAAACAGAAATTTTAAGATAGAGACTAAAATTTTATTTCAATATTTTTTTTTTCAAAAACCGTTATGTAAGCTAGACTAAATAAAATCCGATAAATTGACTGAAGAATTTCTAAAATTGCATTTAAAGTTATTTTTAAAGCTTAGATAATTTAGTTAATATTATTTAATAACCTTATAATTATTTATTCATACGAATTTTTGTTTTTGGAAAAAAAACTTCGATTTTTGTCCTTAGTCAATAATTTGATCAAAATCGAATAAAAAATTAATTAAAATTAAAATTTTAAGCAAATAATCAATTCATTTACACACTGAGAAATACATATTATTTAATAAATTGATTAATTTAATTAATATTATTTATTAAATAAAACTTAATAAATAATAATTATTTTTAATTTATTATTAATTTAATATTTAATATCGTTGATTTATTAAAAATTAATGTTTTAATTATTTGTTTAGTATGGATTAACAATAATTAACTAATAATATTAATTACTTAATAATAATAAAATAACAAAAAAATATAATTTTCTACTAAAATAATTAGATTTAAATTAATAAATTCCAATTCGATTGTTACTGTGAATTTTAAATATTTAGTTGATTCGTTAACTAAATTTAAAAACTTAATTTCTTTGGAAAAGTATTTTACTCTAAATTTTGAAATTTTCAGCTACCGACTTGTGTTACAAAAAGGATTATCAATATCCTTGTTCGGAACATTTGTGTCCACCGGGCTTCACTTGCCACGTCTATCAACCTGATTGCGAAGGATGTGAACCCGAACCACAATGTGGATAATAAATAAATAATTGCTTGCTTATAATTTGTGCGCTATTAAAATATTCGATTTTAAAGAATTCATTTTTCTTTATTTAAAATCTCCAACGAAGTTTATTCCTCCTTTATGTATTCAGAGGATTTTATTCTTAAATTCTAGTATAATGAGGTAAACCTCTTATTCGTGTAAATTTCCATCTTCTTTTATTTATTTATTTTTTTTTTAATAAAGAAGTGAATTTTGTATAATAATCGCAGACAATTGGTTGATATATTTATATAAATTATTGTAAAATATAAGTTGTTATAAATTATCTATTTCTCTACCTTACAGGGCACGTATCTTTTTTACCTCTTTGTAGTAAGCTTCTCTTTGAACTGAAAAATAAAAATAATTTTTCTTTAAAAAATATTTAACAAATTTCATTTTACTATATTCTTATAAAATTTTCTCAGGAATTTAATTCCATTTAATTGTTATTGTATTTAAAAATTCAAAGTATACAAAAGAATATTTAAAAAATAGAATTTAGATAATTTTGAAGAAAATAAATATTTAAATTTTATTCGTAAATATTTAGTATTAACGTAAAACTCACTCCATGGGTCGAATTTGATCATTTCAATTTTGTCATCTTCTCTAGAGCGCACAAGTACTATTCTGTGGCCACTCACCATACTTTCTATTTGAACCATAAGGAACCTGAAATAAAAAAATTAAATATTTGTATGTAGTTATAAACAAAGAGATTAACCGGTTGTAAAGACGAATCTCATTAATGGATCTGAACTATTATGATTTTAAATTCTAATTATTGTATTTTACTTATCATAAATTATTAAAATATACAAGAAAAATATTGCTCAGTGAGTGAAAAATTTATTTAGATTTGAAATAATTTTTCGCAATAAATAAAATTATACTTTTCAGCATGAAACTAAAACATAACCTCAAAATGGTTGGGAATTGAATGTCATACATGTTTCAAAATAGCAAAAGAATTACCTGCTCTTCTTCTTAGCTTCGTTTAACAATAAAGATGTAAGGAGCATAATTTTAGTTTTATAATATCTTTTTCTTCAAATTAAATACACAAGAATTAACAATTGTAATTTATTTACTTTTTCGAAACAGTGTTGTTTTTTAATAGCAGAAGGAAATGAAATGTTCACTGCGACGCAGGCACGCGCAGACCGCGATTTTCGAAAATAAAAAGTATTTTAATAAAACAATATTAATCTATTTTTATTGCAATAAAAATTATTATAATATAATTTAATTAATGCTTACCAAATGGAAATGGTGAAAAATCGAAGACCACAGAGAAAATTTCTTGAATACACTTCACTTTTATTTATTTCATTTATAATTTACTATTTAATTTAAAATCATGAATTGTCATTAACACCGAAATTATTAATTAATTAATGTTTATTTAATTTATATTTACAAAAGCGTTTGTCAGATTTGAAAAATTCAATAATATTTACAATTTAATTTGCCGACTGGAAAATTTGAGGTTATGTAACTATGAACAACTTGTTATCAAAGCTCGTGCAAAGAAATAATTATACTGCGCATATATTTTTGCTATTAGTTTATAATTTGTAGAAATAAAAAATTCCTACTCAGGAATACAAAGAATGATTTAATATCAATTAAATATAATCTGTAATTAATTGTTGACAATTGACACGGTTTCCAACTCTCCGGAAATTGACTGCAATTTCCCGCGTACTTTGTTGAGAAATACTTGTTTAACAAACTAACCTCTCCAAGCAACAATGCAAATTATTAACATATAACATTGTCTACGCTAATTATTGTATTATCAAAACACCGAAAACAACCAAATAAACTGTAAATTTGCTTAAAATATTAAAAGAATAACAAATTATTCGACATTCGATTGATTTAACCAGTCATTTGTACGTATGAAACATAGCGGGAAGGAATGATTTTTTAACGCGATATTAACTAATTATATTAAATTCCCCAAATCTGCAAACACTTATACTAATTTATTTGTCACCTTAGATAACGAATTTCAATTAAAAATTATTACCACAACTGCGGATTGTTAATTATAACTTGATTATTACAAACGATTAAACCGCGACACTAATTCTCTAGAATCCTTGTTCTCACTAATGTGAACCCCAAACGGAAGTGAACCATAATGCACTAGCGCGGGAAAATTTAACTACAATTCCATGAAATTTGTAAATTATAAATTCGATTGCTAATTTCGCTAAATTTAATTAGATTAATTTATTAAACTAACTTATATTCAAGAGAGATAATTCTTCTATCATTAGTCATTATTTTATTTAATGGGAAATTAATTAGAATCAAAATAGTATTTTAATACTGTTTTTTCGAATATTTTGGGGTTATGTAGACCTTCTGAAAACCGTGACACCCGTAATTAAAATAAGACAAATAATTTGTACGATTAGCTCAAAAAATACTAATTTTATATGCTGACTATTCTTAAAATACTGAAAAAATGTGAAAATTATGGACAATCGACTGATTCTAGTAGTTGCGACGGTTGCGACAAAAACAAGGGGACAAACTCTATAAAGTTATAATATTATTACTGGTTTTTCAAATCTACAAACACTTGTGCTAGTGTATATTTTATATTAGAATGCGAATTTTAGTTTAAAATACTTACTAACGCTTTAGAATGTTAATTTTTAATTAAATTATTACGATCTAAACAAACGCGATACTACTTTTTCCGGATCTTTGCGATCAGTAGTGTGAACCCCGTAGAACCAAATTCTCTATAATGCAAGGCGGGAAAATTCAAAAATTTCAAATTCTATGCTTAACATAAAATCTGTTATTAATAATTAAGTTTATAAATAATATTTATTAAATTAACTTTCAACTTTACTAATAATTTATTATTTTTTTAGATTTTTAAAAAATTATATTATTTTATTATTTTTTGAAAATTATTTTATTCTTTTATTATTTTTTGAAAATTATTGTATTCTTTTAAATATATTTTTTTTAATTGAAATATATTTTATTTATATTTTTATATTTTATTTCTTTACTTGGGAAATTAAATTGAAAAATTCACAAAATGTACCTATTTTAATTTAAAAAAGAATTATTAAATCTAAAGAAAATATAAATCTTCTACAACGTTAAATGAAAATTATTGTTTATTGATTTTAGTGGAGGTACAAACTTTTTTTTTAAATCTATTGAAAATTCAGTCTCATTCTTAAAAAGGTAAAAATTCTAATTCAAACACATTTTCGAAGTCTTCTACAGATTAATAAAATTCATCGTTTTATATTTTAAACTGAAAAGCAATTAATTATGAGGCACACCAATAAGGCTTGTAAATTTGAAATATTTATAAAATTTCCTTAAAAAAAACTTGTTCAGTTTATCATGCAAATTATTATATTATCTCAAACGATAATACGTTAATTTCAATTAGTTTAGAAAAAATTCTGTAGAATAATTGACTGATAAATTATTTGTTGTTTTTTTTAAGAAGAAAAAGAGACTTAATAATGTTTTCTCTATTATCAAGTTTTCAATTTGTCATTAGCTACGCTCTCCAATTTTTTAATGACTTTAGCCAAATCAATATCTTTCACGAGCTTTAAATAATCGATCATTCTCACGTTTCGAATATTTGCAAATGCTGGTGCAACAGTACACAAAAGACGTATGTGCTCTTCCAATTCGGTTTGTGTTAATTTCATTCTATAGGAATTGTCCAATTTTTGTAGAGTGAATTCTAATGTTAAAACACTTTTCTTTTCAGCTACAAATATATTACGGAGAATTCTAGCAATTTCAGGTAATCTCAAATGCATCGCTGCTGCTTTATCCGCGGCCGGCGACCTTGTCATTGCTTCTAACGCTTTTGCAGCTTGTTTTGCACGAACCTGCAAAAAAATACAA
Source organism: Leptopilina syphax (assembly GCA_032872505.1). Taxonomy (NCBI): domain Eukaryota; kingdom Metazoa; phylum Arthropoda; class Insecta; order Hymenoptera; family Figitidae; genus Leptopilina; species Leptopilina syphax. The sequence continues at coordinate 40,132,719 of CM065469.1, forward strand.
ATTTAATTAATTAGTTATTTAAATAAAATCAAATAATTTCACAAATGCGAGGAAGTTGATTATAAAATAACAAAACTATAAAAAGTGCTCTTTTTTTAAATTAAAATCTTTTTAAATTATTTTTTTTTTAATTTTAATTCTATAATTATTTGTCTTAATTAAATTAAGATCGAAAAGTAATTTTAATTCAAATATTTAGTTATTATGTATATATTGAAAAATTAACTTACCCTTTCGAGGAGAGCTTTTGGAATTCCTTTCAATGCGGGATTAATACTAGAACTACTGGAGGTTGGAGTTGTAGTTGGAGTTGTGGGTGGTGTATCCACAACCGAAATTTGCACTTTTTTAAATCCTTCAGCATTCGTCTCACTTTGAACCACGGTATTTGATTTTTCCGTTTTAGACGGCGACGTTTGTGAATTTTTTGTCATTTTTGCATCAGCCAGTCGTTGCAGAGCTTTTTCCATTCGTGTATTGCAATTGAAGAGATTTTTAGCTTTATCTAAAAAATCAAAAACGTAATTTAAAATTTATAGGTAGAAAAGAAAAAAATCGTTAAAAATAGATTAAAAAACGATTCAAAAATAGATAGTAAATTATTAAATAATAGAAAAGAAAACTTAAAAAAAATAAGAAATTATTTTAAAATAAACAATAAATTAATAAAATATAAACAAATTATTTAAAAATAGACAATAAAGTATTAAATAAAAAATTATTGAAAAACAGGCAACAAAGTATTAAAAAATAGAAAAATGATAAAAAAATATAAAACGAACGAAATCAAACTGCCAAAAATGGAAATGCAAAAATCCTACTAATTCTATCGATTCTTTCTTGCTCAGTGAGTTTGAATTCAAATCCATTTACTAAAGTTAACATTATTTTTTCTTGTTTTTTCACACTCTTCTGCCACGTTCTTCTCAATTGACAAGAGACTAATTAAATTCTACGTTTCTTTTCTCCAGACAGGAGGGAAAATTATTTGTCAATTGACATGAAGCTGAAATTAATAAGTTATTGTCACATGGCTTGGAATTTATGCGAACATTTCACTTTTGATTCAATGTTTTCATTACAAAATTTCTTATGCAATTGCAAATACAGTAAACCATGTCATATGGAATTTCTAGGTCACCTCAATTTTTCTTCTCCTCCGTCTCTCAATTTTATAAAAAACATTCAAATTCACTTACCAAGAACATCTTTGGCAGATGAGGCCTTTTCAACATTTGGTGGTTGTGGTAATTCGGCTTTTTCTATTGCTTTGCAGTTTTCAATGTCGAATTCCGGATGCCAGCGAACCAATTTATTCCTTGGCACAACCATTGGAGTTTCCAAATTTTTCAGGAACTCCTCATGTTCGTCCTTAACTTTGTCTGCGAAAGGGAATAATTTTATTAGCATTGAAACAATATTTTCTATTAGTATTCTTGTTTCTTTACTTTCTAACTAATTCTAATATTTCTTCTTCAATTTTAATTAAAGTTAATTACAAATATTTCAAATTATTAAAATTTGTACTAACATTTTTGTAAATTTTACAATTTATTTGTTATTTGTATTATTTTAAATGTTTAATTGCTATTAAGATGAATTGTAGAAAAGATTTACCCAGTAGAATATTGTAGAATTTTCTACGTCTCTCCAGTAGAACACCTGGACTCATACTGACTTCTGAACCGGATTTAAGAACATTATCAGCGTCTGGAGTGTTTCTTCCATTTCGAGATTCAACTAATGGCGTTAATACAAGATCATAAGTTGGCACTTTCGTCGCAGATCCAAAGTTACGAATTTTCTCTTGATTAAATTCATATGCATTGGGATAAATATTTTTTATCTGCGCAATATGATCCAAATTTAAATTGCGGCGAAGTAATTCTTGAACGGCAGGTTTCAACTTTTTGAATGTTATCTTCTCATTTCGATTGAACAGCATAGCTGTAACCTAAAAAAAGGAAAGAGAATATAATATTAGATAGAAATATTCTTCATAAAATTCAATTACTTTGAAAATTTTCAAAAAAAATTATTAAAACAAACTCCACTATTTTCAAGAATATTAAAATAAATTCTTAAAAACAATTCAATAAGTGAAAAAAATTTAATAAAAATCTTGCTAAGAATTAAATGATTTTCAATACAATTTTAAATATATTTTTTTTATGAAAGAATTCAATTATGGAAAAAAATGATGATAAAATTTTTGTACTTTCGTATTTTTCAATTTTTTGAAAAAAGGATGAAAAATACTCACCGTATCAATGCATCTGAAAACTTCTGCGAGGAATCTGTAATTATAAGGCAGTGCCAAAGCAGGAGTTGCACTTTCGGCTAATGATTGATATCTCTGATAAGCGGGACCCTTGGTTGGACTTCCCTTAACAGGACTTGATGTCGGTTCCTTTGGTTCAAAAAGTAAACGACGTTGGGGACTGGCATTTTTCAGCAACTGTATATTCTTCACAGGACTCAATAGAAGTTTACTCGGTGACCTTGCTGCTTTCGAGGGACTAGAAAAAGAAAATTTATCATTAAATCTATCATTGAAAATAAATAACTAGTGAATAATAGAAAAAAAATGATTTACCTAACAGGAATCTCCAGTTGAATTTTATCGAATCTTTGAATCTGGGGCTTATGATCTGGTAATTGTTTCTTTTCATTTTGCGCCTGCAATTGAGTCAATTTTTCATCGCAATTACGTATTTTATTAATTCTCTCCTTAATTTCAGCGAGTCTTGATGATTGATTAATTCTGTTCTTAATCTCAACGAAACTTAAATCAGTTTTTTCAATTCTTGCCGCTTTTTTCGGAGTAACAGAACCAGCAGCTGGTGCTTCGTCCTGTTCATTTTTCTTCGGTGTCCTGAGATTTCTCGACGAGCTCGAACGCTTCTTGGGACTCAATAAACCCTTCTTTTCGAAAACCACATTTTTATTCGAACTCGTACCATCGATTTTCTTCAAAGATTCACGAATATCAACTTGACCTTCCTCACTCGAAAGTTTTCGTGATCTTGTACGCGTTCTTGTATTCATTCTCGGCGTTTTTGGCGTACCAGGTTTTTGTAGATCGAAAATAATATTTCTAACTGCTGAATTATTTGATTTGACCGAAGGTGACTCGACATCGGTATTTTTATATAAACTCTCATTGGAACATTCTTCTGGCACAATTGTAAGCGAAGTCGATGTTTCTCTATGTGAATCGTAGGATATACTTGAATTTCTTGTTTCCTGATCCAAACATAAAACTTTTGATTTATTACGTATCTCCTCGGAGGCAGCTCGTTTCCTCGTGGTGAAATACGCCGCCACTGAAGGCTGCGACATTTTTTATATACGTATATATAACAATATCGCAGATTATTTTTTTTAAATGTTGCGAGATCACTGTTCTTTAACAGAAGCTAAAAGTAAAAAAAAAATAAAGTAATGTAAACCAATATGCAATGCAGGTCAGGTGACGAAGAACAAACCCCACTAAATTTCAACAACTGCGTTTACACATGTCCACGCGTCTTCTACTCTAATTTAGCGCGAAAATACTCGGGAAATGATGTCAGCAACACACATCAGCTGAATCGACAAGAATTAAAATTGTGTAAACAATGCTGAACACGAGAATTAATTGCACAATCACAACTATATTACATCAATTAAAATTATTTTACTGACGTAAGATTTACTTGTACTTGTAAATCTATATTTTTCACTAATTAAAAAACTTATAAAAATAAGAATTTATAAAATATACAAAAGTTTGCTTGGTTTGCTTCGTTTGCTTCTACACCTAACCTGTCTGTATGTTTGTAACGGTCGTTTGACATAACCTGACCTGAAACTTAAGTTCAGTTCACAAAGCCAAAAAATAAAGTACAATTCACACTTGCGCTATTTTAGTCCAAACGTTTTGAATTCAGAAAAAGCGCGCTTTTTTAAAAATTCTTTCCTTTTTCCATAAAAAACAAAACTAAAAAATAATCTAATTAATGATTAGTAAAAAAAATTTACATAACAAATATTTTTATTAATTAATGATATTCACTGTGAATGTAAATTCGTTTATTTAAAAAAATAAAAATATATTCTTTTTCCTTATATTTCAGAGATAAGAATTGTGATTATTATAATCAGGGGAATTATCTTTACACTTGTAGAAATTATTCTTGGAGTGTAGAATAAATTTTAATGAATTTTAGCGAGACACCCAGTGCCCGAGAGGCAGTTTCAGTTTATACGCACCTGGTTTGAGGATAAGCAAAATTGATGATGCGCTCAATGCGATGAGACATCACCAAGTCCCTGTGGCGCAGAGGATAGCGCGTTGGACTTCTAATCCAAAGGTCGTGGGTTCGATCCCCACCAGGGATGACAAAAGCGGGGTGACCGTTCTTATTTTTTGTCTTCAATACGCTGAATATGTTAATTAAACTCCTGGACACCTCTTTAACAATAAATCGAAACGAAATTCCTCTTGACGAATACTGAAAATTATTTACTCATAAATATATATAATTTATATTTATTGGAATTTTTTTATATATATTAAAATAATTATATTTATACTTACCATATAATTTAAAACTGTTTGGAATTTATTTTAATAATTTCTTTTCGACGAATACGAATCTTCGTTTTTGAATTTAGAAAAGTAACTTTTCTTCGCAGAGAAATTAATTTTTCTTTGCGAAACAATTTTCAAAGTATTTATCAATATGTTTATACAAATGGAGACGATAATTAGAAATATAATGTCCCTCATCAATATACTGATGATGTTTAAATAGAATTCCATTGTCAGCTAAAGCAATTAGAAAGTTATGCACGTGATATTTGAGAATTTCTTGATCCATTGTTGCACTGTAAATAATAAAGTTCTTATCCCTTAGACCAGAAATTCTCGATGACAAGTTGGCTTTTTCGTAACTGCTTTTTGTGATATTATTATATTTGCCACCAAACATCTGGAAAGAGAAAAATATTTTAATTTTCAAGTTAAGAAATTAAATAATATTTCTGTAACAGAATTTTTTAATAGTTGTCTAATTTAGAAAGAATAATAAATTTCAGAATTGAATGAATTGAACCTTAATTGCAAAATCGTGAGAATAATGTTGCCAAGTAGTGATAGGCGAAACCGCTGCACAGCATTTAAATAAATTATTTCCATCCATGGCCATTATATTAAGTGCAGTGTAACCACCGAAACCCTCTCCATAAACCGCAATCTGATCTGGATCAATGCAATTAAACTTTTCCAAAATATGATTTATCACAAAAATTTGATCCTCAATTTCTAAGGTGCCTATTTCCCTCCAAATTGAATTCGAAGTTTCCAAATTTTTATAACCACTTCCACTTACATCTGCCTATGAATTTAAAATAAATTATGATTCAACAAGTTTTGAACTTTCAAATGAATGAAATATTTTTTAAATTGTTTTATTAAAAATATTTTAATAAATTACTTATTACAATAAAAATTAGAAAACTGAAATTTTATAATTAATTTTTTCGACTGTGACTCAAAATTATGGTAATAAAAATTCAATTTGAAGAAGAAATAAATAAATTTCGTTTATTTGAACGTTCTAAACTTTAGGATCATAATTAATACATTATGTTATTTTTTTATTATTAAAAATAAAATATAAGATTAAAAAATTGCAAAAAATTTTACCTCAACAACTATAAAATTTTTGTTTAATATTAATTCCCAAAGCCAGGATATTTGATATTTAGAGGTAACAATTTGTCCTTCTGGTGTTCCGTCCACGTGTAGAAGAAGTTTATATTTCTTCGGACAATTTTTAATTGATGGATGCCAATCTAGTGGTGAATAAATTCTCACTCGTCCAATGAAACCATCTTCAAGATTTAATTCAAATTCATGAACTCTTGGTTTTTTTGTCAAAGAATCCCAAGTTCGAATTTCTTCATTTTCGTTTAGACTTAGTAAAACGAAATTTGTTTCCGTGTTCACTATTATTGTCCATGGTACATCTGGTCCCCTATTGGAAAAATATGCAGCATTATTATTTATTTCTATTAATTATTATATTAATTAATAGTTTAAGACGTAAACTAATAATAAATTAATAGTTTAATACATAAATTAATAAAAGTAATAATTAATAATAGTTTTTAAAATAAATTACGTTCGAGTTTATAAATTTTAATCACATGAGGAAAATTTGACTTTAACGAAAATGGTGGTTAAAATTAACAAATCGCCAGTTTCAAAAATTAAAAAAATAGAATTATAGTATTAAATAAATAATAGTATTAAAAAATAGAAAGAAATTAAAATTAAGAGCAAAATATAATTACTTGCAATTGAGAATATAATAATCACCAAGGGAAGACATTTTTACGTCGGCCCAAAGACATTGAGGATGAATTTCACTATTTTTTAAACCACCATCGCTGTTTTCCTCAGGACAAGTAAGACAAATGACAGACTCCATTGAAGACGATTCACTGAATGGATATGAAATTTTAATTTTATAAAAATTTCTGAAAAGAGAATATTAAATGAAATAAATATGCTTTTTCGATTATTAACTTTTTAAATCTATTTTTTCGTTACCTTCTGGAAACATTTTTTGTCGGAGTTGCCAGAAAATAGGCAAATAAATCTCCTGTTTTCTCGTCTCGACGAACTTTTAATATTTCATTCACATAGTATTCGCTACTAATTAATGGAGTAAAATTTGTTATTGACGAATTGATATAAACATCTTGAGAATCCTCCACTACTCCATCGTTTGTTGATATTGCCATGTTAAAAGTACTGAATCCTGAAGTTTCATTATGATAAATAAATGGATGCAGAACCCATGGTTTCGAATCTAATTGTATTATTCCTGCACATAATATTCAGAAAAAGGAAAAAAAAATTATTTTACAATTAAATGTAATGTGACTAATTTTATTTAATTAATTTGTTGATTTTGTAACTAAAAGTATTTTTAAAATTGAAGAGAAAAATATAAATTATAACTTTTCTTACCAGAAGCTGGTTTAATGAAGAAACCTTTTTGTTTTGAAGAAAAATAATACGAGTTATTTTTCCCCCGAAGACCATAAAAAACTGTAGATTCATCAGGATAATGAACCGTGTATTCAATTGATTTGTACTCAGATTCATCACGATATGAAGAATAATTAATTTGATCTGCTCGTTTTCGTGTTATTCCAAAGTAAATAATTTCAGGTTTCCTTTTGAAAATTGTTAATTCAATTCTATTGTTAATTTTCAGTAATTTAAAAATTATTTTTGAATCTTACTTTGGATCGTATTCAGAATTTAAATCGTAAGAAGTTTTTGTAATCGGTCTATTATAGACAAAGGTGTTTATTTTCGGATAAAGTAAAACAGTTCCATTTTCCTTGTACAAAATGCCATCAATCATGGAATTACAACTCACGACGCTTCCATCGTGTTCGCAATAATCTTTCTCTTTTGTCGAATCAGATTTTCTTTCCTTTAAACAAGTAAAATTAAAATTAAGTTAATATTAATAATTAATAACATTTTAATAATTTATTAATTAAATTATATAATTATATAATATATAATTTATTAATTATAATATTTTGATACTTTCAATAATGTTGAATTATCTTTTTTTAAAAATTTTAAAAAATAAAAAAAATTCTGAATATAATTTAGAAAAATCGCTACCTGACCATATACTACTTGGCAGAATTCCCTAGTTTTATTCGAATCCGTAGAATTTAAAAAGCATTTGAAATGTTTTTCACTTCCATTATCGTTACAAGTATAAAAATACAGATGATTTTGGACAGAAAAAGAAAAATCAGATACAAAATTACCATTTTTTACAATTTTTTCCTCAATGCCGGAACTAAATTTAAATTAAAATTACAATTTTGAAATATGCTTTGAAAATAGAATTAATTTTTCGTAATTTACAATTTTAAATTAAAGTATAACAATGAATATGGAAAAGAAATACAGAGTAGATGAGAAAATTAAAAATAGCTTACTTAAATTCTTTTATTTTTACTCGATATTTAGGAAGTTGTGTAAAAGATTTCTGAACGTCGAACAAAACAGCTGCATATAATTTATCAGGTGAAATTATTAAATGCTCATCATTAAATGGGGTGTGAAAAAAAAAATTTATTTTGACTTGAAGTATCTCTAGTATTTATACTATTTTTAATCGAAAGCTTTGAATCTTCTTTTACTAAAAAGAAATTAAAAATTAATTAATAATAATCAATTTTAATAAATATTAATATATATTAAACAATACACCATAAAAAAGACAAAAAAGGAAACAAAAAAACAAAACAGGAATAATTTCATAATTATTTATAAAAAATGATAAACATTTATTTTATAAATAATTATTTTCAAAATAACTCTTAAACCTTTTCTTGCATTTAAAATCACAATATTAAGATTTGGATCTCTATAATAAATCTCATCATTGCTTCCATCAATCCATGAAATATTTCTAAAAATAAATAATCTATAATTTATTTACTTTTAATCTAATAATAAATCATTTTGAATCTGTTTTATTTGTAAATAATCAATTGACAGTATTTCTAATTATCAAAATAATAAAAATGATCAAAACAAATTTATAGTCGAACTTGGAATTTTTATTAAGCAGTGAATTGTAATGAATTAGCGAATTAAGTGAAATTTCTTGTCCATAATTTTTTAACTTTTCCGTAATATTCGCTAATCGACTTTTAATACCATTTTTCTCAGAATTTATTTTATTCGCAAAGATAATTAAAATTGAAATCAACAACCCCGCGAAGATAGCCTAGAAATTTTGTTCAATTACTACTGTTATTAAAATTTTAATTTAGAATTAAAACTAGAATTATTTAGATTTGAAAAACTTGAATATTAATTTTAATTTTTGTTAAATTCAATTAAAGAAAAATTAATTAAAATTAATGTAAACAATACTTAGTTTATAAATTAAGAAAGGAAAAACAATAAACATTATTTTACTCCATAAAAAGACCAAACGACGATTGGTGATAAATTTCGTTGACTTCGAATTGCGTTTTTACAAGAACATCTTTGATTTTCTGTTACATTCATTATTAATTCAATTAAAGAATTAATTTCATTAACTAAATGAAGCAATTATTTTCAGCGTTTACATTTAAAATACTTAAAAGAGAAGAACTTTTCCTAAAAAAAAAAAATTGCCAGAAGAAAATAATAATTGACTATCGATACAATTAAAAACTACAAAATTTGTTTTTTATTAAAAAAAAAATTCCACAGAAAATGAAAGATAATTCATTTATTAAAAATAATCTTTAATTCTTACTGATTTTTACATTTGGAAAAATAATTAAATTTAAATTAATTATTAATTAAAATAATTAAATTTAATTTAAATAATTTAATATTGTAACAAAAGATTGAAAATATTTTTTTTTAAAGGAAATCTTAAACGCTATGTATGATAAGAAATAGGTATAAAAATTACCCTTTTGAGAATTAAATATAAAATGTTGATTACGTTTTCCAAAACGTAAAGTTTAATGCATAATTATTCTATTTAGTCTTTCTTTCGAGTTCAATAATTCCTTGAGCTCTTGTTTTTGGGGTTTTCAAGTCCATTGGTATTTGGTAAATTATCGAAAATTATCCAAAGTCTTTCGAATTCTTCAGCAAACGGTTTAGCCAAATCCGGTTGATTGGTGATAATAATGTTTTCAAAGTTTCCAAAGAAACCATTTTTTGTCCAATTGGTGCTTCCAGTTATCAGAATTCGCTTGTCAATTACAGCAAATTTATGATGCATATAATAGAAAGACTGCTTAGTACGAAGGCGAATGCCTAAATATTAATTTATATCATATGTTACAAAAATACAAAATTTATAGTAAAATAATGACAAAATACAAAAAAATAAATTGCAAATTAATAATATAATACAAAAACGATAACAACGGTCAATATATTTTTCTTATCAAAATTATCGTTTTGTAACGATTTTTCTAATTTTATGTAGAAATTGTTAAAAATTACAATTTTTATTTACCCAATTTCCGCATTTTGTATATGTGTTCGGTCGACGAAGTATTGTCCGACATATCAGCGTCAGTGATTACTCGCACGGGTACATCTCTGTGAAATACTTCTATAATTGCATCAATTAGAGAAGGATGCGTTAGGAAGTAAACGCACACATCCAAAGAGTGTTTTGCGGATAAAATTGCTTTTCTCAATTCACTGAAAACAAATAGTTTCATAATTTATTTTTTTAATAGACGGGACAAGTTAATTATTTAAGAGAAAAAGTTTAAAACTAAAAACCAGGGAGGTCACAAGTTTCAGTTTATCAATTTCCCTGACAGAATTCTTTTTACAGTAAAATATAAAAGTTTACGAAAAATAAGTAAAATTTACAAATTTTAATGATTTCTAAAAATTACAATTATAATCCTTCCTGAATTCAATTATTTTCTACAATTTTCAACTAAACTTCATCTCCAAATCAATTATTTAAAATAATTTTCCGAAAGTTTTTAAAATAAATCGAAAAAAGTCGCAATTTTCTTAAACAGTTTTTCTTAATTACTTACTTGATAGTTCGTACCGGGCAATGAATCCTGTTGCAAGGATTCCCAAGCATTAAATGAGTTTTACACATTACAGATTCTTCAGAGGAAAATAATACCAAAGATCTTCCTTTTTTCGTTTGTTGCTCTGACTTGTTTCTATATTTTTTGTACAAACAATAAATAGTATATACCGAACACGTAACACATGTACCGCCGACTAAAAACTTTACTACCGTCATTTTAACTGTTAATAAATCAGAATAACCTGTAAAAAAGAAAAATAACTTGAAGTGCTGCTAGAGAGAGTGTTATTTATATACTTTTGCTACTTCTTTTTAGATACTGAACAACAATTTTTATAGTTATTTTCTATTTTTGTGATTTTTGTTCTTTTTGTTTACAATTCTAAAAGTGAGGTTAGAATTCTCCGACAATTGCCAAATGTTACTAACACGTCTTTTTATTTCTTAATATAACTTTTGAAATAAAGAGAAATCGTTAGTAACTAGATCAATAAATACTAAAATTTCTTACCCTTTTTGATATTTATTATTAAATAAAAAACGAAATTGAAATCAATGAAATAAATTCTTTTTGATCACTTCACTAACAAAGTCCACCACTGTGCGGCGCTACTCAGCGCATGCGCTTTTAACAATAGACTAGCAGACGATAATTGATTTCGGAATGTTGTTATACTTTTGCTATCACTATCTAAAATTTAAATTTTTTAAATAATAAATAGTGAATAAGTGATAAATTAGTTTAGAAAATTATACCTCCAACTATGGCAATGTTTGAAACATTAAGAAAAGATTACAGCGTAAGTGCATTTCATTTATAAACAGGACTTAAAAAACATTTTTCGTTTTTTAGGTTATGTTGACACATTGTTTATTTTTTAATTTTATAATAAATAATTAGTGCTTTTAGTATTTATTTACACTATATTTGCAAGAAAGTGCATGAATTTAAAAATGTCATAAACTTTAAAAAGTTTTCATGTTCATAACTAGTCGATAATAAGCCCGAATGTTATAGATTATAACAAAACTCGCGAAACCCATTGTTTCGTTATTTTTTTTTATTGAAAGTCTAATGGAATTAATTATTCTTTTTAGGAGCACTTGCAGCATTCCTTCAAAACCTCAGACACAGCGTCATTTGTGAAAAAATGTACAGATCATTGTATTAATGAATCAGATAGAAAATCAGCGGTTGATCAAGCACTCCGCGATACTCTATTATTAATTTTAGCCGAAAATTCATCAGGAAATGTACAAGCACTCGAGGCGTATATTACATTTTGCATTGAACTATGCCAAAGGGATTTGGCGACAGCAAGTGTTCCTGTAATGTTACTGGGCGATATATTCGATGCAATGACATTGGATCGATGTGAGAGTCTCTTTACATTCGTTGAAAATAATGTCGCCGTATGGAAAGAAGAAATGTTTTTCGGTGCTTGTAAAAATAATCTTCTACGAATGTGTAACGATCTCTTGAGAAGACTCTCACGTTCTCAACAAACTGTATTTTGCGGAAGAATATTACTTTTTCTAGCGAAATTCTTTCCATTCTCTGAACGTTCGGGATTGAATATTGTCAGTGAATTTAATTTAGAAAATCATACTGAATTTGGAACGGAAAAATCAGACGATATTTTAGATCAAATGAATGTTGACGATATGTCCGAGAGTAAAATATCAATTGACTATAATTTATATAGAAAATTTTGGGCTTTACAAGATTTTTTTCGTAATCCAAATCAATGTTATAATAAAATGCATTGGAAAGTTTTCTCAGCGGTAAGAAATTTTTTTTATCTATTTTAATTTAATTACTTAATTAATTAAATTGAATTAATTTTAAATTCAAATTAACTCACTAATCTTCTATGATTATTTTATAGCACGCTTCAAATGTATTATCAGCGTTCTCTTCATTTAAATTAGAAGAGCAAAGAAGTTGTTTAACAACAGTGAAAGACGATTCAATAATGGAGGGAACTCACAAAGAGACGCATTATTTCGCTAAATATCTCACGAATCAAAAATTACTTGAACTTCAACTTTCTGATACTAATTTTCGAAGATACGTTCTACTTCAGTTTCTTATTTTATTCCAGTACTTGAATAGTACAGTGAAATTTAAATCGTAAGTTTATTTTCAAATAAAATCATTTATATAAAGTCCTGTAATTTATTTAAGATCATTTTAAAAATATTTTTATGAAAAAATAATAACATAAATCAAAATAAATACAAAATTTTAAACAAATATTTAAATTTAATTTTTCAAAACTAATTTCTCTAGGGAAACACACGAATTGAAAGCCTATCAGGCCGAATGGGTGAAATCGACAACGGATCAAGTTTATTCACTGTTAATTGAAACGCCACCCGATGGTCGAATATTCGCTGAAACTGTTAAACATATTTTGGCTCGTGAGGAGCATTGGAATGCTTGGAAGAATGAAGGTTGTCCGGCATTTAAAAGACCTGCGCCGGAAACCAATGAAGATGACACGAAGGAAACTAGAAAACCAAAAAGATCTCGTAGAAAAATTGGCGATTTCATCAAGGAAGCTCAACTCGTTGGAAAATATCATATGGGAAAGTGAGTAAAATTATGCTACTTCTCATAATATAAATTAATTATATTTAAATTTTTTTTCCAACTATTTTATTAATATTTCTGAAAATAATTCAATTTCTGCGAAATAATTTTATTATTTATCTCTTAACTACAATTTGATTAGAATTTTTGAAAATAATTAAATGTATGCAAAGAATTTTAATATTTATAAGAATAATTGAGTTCTTGCTGAAAATTGTATTAAATTTTTTTTAAAATAATTGAATTTCTGCTTTAAAGTTTTGTTATTTATGAAAATAATTGAATCCTAGAAAAGAAAATTTTAAATTGTAATACATATCTGAAAATAATTAAATTTTTGGGAAGAATTTAATTAAAATTTTCAATAATTATTGAATTCTTTCGAGAATATTGAAAATAAATAAATTTCTGCGAAGAATTTAATTATTTAGAAAGATAATTGAACTCTTTCGAAGAATTGGATTAAAAGTTTTGAAAATAATTGATTTTATGCCAAGAATTTTACTACATTGTTTCAAAATAATTGAATTTTTGTGAGGAATTTTATTATTTATGAAGAAAATTGAATTCTTGCGAAGAATTTTATTATTCATGAAAATAATTGAATTTTTGCGACGAAATTTATTATTATTTTAGTAAATAATAAATAATACTAATATTTATAAAGTGAATTTTATTAAATTTTGATTTTTGAATTATTTATTATTTATGAAAATAATTAAATTTATGCGAAGAATTTTGTTGTTTATGAAAATATTAACAGAAAATAAATAATAAATTAATTAATTGTATTTATAATTAGAATACTTATAATTATAATTCTTTTTTGTAACCTACTTTTAAAAATAATTCATTTTTTCTTATATTTTGTGGGAAAAAAAATTCTGTAATCCCTGGAATTATTACATAGTTGATTATTAATCTATAATATTCTTTAAAATTTTAAAGTCCCGAGTTGACAAAACTATGGAATCTGTGTCCGAATAATTTGGAAGCCTGCAAATCGAAAGAACGAGACTTTCTACCATCTTTGGAAACTTATTTTGAAGACGCAATTATCGAATTGGATCCAGCCGCAATGGTCGACGAAGAATACAAGTAATTCAATTTTTCTTCTTTTAACGATTCTTTCTAAATTTAAAAATTTTTTTTTTAATTTTTTCATTTCCTTTCATTTTTATTTTCATTTCAGAAAAGTAAATGATGGGAATTTCGGTTGGAGAGCATTAAGATTATTAGCTAGGCGTAGTCCACATTTTTTCGTACATGGAAATTATCCGATAAATAAACTTCCCGAATATCTGGAGACAATGATTAAGAAAATTGCAAAAGATCGACCGGTGAGTTTTAATGAATTATCAACTTGTAATTTTTTAAGTTTATATCTAAAATTCTCTTTTTACTTTTCTACTTTTAAGTCTAAATAAATTTACAAATTATATTCTTCTTTTTTCTCTTTCAGCAAACTCAAGTTGATATAAAAATCGAAGCTGATGAAACACCACCGCAGTCAGCTGATCAAGAATTCTGTGAGGATGTTTTAAAACAAGAATCTGATCAAACTGACGCTGAAACTTTAGATAAAGTTTCAAAGATAAATAAACTTACCCCGGAAATGATTGCAAAGTTGTCAGAAGCACTGAAAGGCGATTGGAAGAAGTTAGCTACCAAGTTAGGATACAAGGATAATGAGGTGGGCATATTAATTTTTTAAAAAACCTAGTTCCGAATTGTTTAAAATTCTCTTTTTGTTTATTCAAGGAAAATTCAATACCTAATAATTATGAATTTTACAGATTAAGTATTTTCAAGGAAAACCAACACAATTTGAACAGTGTAAAACATCACTGGAAATATGGGCCGAAGAAGTTGAGGATGCATCGACAGAAAATCTTGCTGAAATTCTTGAGGAATTAAAATTATTTGAAGCATTGGAAATATTGAAATCGTGATCGAATAAATTCCGGTAATTCCTTTAATTATTTTTTAACAATTCTTTTTTCGATTGAATTTTGTACAAATATTCATATAAAGAACTTTTATGAAACAATAATTGCATACCTCTTTTTTCTATTAACGAAACGATCCATTGTCAATAGGGTTGAATCCTAGAATATTGAGAATCTATAAAATTTAAAATAATTTAGAAATTAATAAGAAACATAATTTTATTTTAAAAATAAATGAATACTTGTTAAGTTGTTTTAATATCCGAATACAAAATGTTTGCTCCATTTTTTTATTTAAAAAACAATAAAGTTTACAAATAATACAAAATTTTAAACGAAAACGTTTTTTTTTTTCTTCTAAACATATATAACGAAATAATTGATTCACATTTCAGCACACAATAATACATTTTCTCGTTTTTTTATATATATATATTTATAATTTCACAGGCGAAATAAATCATCGTTCTATATATGCGCAGAGATTAGAAGAAAGATTATTCGTTCATAAGATAATTTTTAGTTAAATTTTGATAAGAATTTGGCAATATTTCTTCTTTATGAAATTATTTTTCAAGAAGAATTTATTATTTCTGAATTTGTGTAAAATTTAATTTTCGATTTTAAATTCGACAGTAAGTCTCTTTTAATCTCTGCTCTAATTGTAATAAATTAGACTAAATATTATTGATATTAATATCTCCAAGTTGTAGACATTGACTTAGATTCAGTTTACGTTCAATGTAAATCTGCGGTATGAAATTCGACGTGAATAGACATTAAATAATCTGAGAGTTTATTAGCGTTTGCATTATTTAAAAAATGCATTTTTTATAATCTCAGATGTAAACTTGACAATTATCACCTTCAGAATGGCAGTCAAAGCTGTTTTAGAATCGAAATTTAATTTTGTTTTCTCTTTCCTTTACTTGATAGTTTGTTTTCATTTCTGTAATATATTGAAACTTGCTTACTTTAATCATTTTTATTTATTCTAAAATAAAGTAATTAAATAATAATTATAGTAATAAAATAAGTAAATACTGTGTTAATAAGAATTTATAATAATTAGCTGTCAAGAATTTATCTTCTACTAAAGTTAGTGTTTTAATAATTATTCATTTTAATAATTATATTATTAATAAATTATTAAAGTTCAAAATAAATTAAAAAATTAAATTTTTATAAATAATTCTTTCATTTTTATTAGAAATTAGTCTTGGTCTTAAATTCAATCGTTAATTTTATTAAAAACTTTTCTATTTACTAATTATCAAATATGAAATTATTGAAATTTTTGTTCTAATAATTCTAATAATTTTTGTTTATAGAAAACAATTGACGAATTTAATTTCAAATTAATGGAAATTTATTAAAATAAAAATTACAATACCGAAAAAGACTATTATAATTATAATTTATAAATAAAGTAAGCAAGTTTATAAATCTGTCGCATTTGAGTATTTTTTTTTTTTGAACTTGGATAAATGGACTAGAATGCAAAAGCAAAAATAAAATTGATGACTTATATATCTAAAAGATTTGATTGAATATTATTGACAGCAATTCTCTCATATCCACACGACAAAATTTACTTTGTACTTTTTTATTTAAAAATTTTCATTAAAAATTTCAATGACTTCAACATTTATTTTGAGGGGTTTTTCTTTCTAATCGATTTATTTGAGAATTTTTTTCCGCAAAAAATTACACTGATTTAGAATTTAATGATATGATTTTTATCGTGTAGAGATGAAAAAAAGTAATTATTATAAAAATCAATTTCGTTGCAATTCAGTTTTCTTTTTTTTTGGTAAAATTGGAAAAATCGCAGTTTAAAAGTTTATTTCTTATTCGTCGGTATTGGATACTGGTTGTTGAAATCGATGTGCCTTCTTAAATTCTAACATACACATTCATGTATTTACTAATGTAAATGCATTGATATGGATACAATCTTTTTTTAAAGTTACTTAAATTTTAGAGCTGTGTTTTTATGTTCTAGGCAGTAAATTACGACTTGTACAAGTTTATTTGTCTTAAAACTTTTTAAGATACATGATAAGTATTAGACGCGTACAATGATTTCTGAAATATGACACGATTCAAATTTTACCAACAAATATGATCCTTACTTTTGAAAAAAAAAACTATCTTAAATATAAAATAAAAATAATTTCTTTAATTTTCGAAATTGAATTTTTTATTATTTATTTTATTGATTTTTGAAAAAATTATCCTAAAAATAAAAGTAAAACAATTTCTTCCTTTCTCATCGAAATTGATTTTTTTTATATCCTAAAGACAATTTATAAACTAATTTTCACAATTTTTTTTCAAAAAAATTATTTTAGCAAAAAAAGAATAGAAAATTTTTTTTAATTATATCTACTAAAATTTATAAAACGAATAACAAATACAAAAATAAGGATCATCATCGCAATAAATCAGTCTTTTACGATAAAATTGAAGTATTAAATAGCTCAATTTTTTTCTTCTCGTAAAAATCCGATTATGAAAATTAAAAGTTTAAAAAAAAAAAATTAATTACCTGAAAATTGTATAGTATTGGATTTTTTTTATCTCGATCGCTTCTCAAGACAGTTTTTTTTTGCACTATAGAGAAACTGATCTCGAAACTTTAATATGAGATGACTCATAACTTTTTTCATAAAAATTTGAAAAAAAACTTTTTCTCCTTTGAAATCCAGAACTGAGTCTTCAATTAATAGAAATCAGTGAATACTGCATTGATTTTCTTTCACCGGAGGCGGAAAATTACAAAAACAATATAAAAAAAATTTTCTCTTTTGTATTTACTATACGCAAATTTTGTATTAAAAAAAGCATAAAAAAATCTGCTGAAAAAAAATTCGATTCTAAAATACTAAATTAAAATATATTCAAGTTTTGAAAATATTAAATTTAAATTGAAATCAAATTGAAATTTAATTTAAATGAATGAAATTTAAATTAAATTTCAAGATTTATTGGAAATAATTTTAATTTGAAAAGAGTTTTTGAATAATAAAGTTTTGTAAATATTAAATTGAAATTGAAATTGAAATTGAAATAGAAATTGAAATTAAATTGAAATCAAATTGAAATTAAGTTTATATAAATTAAATTTCTAGATTAATTGGAAATAGTTTTAATTTGAAAATAGTTTTCGAATAATAAATTGAAATATATTTAATTTCGAGTTATTATAAAATACATAAATTAAATCACTAATTAAAGTAATCTAAGATATAAATAATAATTTGAAAATATTCTTAAATAAACTCTTTAAATAATCTGCTGGTGTTAAAGCATTTTATAATAAAAAGTAAATATTAGGGTTTAATTAAAAAATTAATAATTAATAATTAATAAATAAATAAATCTGTATAAATAATATTAAAATTCTCTTTTCTGGATACTTTTTTAAAACTGAAATACTTTAATTTAAATAAAATATCTCTAATGAAAAATGATTATGAGATGATTGAAAAAATAGGAAAAAAAAATTAAAAGCATGATGTATGAAGTGTCCACACCATAAGACGACATTTACCTGATTTTTAATGATGCTGCGATCGCTTATATAGATATGTATCAGTCAAAGATATGCATCGACGGGATCAAATTTGTCGTCTGTGATTATACTTCGACTTCTTTTGTTTCTTTTTTGGCTTGTTATGTACAAAGAGTTTTCATCATTTTTTTTTTTTCTCTTTCTCTCTTTACGTATATTAGGTAAATCAATTGTTCATAACTTGCTCTAAATGTTTTTGATATTCAAATTCCGATAGTTCGTCATCATAGTCAAATTCAAAGAGATCGTCGGAACGTTTTCGTCGCCGCGCAATTTCACTGGTGACTTCTATGCAGAGCAGTGCGAATTTTTTGTCACACGAGTAACGAATTTGTTCCAGTAAACGTCCACCAGTTAATGGAGATCCAAGACCGAAACGATCGGAGCTACTCGAGTGCCAAGCGTCGCAGTAGGTGTCCATTGCACGATCACCGAGTGTATGAGAACCGTGCCAAGTCACTTTGTCCGGCCTGAAAGTTAAAAGAAAAAAAGGATAAAAGAAAATATAAAATATATTAAAATATAAGAATTAAAAAAAAAGAGAAAAAAATAAACTTTCTTGTCAAGTTGAAATTTACATCAAGTTATTTTAATTTACGGACCAAAAAAAAGAATCAAAGAAACGAAGATAAATTATAAACAATTTCAAAATAATGTTAGAAATTACCAGGCGAAATCGGTGAGAATATTTTTTCCATTGAAGCTGTAAATTCGTGGATTCTGGGAGAAATAGGCTCCATTTCCGTTAAACATTTCCTTCCATGAGTTGAAAAGAACGTCTCCCTGAAATTTTATTTTATTTGTTACATTCATGATAAAAATAATGATTTCTATATTATTGTAATTTTTAATTTTTCTTACTCTAATGATTAATTATGATTAGATTTTGATTAATAATTACTAGCTAATATTAGGCAAAAAATACTGTATTTAATTTATTATTTCATTATTATTATGTAAATTTCAAATTTTTTTATTTTCAAATATCAACTTCAATTTTTTAATGATTTCAAATTAAAAAATTAAAATTTAATAAAATTCAGTTATTTTTCAAAATTTGAATTAAATTCGTCGCAAGAATTCAATTATTTTCATAAATTGTACCATTATTTGAAGGAATTCAATTATATTTTATTAAAATTTCTCGAAAGAATTCAATTATATTCATAAATATTAAAATTCTTTGTAAGAATTCAATAAATTTTAATACAATTTTAATAAAATTCATTGCAAGAATTCAATTTTTTTAGAAATATTAAAATTATTCGCAAAATGCAATTAAAATATACAATTTTCAAATAAATATAAACTTCAATTTTTAAATGATTTCAGATTCAACATAGAAAATCTTTACTTGTTACATAATGAATTATTTCCTAAATTATTAAAAAATTTCTTTGCGAAAAATCAATTCTTATCATAAACAATAAAATTCTTCGTCAAAATTCAATTATTTTCAAAAATTTTAATAAAATTCGTTGCAAGAATTCAATTATTTTCATAAATTATACAATTAATTTAGAGAAATTCCATTATTTTTAAAACGATTTTAATAAAATTCTTTGCAAAAATTCAATCTTTTTAGAAATAATAGAATTAATTGACAAATTCAAATATTTTCATAAATAATAAAATTCTACTGCGGAATTTAATTATTTTCAATACGATTTTAATAAAATTCTTTGCAAGAATTCAATCTTTTAAAATTAATGGAATTAATCGACGAATTCAAATATTTTCATAAATAATAAAATTCTTCTGATGAATTTAATTTTTTTTAATACGATTTTAATAAAATTTATTGTAAGAATTCAATCTTTTTAGAAATTATAAAATTAATTGCCAAATTCAAATATTTTCATAAATAATAAAAGTCTGCTGAGGAATTTAATTATTTTCAATATAATCTAATTAAATACGAGGAAGGAATTGAATTATTTTAAAAAATTTCAACAAAATTCTTCAAAAACAATTTTATTATTTTAAAAAAATTTAATAAAATTCTTGATTCGATTATTTTCGATTATTTCATAAAATTCGATTATTTTCATAAATAATGAGTTCAATTATTTTCAACAGAAATTTCAAAAAATTTCTAGAAAGAATTTAATTATTTTCAAAATTTTTGATAATAATTCTTTAGAAGAATTCAATTAATTCCAGTACAATAGTAATTAAATTCCTTGTAAGTATTTAATTATTTGAAAATGTTTTTAATAAAATTGTTCTAAACATTTCAGTTCTTTTCAAAATTTTTTTTTAAATTCTCTGCAAGAATTATTAAATTATTAAAAATCTTTAAAAATAATCTTTCAAAATTAACAAAAATCTATTTTCAAACCCAAAATTATAGAAAATAATGCAATTTCTTATAATTTTTCTTTGAGAAAATATTTTTTCCAAAATTTATTCTCTGAATAAGTAAACAATAAATTTCTGCACTTAATAAATGTTCACATTCTTTCTTCCCTAACGATTAAAAATAAAGAATTTTTTGTTGTCATTTATTTCCTTATTTTTTCAATTGTTAAAAAATAAAAATATCAAAAACATTTCAGGGAGGGAATAATTGATACGAGAATATAATTGATATGCAAACAATAATGGGAAATTGAATTAAACCGTTATACAAATTAAATTTTTCACTTTAAACAAAGATATTTCAGTGGAAAACGATATTAATATTGAAAGCACAAACTTTTACTAATTGAGAATAGATTTTTGTTTTTTTTCTGTTTTATTTATTTTTACATTTTAATGTAATTTTCCATATAAACCATATATAGAAATAAAATGTATTTATTTGAGGACTCGTGTGTGACAATTGAGGCAGTGTTTTTAATTAGAAAAAGCCACAGGTATTTTATATCATTGAACTGTATATATATATATATATATATATATATATATATAGAATAAATCGATTTAAACTCGACGACCTGTACGCTAAAGTTTCATTTCACTAATCAAATTACGACACACCTGATGCCAGATTTATAGTCAAATGAAGTATTATTCTCTTTTCCCTCCCTTTGTTGAGGAACAAAGCAAAATCTGAATATCTCTTGTAATAATTGAATGAATAGTATCCGTATTATCAATATATTTATATATATATTATAAATTTCTCTCTCAATTTATTTCATCAATATTAGTGTAATGTACCGATATAATATAATCGTGTTATACCAATTTTCAAAATTAAAAAAGCTATTCAAGTGATTTTAGAATGAAATTGTTTTTCTGCATAATGTACAGAAAAAAATTTTTAATTTTTATTCTTAAAGCGGTAAAATTAAATAATTTACTTCTGTATTTTTTGTATTTACTCTTTTTTTCAAATTTTTAAAAATTCGAAAATTCTAATTATTTGAGAAGAAAATAATATTTTTATTCACAAAAGGAATTTTATTTTTTAATCGATATATAAAGCGGAATAATTTATTATTACGTACCTTGATATTTACAATGGGGAGATCTCTATCGCCTAGTCTAACTATACTGTCAACATTCTGAACTCTCGAGCTAAGAAAAGCACGGAAAGTGCCTCTTAAGCCTGCTCGTTTTGCTTGTCGATAACAAGTGAAATCAGCTCCACGAACCCCATGCATATCTCCAGTAAAAGGCTCATTTAAAGCTGCCATTCGTAGCTGAAAATAAATACCGCACTTTTTTACAATCAAAAGCTCTACCATAATATTCTTATCTCAATTGTTCTTTTTAAATATGGAAATAAATATATATATAAGTAATAAATTCAGACCTCGGATATTATGACTTTTTCTATTTTTTCCGACTATTTTCAAATAATGCGATTTTTATCCTGTTATATTAAAAAATTGCGACTTTTTCGACTTTTCTTTCAAATTTTGCAACAAAAATCAAAATACCACATTTTTAGTATAAAATGCAATTTATTTCGATTTTTATAGTGTGAAAAGTATAACTTATAGACAAATCTTTGAAAAGTTATTTTTAAATAATTTTTCTGATTAAATTTTTCAAATATAAAAATTCAAATTAAAAAGATTTTGAATAATTGAAATTTTTTTAAATTTAATTCAAAATAAATCATTTTTATCAAGTTTTTTATTTTTATTACCTACAATTTTTGAAAATTAACTTTTAAAGAAATTTAATTGAAAATTTTGGAAATAATTGAATTCTCAAAAATTTTAATGAAAAATCTTCAAGTGTTTAGAATCATTTTTAACATTTTGGAGAAAATAATCGTATTGGAAATTTTTAATTAAAATTCTTCAAAAAATTAATTAGTTTTTCTTTAAATTATACAAAAATTCTTATCAGAAATTCAATTAATATTCGAAAAATTACATTACAATATTTATAAAAAAAACTAATTCTTCGAATTGTTTTATCATAATTTTTAAGATTCAATTAACTTCGAACAAATTAAATTAAAATTTACTTTTTTAGACTTATTAAAATTCTTCAAAAATTTGATTATTGTTTTTTACTTTTAAAAAACTCAATTATTTTGAAAAGATTTTATCAAATTTCAATTATTTTTCAAAGATTTCATCAAATTTCAATTATTTCTTAAAACATTCTGCCAAATTTCAATTGAATTTTTGTATTGAAATAATTGAATTCTCGAGAGAACTTTCGGAAATTTATTAAAAATTAATATAGATAATTGATTTAGAGATGAAGTTTAGTTCAAAATTTTTAAAAATTAATAAATTTCAGAAGTTGAGATTTTTAAAATTTTATTTCCCGTGAAAAAAGCAATGTGAAGTATTTAAATATTTATTTTGCAAATTTTTCGAGGTTTGATTAATTGAATTTAGAAATCAGTGAAGAATCAAGGAAATGCAAAATAAAAATTTTTGTGACAACACTGAATTAAATAAACGACTTTTTTTTCTATTTTTAATCGACAATAGAGATTTTTTTGTCTCGTTAAAGTCGATCCGAGGCCTGTAATAATTTTAAAAATTACGCATACAATTTTTCCGTTAAATTTGAACGATCGATAATATTAAAAATATTTCATTGTTACTAAAATATAAAATAAATTAAATTAAAATTTCCTATATTAAATAAATTCTCTTTTATTCATTCCATCGATCAAATTGTCCCTTAATTATGTATTTCCCACGAATCACATTCGTTGTCAAAGTACAAAATTTAGTTAATAATTCCATCAATTCATTATAAGTGAAATATAAAATAAAATTCCAATTTCCTAAATTAAATAAATTCTCTTTTATTCGTTCGATCGATCAAATTATTTTTTAAATTATCCCTTAATTATGTTTTTTATTAGTCAAAAAAATCTTACCATTCGTGGATACCACTGAGCATGTAGAAAAAGAAAAAAAGACAGTCAGTTGAATTTTTTTTCTACATTTTAGTAAAATTTTCAAGTTAAATTTCTGATAAATATTAACGATGGTAAAAATAGCAAATAAATTTTTAGAAGTAGGTAATGCATATAGAAACTTTGTTTCGAGGAATTTAAAATAAAGATTTTCTGTTGTTTCGATTTTCAGTATCTGTCACTGATTTAAAATACAATAAAACATTATTTTGCTGTATTGACGATAAAATAGAATGAAAATAAAACTTACTCCTGTTCCGTCAGCTTTTATTGGAATTTGATTGATAAGATTTGACGCTTCAAATGGTGGATTTGCAGGTGGTGGAACGGTTGTCGGAGGTGCTGGCGTTGTGATAGGTAGAAGAGAACCAAGCTGAAAAATTTAAAAAAAAAAGAAATAAAAATTTGGTGTAACATTTAAATTCTCTATCAATTGGATTTATTATTCTAAGGAACTATTTGGATTTTAATTTATAGAAAATATTCTGTTTTAAATTAAAAAAAATAAAATTTTAACTAAATTGATCAATTTGATTCGAATCAAATTAAAATTTAATAAACAACACTAAATATTTGAAGAGAAAAAATATTTTTAGTGACGCAAAATTATTGTATGTAATAAAAATTCAATTTCAGGAGGAAATAAATAAATTTCATTCAGAATTTTAGGAGCATTTTTTCAAAAAAAGAACCAATTTTATCATTTAATGAAAGTTCATTTTTTTTATTTAAAAAAAGTTATTTTAAGCTCGATATGAATTTTTTTCGATGAAAAGAAAAAAAAAACTAGAAAAAACTAATTTTTATATGTAATTTATAAAAGTTAACTCAATTTTGAACATTTTTTTTCCAAAAATACCTGGAAAAATGAGCAAAAACTTTATACTTACAGCGATATATTGCCAACCACTATTCACCCTAACTAATAAAGCCTCTTCATCAATAATGTAAGCTAATGTTCCTACAGGACTAACACCAGACATCTGAAAAAGTTTTTTTTTATATTAGTCTTCAATATAAATAAATTAAAAATTGTTATTGATTAAATTCAATTTACTTTTGTCATGGCTTCCGTATTTTGGAATGTCACAGCTCCCGGTACTATTTTCGTTGTGCTTTCTATTGGACCTCTTGTTGAGACCGTGCCCGTACCTAAAAGAAAAAAATTCGTCAATATTATTTGCAAAAAAATTTAATTAAATTTTAAATTAAATTTTCTAAATTTTAATTTAATTTAATTTAAAAAATTTAATTTTACCAAAGAAGAAATAAATTTCCCATACCTAAATGTTCTTTTAATTCTTTGAGTTGTTTCAATTCCCTCAAAGCTTTTAATTCATCCAAACTACTTTTAAATCCTTGCAGCGTGGAATAAATAATTTTTCAATTTTTATAATTATCAAAATTAAGCAAAAACAATTTTTTAAAATATTTAAATATAAAAAGGAAAAATACTATAAATTGCAATCCTTTTAGAAAAAATAAAGGAAAGAAGTAAAAGAAGAAAAAATTTAATTAGCACTTTTTTAATCTCATCGAATAAAAACCTCTATAAATCTGAACTTTTAAAATATTTAAAAATAATTAAATATAAAATTTAACGAATCTTAGCGAAGCAGTGAATTTAAATTTAAATTTATTAATAATGGAGCAATTTAATTTAATAGCAGATAGGAAACGAGGTTAAATATTATTCGGGATGTGGATTCATTTTCCGTTATCTGTTTTATTAAAAAGTCTTATTCTATTTTCTTGAGAAAATGAAATTACAGTTTAAATAAAATGAATATATAAAAAGAATTTCTTACTTGTATCTTGTCTTGCACCATAATAATCTCGTTCAGCAAAGAAATGGCTCTTGCCTATTCCCGGCTCTCCCTTCTGACCGACAAATGAAAGACCAGGAGTACCAGGAGGACCCGGAGGTCCTGGAGGTCCTGGAACCGGAATATAATTTCCTTGGGGAGCTGGCCCCATTGGGCCAGTGGGACCAGCAGGTCCTGGCGGTCCCGGAGGACCCCTCTGCCCATCTCTACCAGATTGACCAGGAATTCCAGGAAATCCATCGTCTCCCTTCTCGCCTTTCAACTAAAAATTAAAATTTCAAAAATTAATTCTCCAAATTACAATCTATTTCAAAATATAACAAAAAGAAAAATTAATATCTAAAAAATCGATTACTTTTTTTCTCGCTCTACTAAGCGAAAATATTTTACAAACTTGGATAGAAATAAATACAATAAATTTATAAAATGATAAATCAATATTTTGTGTAATTGAGAAATTAATCGAATTTTTAATTCAACTCAATTGTGAGTCTCTTTCTGTTTTTTGTTGAAATAGTTCTTCTCAATTTATTTCTTTTCGTGTAATAATTGAACTTGAAACACCAGATAATTAAATGCCTGCGATTAATTTGCGAAGTCTCTCGGGTACTGTGTACAGGATATAGGAATGAAAAAAAAAATCTAAAAGAGTTAGCACCACTGATGTAAATGCAGTTATCGAAATTCTACTGCTCTTCTATTGTTCGCGTGTATTTGATAGAAAACTTGTTGAGATTGGAACTTTACTCACTCTTTGTTTTATATATTAAAAGTCAGATTGAAAACTTTATTCTTTTGAATCAGAAAATCTGCAAAATTGTTTTTTAACCAATCAATTCATTTTATTGAACTTTTATTTTCAATTTATAAATTAATAGTTTTAATTCGATCAAAGCTAAAAATGTTATTTTTAAGAAATTTATATTAATTAATATTATTGTATTAGTAAATAATACAATTATTTCCACAACTAATAAAATTTGTTTAGGAATTCAATTATTTTCATAAATAATAAAATTCTTCGCTGCAATTCAATTATTTTCAAATAAAATTCTCGTAAACTTTCTTGACAGAATTCAATTTCTTTTAATGAGTTTTTGATTAAATTCAATTTTTTTCATAAAAAATAAAATTATTCGCAAAATTCAAATATTTTCACAAATAATACAATTTTTTTAAAAATTCAATTATTTCCAATAAAATTTTGGTAAACTTTCTTGAAAGAATTCAATTCTTTTTCACGCATTTTTAATTCAATTCAATTTTTTTTCATAAAAATAAAAATTAGTCGCAAAATTCAATTATTATCACAAATAATACAATTTTTTTAGGAATTCAATTATTTTTTCATGAATAATAACATTCTTCGCAGGAATTCAATTATTTTCAATTTAAATTTTCGTAAACTTTCTTTTTAAGAATTCAACTCTTTTTAATAAGTTTTTGATTAAATTCAATTATTTACATAAAAAATAAAATTATTCCCAAAATTCAATTATTTTCACAAATAATACAATTTTTTTAGGAATAATTCAATTATTTTTTCATAAATAATAAAATTCTTCGAAGAAATTCAATTATTTTCAATACAATTTTCGTAAACTTTCTTTTTAAGAATTCAATTCTTTTTAATGCGTTTTTGATTAAATTCAATTATTTCCATAAAAAATAAAATTATTCGCAAAATTGAATTAGTATAACAAATAATACAATTTTTTTTAGGAATTCAATTATTTTTTCATAAATAATAAAATTAATCGCAGGAATTCAATTATTTTCATTAGCAATAGAATTCTTAATTCAGAAAAAAAATTATTTTACTTACAATTTTGATGAAATTTCACAAAAGAATTCAATTATTTTTAGTGAGATTCTTTCAAAAATTAAAATATTTTAATAATTAAAAAAAATTTTATCAACAATTCAGTTAATTTTACAAATATTGTAAAATTCTTTTAAGGAATAAAATTATTTTAATTAATAATTATAGAAATCTTCGCGGAATTGAATTATTTTCAAAAATTTCAATAAAATTCTTGGAAAGAATTCAATCATTTGCAAAAATTTTATTAAAATTCTACACAAGAATTCCATCATTTTCTTAAAAATAATAAAATTCTTTGGAGATATTCTATAACTTTTAGTACAAATTTAATAAAATTTCTCTGTAGAATGAAATTATTTTTAAAAATTTTAATAAACTTCTTTGAAAGAATTTAATTATTTTGAAAAATTTACTAAAATTCTTTAGGAGAATTCATTTATTCCTTTATTGCCAGTAGAATTTTTAAATTTCTTTAAAGAATTTAAATTTTCTTCTTCGTATTTCTAAAGATTTTATTATTTTTTCATCATTTCCAGAAATAAAAAAGTGCTTCGCAGGAATTAAATTATTTTCCAAAACTTTGATAAAATTCATTACAAGGATTCAGTTATTTTAAATACAATTCTATTTAAATTCATCGAAAAAATTTAATTTAAAATTTTAAACTTTTAAAAATTATTGTGTTTTATACAATATTGTAAAAAGAGAATTTTTCTGTACTCACGCCAATAGGAACTCCATAATGACCTGGTGAAGCAGGTTCTCCTTTATCACCTTTCGGTCCCAAGGGACCTGGACTTCCTGGTATACCAGGAATTCCTTGTCTACCCTAAAGTAGCAGAAAAATATTTCATAAACAGTTTTATCCTTTAAAATCTTTTCTTGTAATATTCCATAAAATAATTTTTTCAAATATTTATTTCTTCTCTACATTTTCATTTTTTTCAACATAACATTGATAATTTATAAATTATTCATAATTTATAATTGAATATTATAAAATTTCAGAAATAATACAACTTCTCTTCTAAATGTTATTAAAAATTTATTGTAATACTGAAAAAAATTCCTCAATTTAAATTTGATTAAAAAGTTAAATTTGATTGAAATAAAATTGCCCAATTTTCGTTGAATAAGATTAACTCATTTTTAATAAAAGAAGATAATTTTATTATAGAACAAACAAAATTTAATAAAATAAATTATATTTGTCAATATTGGAGAACATGAATAATGCAGTTTTAAATTTTAAATAATTAAATACGCAAAATTCGTAGCTTTTTATAAATAAATTAAAATAAATTTGAATATATATTAAATTGAAAAAGAATAACTGTATGTTAGTAATTTCTTACCTTGTTCTAAAGGAAAGCATTTAAAAAACGAGTCAAATGATTAGATTTTGTTACAAAAAAAAAAAAATGGTTCAAGTATAAAAATGAAACCTCGATAAATCGTTTGAAAAATACAATTCGGTTTTTTAGAATTAAAAAATTAAATTAAAAATTAAAGATAAAATTTTTCGGAAAGAAAACATTCACGTAGAAAAAAACTCTTGAAACAGTAGAGAAAGGAGTAAAGATTTCCTTCAATTTATCGAGATTGCTTTTTATTCATTAATTATTAGGATTTATTTATCAAAAATTAATTTAATTTAATTGAAGGTGTTACTTAATTTAATTCAATATATAATGATTGTTAATTAATTTCATTCAATTTAAAGTGATTGTTAATTAATGTCATTCAATTGAATTCTAAATTAATTTCCGTTGAGTGTGAAATAAATTGTTTGTATAAAATTAGTAATTAATTATTAATATAGCTTATTTATTAAAATTACCATGTGACCCGGTAGACCGATGTCACCGATAATTCCAGGCTTTCCCGGAGGTCCCGCTAAACCCGGCGGTCCTTGACTTCCAGGCTTTCCCCTCCTTCCTTTTTTACCTTCGGAGCCTTTTTCACCTTTAATTGTAATATAATCACCAGAGCCAGCAATTGTCGTTGGACCTGGTGGACCTCTCTCGCCCCTATCACCTTTCGATCCCGGAATCCCGAATGAACCAGGAATTCCATCCTTTCCCGGTTCGCCCTTTTCGCCCTGAGGTCCTTGAACTCCATTCACTCCTGGAATTCCAGAAGGTCCGAAATCTCCTTTATCACCTTTCTCACCCTTCAATCCAATTTCACCTTTGTAACCAAAACTTCCTATCTCTCCTTTCTCTCCTTTGACACCAGCAGCTGTTTGATAAAAAAAAAGAAAATCATTCATTAGTTTCATGTTTTTTTCACCCCCCATTCTCTCTCGTGTGGGGAAAATGGTCGTTCTTTATATATTTAAATTGAATTTTGTTTTTATTGTACAAACATGACTAATGGCCAGTTAAATGTTACGCTTCTGATGAGATAAATCTATATTTGTATATACCTGACAAGCACCAGTCATCAGATAATTATTGGTCTTGCAGTTTAATTTATCCGTTGATTTCTCTTTTAAGGCAAATATTTAAATGGAAACAATAATTGAAGCAATTAATTCTATTTGATGAATTTAATATTTGATTCTCATATATTTACTTATTCGCTTTTTATAACGAAGTCCTCTCTTCTATTTCATTTCGTTTAAAAGCAAAATTTTTTTCTATTATTTATTCTTTCAAATCCAATTTTTATTTTTATCATTTCTTTTTATATTTATTCTGTAATTTCAATAATTTTGTTAATTCCAAATTCTGTTTGTTTTCGTTATAATTTTATTTTAATTCCTCAAAAGAATATTATTTTCACAAAATTGAACTTCTTGAATTATTTTCAAATATTTACAAAAATTTTAATAAAATTCATCGCAAGCTTTTCAATTATTTTCACTAATAATAATATTTTTTGCGAGAATTCAATTTTTTTTATAAAAATAATTAAATTACTAGCAAGAATTTATTTTCATAAATAATAAAATTCCTCGAAAGAATGTGAGTGTTCTCAAAAATTTGAAAACATAATTTTTCACGAGAATTTAATTATTTTTATAAATAATAAAAATCCTTCTAAAGAATTTAATTATTTTCATAAATAGTAATATTTTTCACAGAAATTTAATATTTTTTAATACAATTTTAATAACTTATTTGCCATAAAATTTTAATAAAATATGTCGAAAGAATATTATTTTGTGAAGGAATAAAGTTCTTCTCAGGAATTAAATTATTTTCATAAATCTCTCTACTTTACAGAAAGAATATTAACATATTTTCATTATCCTGCTAATATTAAATTAAATTAAATTTTCACTTAGAATTTTTCTACCCTACATTCCATATTTAAAAACAATTTTTTTAAGTGAAAAACTATAATTCTTAAAATTTATAAATTATTTTAATGAAAGTTGACAAAATTTAGAATTGTTTCAATTTATAAATGTTATTTTCAAGAAATAAATAAGCTCAACTTTTTTAAAAAAATTTACTTACAATTTTTCATTAACTCGCAGTTATTCAATTATGTTATTTATAAATTCAATAAAATTTCTCGAAATATTATTATTTTAACAAATTTTAGAAAATTCTTAAAGTTATTTTCAATTATTTTCACAAATAATAAAATTCTTCGGAGGAATTCAATTATTTTAATAAATAATAAAATTTTTCGGTGGAATTTAATTATTTTAATAATTAATAAATTTTTTCGGAGGAATTGAATTATTATTTTAATAAATACTACATTTTTTTTGAGAAATTCAATTATTTTAATAAATAATACAATTTTTTGAAGGAATTCAATTATTTTCAAAAATTGTAATCAAATTCTCGGTAAGAGTTCAATTATCTTTATAAATAATAAAATTCTTCGCAGAAATTTATTTATTTTCATAAAGAACAAAATTCTTTGCAGAAATTCAAATACTTTGCAAATTTTAATAAAAATTTGTCGCACGAATTCAATTATTTTTATAAATAATAAAATTCCTCACAAAAATTCAAATATTTTGAAACAATGTAATAAAATTCTTGGCATAAAATCAATTATTTTCAAAACATTTAATTAAATTCTTCGAAAGAGTTTAATTATCATTCTAAATAATAAAATTCTTCGCAGAAATTTATTTTATTATTATTTTATTTATTATTTTTATTTTTTTTATTATTTTATTTTTTTTTATTTTATTTTTTTTTATTTTTAGAAATTATTTTCTGGAGTTCAACTATTTTCAATATTCTCAAAAGAATTAAGTTATTTTTGGAAATTTTAATAAATGTTTTCCTAAAAAATTTCATTATTTTCATAAATTATAGAATTCTTCGCAGGAATTCATTTATTTTCAATATTCTCGAAAGAATTCAATAATTTTTGAAAATTTTAATAAAATTATTTGCAGGAATTCAATTATTTTCAGATATGTGTATTACACGATAAAATTCTTCTCTAGGATTCAATTATTTTTATAAAGAACAAAACATTAAAGCAGAAATTCAATTATTTTAAAAAAATTTAAGAAAATTTTTGGCAAGAATTCAATTATTCTTATAAATAATAAAATTTTTTGCATACATTTAATTATTTTCAAAAATTCTAATCAAATTTGTTGGCAAAAGATAAATAATAAATTTATTTCGCAGGAATTCAATTATTTTAATAAATAAAACAATTTTTTTTGGAGGAATTCAATTATTTTAACAAACAATAGAATTTTTCAGAAGAAATTAATTATTTTAGTAAATAATAAATTTTTGCGGTTAATAGAATTCTTCGCAGAAATTCAATTATTTTCATATAAATAGTAAAATTCTTCACAGGAATTCAATTATTTTCTAAATTCAATTATTCAAGACTTATATGATATTTCTGAAAGTAATGTTTAAATACTGTCATTATTTTTTTACAGAAATTAACATTTTCAATAATTTCAATGTAAAACCTTTGGAAATTTAATTATTTCTGACAATTACAACTGAAATTCTAATTAATTTTAGTTTTTTATCGACACTTAAAATTTTAATAGTTTTAAATTTGAATCAACTAAAGTTTTACTTAATTAGAATAATTCGGAATAATAAAGTTAAATTTAATAACAAAATTTGTATTAAAAAAAGAAAGTAAATTTGTGACACCTGAATTTATGATTATTTTGAAGAAAATAATTTTTTTACTTCGACTATTAACGTGTTTAACTTTAAATTCGTGAAAATTTCGAAAAAAAAGAAAAAAACTATTTTTTAGTGGCACAGATCTAAAATCTAAGGAAAATGAAATTCACGAATCTAAAAAATATTTAAATAGTAGCAAAGTGTTAAAAAAGGGGTAAATAGATTTTTTAACTTCGAAGCCCGTTTGAGGTGAACAAAAAAAACTTGCCGGTGTCGCCAACATTAATGCCACCAATTCCAGGAGGTCCTGGTGGTCCAGCAGGGCCGATTCTTCCCTCTGGACCAGCGTCACCCTTGGTGCCTTTTTCAGCTGGTCTTCCATTTTCTCCAGGAGCTCCCGGTAATCCAGGAACACCTGGTGCACCAGGTTCGCCCTTATAGCCTTGATTTCCTTTATGTCCCTCCTTGCCATGATCGCCCTTCGAGCCCTTATGACCAACCTCACCCTTTACACCCTTACTTCCCGAAATTCCCATTTCGCCTTTTGGTCCATAATTTCCCGGCATTCCTGGATCGCCCTTTGGTCCTGGTAATCCCGGTCTTATTGGCACAGCATCGCCCTGCAAAAAATTTTACACCTTTACTCCATTTTTCTTTACTAATGAAATTATGAAAATTTCTACTTTATTTACTCCATTTTTCTCTTTTAATCAAATTATGAAAATTTCTATACTTTTACTTCATTTTTCTTTTACGTGAATTACGAAAATTTCTGCAAAATTAAAAATCAAAAACTAAGAAATTTTATTAAAACACAAATTTATTTTATTTTATTGACACAAATAAATTTGTGTCAATAGAAATTAATGAATATTAGAAAATAAATTTCGAAATTTCTTGGGATGCATTATTCCATAAAGCAATTTTTCCATAATTTTTGAAAGACAGAATTTTATATGTCAGCAGTTTTTTTTGATCGAAATTTCTTTTCTGCGATTTTTATTTCCTATAATATACATTTATTATTATAATGCAAATTAGAAAATTTTTTATTTTCAAATATGAATTTTGAAAATTCTTCTCATTTCAATTATTTTCATAAATAATAAAATTCTTCGTAAGCATTCAATTATTTTCATAAATATTAAAATTCATTGCAAAAATTCAATTATTTTTAAACAAAATTTTAATAAAATTTCAAGAATAAATCTACAATTATTTTCTAAAATTTTAATAAATCCTTCGAAACAATTCAATTATTTTTTTAAATAGTAAAATCTTGGCAAAAATTCAATTATTTTCTGAAATTTTAATAAATCTGTCGAAACAATTCAATTATATTTATGAATAGTAAAATTCGTTGCAAAAATTCAATTATATTTAAAACAATTTCACGAAAAAGTCCAATTATTTTCTTAATTCTTTATAAAAAATTTCAATTGAATTCAATTATTTTCTAAAATTTTAATAAAATTGAATAATTAAATGTTGAATTTCAATTATTAACAAACACGATTATTTTAAAAACTTGAAAGAAGTCGCTCATAAAATTCAAATATTCTCAAAAAAATTCAAAAAAAAAAAAAAAAATTACCAAAAATTCTTCAAAAAGAATTTTCAAAAATTTTAACAAAATTCTTCGCGAGAATTCAATTATTTTTCTAAATAATAAAGTTCTTCAAAGGAATTCTATTATTATCAAATATGTTGGAAAAATTCTTTACAACATTTCGATGATTTTCAATACATTAATTTTAAAATTAATCATAATTATAAATTTACATTTATAATTTTAATTTATCGAAATTTTCATTTACTAGAATTTTTATTGAACAGAATGTCATTTAGACGAATTTTTAATAGACATAAAAAATTTTAGAAAGAATTCTTTCCCAGTCAAATTTTTATTTCTCCGAAATATTATTTAACAGAAGTTCTATTTGAGCAATTTTCTATAGTATATAAATTTTACTTTACTATAATTTAATTGAACTAATTAACTAATTTAATTTCCATCAATTTCTGTCAAAATATACTTTTCCAAGTTTGGATTATCGGTAGAGTGAAAATTTGCTCAAATAAAAATTTGATTAAATAGAATTTCTAGCACATGAACATTCTGACAAATAATGGAAATTGTATTCAATAAAATTAATTGTATTAAATTAATATTGTCCAATTAAATTCTAATAAAGTGAAATTCTAAAGCAAATGAAAATTTTGTTAAATTAAAATTTGAACGTAATTTAAATTCAATGAAAATAAAATTTTGATTAATGAAAAAATTTTCTAGTGTGGAAATTCGTTTAAATGAAAATTGAAAATAAATTGTAAATAAATTGTAAATAAATTGTAAATAAAAATTGTCAGCAAAGAAATTTCGCCATAAAGAAAAACTTTCGAAATGTAAAATTCTGTCTTTGAAAAATTATAGACAAAAACTGCTTTATGAAATAATAATTTCTTTTCAAGTCGACTTATAATAATTTGCTATTTTCTAAATAATAATAATAAAAATAATAAATAATGAAATTGATAGTTCTTTTGAAACACTCACCCCCCTGTATACACTGCGAGATTTCCAATCAGGCTGCTTGCACATAATAGTGAAAATTGGCAGTGTTTAATTATTATTGAATTTGAAATGTGGGGCCAAAAGGGAGATGAATTTTGAAATGTAACTTGTCGATCTAGTTTTGGTAAAACTAGGTCTGTACAATTACTCGTTTATATACATATATAGAGGAATAACTTGAGGACTTTCTCTCAATTGCTGATTGCAATAGTTGGTTGAATTTGGATGGAAAAGCGGGAATATGAGGGAAATTAAGCTTATTGGTTCTATTAAAGTCTCTTGAATCTATACAATGATACTTTATGGAATCACGTATATAACAAGCCTGTATTATCTTGAATCATGAAACCTATGTAATTGCACATAGTACAATTCCTTATCGTCGTTCCTTCGCCTCAAACCGAGCTTCAAACAATGTTTGCATCTTGATTGTCGGAAAGCGTCTCACGTTGCTTTATTGTTATTTATGGCTTGTTTATGTAATTCATTTATTAAACGAAATGTCAATAATTCATTAAGCAATGGGTAAATGTTTATTCAAAAAAAATTAATTTAATTTATTCTATTATTTATTTAATTAATTAAATTTAAAACTAAATTCTATTGAATAATAATTTTCAGCAATTACATGCGGATAATCATATTTATTTAAATTTAAATTAAAAGAATTGATTTTAAATAAAATTAATTAAATTTAAATTTATTCTATTATTTATAATCATAATAATGAGTAAATAATAAAAATTATCATAATTCTATTATTTATTTATTTATTTATTTATTCATAATAGGGGAAAAAATACCTAACTGTTCAAATGTTTTCAAAATTTGTGCAAAAAAAAAAGAAAAAAAAAATACTAAAAGATTACAAAAAGATAAATACAAAAATAATGAATAACAATCTTTATTTGAATTAATAACATAAATGTTACGGGCGCTATTTGATTAATTACTATGCAAATAAAAATATTTTTTATTTTCAAACATCAACTTCAATTCTTGAATAATTTCTGATTCAAAATTAAAAAAAAGGCCGTAGCAGTATAAGCATGTAAAAAGTGCCCCCTCTTGGATTGGGTCCATATTTAGGGAATAATTTTGACCTATTATGAGACTTATTTTCACCAAGTTTTAACTCGAAAAAAAATTTTGCTTTTGAGTTATACAATTTTTTTGAAAAATTCAAAAAAATTCGAAAATTTTTTTTCCCTCTAAAATGGCTGAACCGATTTTCATGAAACAATTTTTTTTGTACAATACAATATAAACAGTTGATAAAAAAAAATTGTCGACCAAATTCAAACAAAGAAAGTCAGTAAAAAGTCAGTAAAAAAAAATTTTTTTTTAAATTTTTTTAAAAAAAACATTTTTTTTTATTGAAATTTTTTTTGCACCACCGCCATTTTTTTTACATAAGATAATAGTCATTTCAAAAGTAACATATATTTTTTGTAACATGATTGAAAGGGTACTTCATACTTTAAAAAATAAAAAACCAATTTTTGGCCCCTAAATAGTACATATAAACGAGGGGCCAAAATTTTTTAAAATAATATTAAAAATTAATTAATACTTAAATTAAATTTCTAAAGAGTTAATAATATATGCCTGTTTATTGTAAATATTGATTTTTTAGTCAACTTTTCAAAAAAATTTACAAAAAAATAAATTTTTTTTTGAAGTTTTTTCAACTTTGGCATATTTTTTAAAAATTGTAGAAAAAATTTGAAATTCACTTAGATTTAAGTTTTATCTTTAACTTAAGACCAAAAGAGTTTAAAAATCTTAATCGGTTTGTGAGATCCCAATATATATAGAAAATATCTACTGCTTTGATTCAAAAATAATATTTGTTTGAATAATTGTGTTTAATTCAAATATATTTTTTGTTTTGGTAAAAAAAAAATATATTTAAAAATGTTATGTTTAATCTAAACTTAAATGTTGATTAGAAATAATTTAAAATCAACCATAAATTATGTTTGAATTGAATATATTATTTCTATAACTAAACCAAAAAATATGTTTGAATTAAACTTAAATTTGTTTGACTGTACAGCAAAGATATTTTAAGTTTGATTTAAACAACATTCTTTTGAATCAAATAAATCGTTTTCTCAGTGTATTTACAAAAAAATTGTGTTTTAAAGATTGACATGTTTTTGGGCCGTGCGCGTGCAGCCGTACCGGTAATTCCCAACGGTACATAGTGTACGTCCATTTACTTTTTTAATAAAAATCTTGTACATACTAAAAAAATCAATATTTACAATAAACAGGCATATATTATTAACTCTTTAGAAATTTAATTTAAGTATTAATTAATTTTTAATATTATTTTAAAAAATTTTGGCCCCTCGTTTATATGTACTATTTAGGGGCCAAAAATTGGTTTTTTATTTTTTAAAGCATGAAGTACCCTTTCAATCATGTTACAAAAAATATATGTTACTTTTGAAATGACTATTATCTTATATAAAAAAATGGCGGTGGTGCAAAAAAAATTTCAATAAAAAAAAATGTTTTTTTTTAAAAAATTAAAAAAAAAAATTTTTTTTACTGACTTTTTACTGACTTTTTTTGTTTGAATTTGGTCGACAATTTTTTTTTTATTAACTGTTTATATTGTATTGTACAAAAAAAATTGTTTCATGAAAATCGGTTCAGCCATTTTAGAGGGAAAAAAAATTTTTGAATTTTTTTGAATTTTTCAAAAAAATTGTATAGCTCAAAAGCAAAATTTTTTTTCGAGTTGAAACTTGGTGAAAATAAGTCTCATAATAGGTCAAAATTATTCCCTAAATATGGACCCAATCCAAGAGGGGGCACTTTTTACATGCTTATACTGCTACGGCCTTTGGAAATTAATTATTAGGATTATTTATAATTTTCAAAAATTTTTAATAAAATTCTTCGCATGAGTTCAATTTTATTTTCAAAAAAAAAAAACCACCGAATGAATATTATTATATTAAGAAATTTTCATAAAAATTGTAGTATTCAATTATTTACTAAAATTAAAATGAAATTTTTGAAAAGAATTCAATTATTTTTTCCTAAATAATTGACAAAATTCTCGACAAGATTTTAATTATTTTCAGAAATAATACAATTTTTCGCAGGAATTCAATTATTTTACAAAAATTAAAAAGAAATTCTTGAAAAGAATTCAATTATTTTCATAATAAAATTCTTGGCAAGATTTTAATTATTTTTATAAATAATAAAATTTTTTATTTACAGGAATTTAATTATTTTTTTTTATAAATTATGATAATTTTTCTCAAAAGCATTCAAATTATACGTTTTCAAATTTTCAAAAAAATATCTCCAAAGAAAGTTATTATATTTAAAAATTTTCATAAAAATTTTAGGGAACAATTCAATTAACTACAAAAATTCAAATGAAATTCTTGAAAAAAATTCAATTATTTTCCTAAATAATTGCCAAAATTCTCGACAAGATTTTAATTATTTTTAGAAATAATAAAATTTTTTACAGAAATTCAATTATTTACAAAAATTGAAATGAAATTTTTGAAAAGAATTCGATTATTTTCCTAAATAATAAAATTCTCGGCGCAAGATTTTAATTATTTTCATAAATAATTAAATTTTTTTTACAGGAATTCAATTATTTGAATAATTTGAAATGAAATTCTTCAAAAGAATTCAATTATTTTCCCAAATAATTGAAAAATTCTCAACAAGATTTTAATTATTTTCATAAGTAATTAAATTTTTTTACAGGAATTTAATTATTTTTTATAAAATTTCTCAAAAGCATTCAAATATACTTTTTAAAATTTTCAAAAAATACCTCAAAAGAAAGTTATTATATTTGAAAATTATCATAAAAATTTTACGGAACAATTCAATTATTTACAAAAATTGAAATGAAATTCTTGAAAAGAATTCAATTAATTTTTTAAATAATAACATTCTTTGCAAGATTTCAATTATTTTCTTAAATAATAAAATTCTTTCCAAGATTTCAATTATTTTCATAAATAATAAAATTTTTTACTGGAATTCAATTATTTTCAAATAATTTTAATAAAATTGCTGGAAGAAATTTTATTGTTTTTAAAAAATTTAATAGAATTCTTCTAAAGAATTCAATTATTTTTTTCATACTTAAGTAATTTTATTATTGACATAAATAATCAATTCTTCGCACGAATTCAATTATTTTCAATGGATTTTTATAAAAATTATTCTTATAAATCCAATAATTATTTTCAAAAAATTATCAAGAATTGAATTATTCTCATAAATGAAAATATTCTTTATACAGGAATTTAATTATTTTCAATTTAATTATGAAAAAACCCTCGAAAGAATTTAATTAAAAAAATAAAATGTCTGTTAAATTCTTGCAAAGAATTTAATTATTTTCAAAAATTATGATAAAATTCTTTGAAAAAATTTAATTATTAATTTTATAACATTTGTAATTAAATTCCTGGAAAAAATTATTTATTTTTAAAAATTTTTAACTTATTTTTAACAAAAATGTAATCTTTAAAGAAATTACCTTATTAACGCAAAATGATGGGAAATACATTTTATTTTTCGCAAAAATTTTATCGAAAACTAATTATTCTCTAAATCTGAATTAATAAAAATTGCAACTAATTAGAGCAAAAGTGATATTAAATTTGTAAAAATTAATTTTTTTTAAGTCTTCAATGAGATAAGAAATAAAAATAAATAAATTTTAGTTTTTCTTAGAAAATAAATAATATCAACCGCATTTTGCATTAGTAAAAATTAATTCTGTCAACAATAATTCATAAGTAACTATTTTTGTTCTTTAGAATTTCAAATTAAATTTACAAAACAATTTTGTTTAATTATTTTTTGTAAATATTTATTCTTTAATATTATATAAATTTAATATTCCTGAAATTAGAATATCATTAATTTTTAAACTCATAATATTTAAAAAGAAAAATAATTAAAAGAAAAAAAATTAGGAAACAAAACAGCAAACAAAAGCAACTAACTTCAAATAGCGAACAAACATTCGAAATATAAAACAATTATAATATTAAATATAGAAGATTATATAATTTTTCCAATGACAAGAAATCCGCTTTCATTAATGCTCCATATATATTTCTTGATTACGTAATGCATTTAAATCGGACCTCGGATAAATAAAAAAAAAAAAGATTTTCTATCATATTGAAAGCAAACGGATTGAAATTATTGAAAGCACCAGTAGCATTTAACTGTCGTTGCATTAAAAAAAATTCTCTCATTTTTTAGATATTTTTTTTTATTATAAAAAAAAAAAATATTTCTGCTTTGACGTGATGCACTCGTCTTTATAAAGATAGAAATTGTTAACAGAACTTATTAATAGAATTTATTAATATATTTGTATTAAAAATAAGAAAAGTTTTTAAATATTATCAATTTATTAAGATTTAATTTAATTGTAATCGGAAAATTTTTTTTTTTAGATAGGAATTATTAATTATATTTAAAAGCAGATTTTATTCTTATAGAATGAAAATACATTCATGTTCTTTAAAAACTTTCAGAGAAAATTATTTTCCATCTGTTTTATTAACTCAAATTTAATTAAAATCCCGTTAAAGCTCTTGTTTAATTGAAATGCATTAACTTTGAGTTATCTTAAAATACAATCTTCGTTAAAAATTTGTTAATATAATTCAATTAAATTACATTATTTTTAAATTCCTCTTTAATTGTAATTTCTTTCTGAAAGTAGATTTCAATTTTAACTTTTAAAAGTTTTTTCTAAAAATAATTCTGCAATTTATAACAATTGAATAATTTATAACAATTCTATTATTAATTTATTATGTATTTATTATGTATTTATTATGTATTATTATTTTCAAAATAATACTGTAAGAAATATTTTTATTCATTGAAAGAACTTTCATCGGACTCGATACGATATAGTGAATTTTTCAGATAAAAAAAGAACACCATCGGATAATGTAAAATTCTGCTTTTAAAATAATTTGCACGAAATTGAATTTCGGATAATAGAAATTTACATTATTAGTCAAACCAGAAATTGGAAATTGTATTCCTGTGGGAAATCAAATTGTCTATAGAGGAATCTGTAAGGTAATACGTTGGTTTGGATGTAGACAGATGATTTGCATCCATTTAGATCAAAATCTTGCTCGATATAATCAAGAGAGATAAGAAACAAAATAATTTTTTTTTTATAAATTACAATTTTCCTTAATTTATACAATTTAGTATAAAATTATAAATTATTTACAAAATTAAATTATTTTTTTTACATTAAATAATTAATTTCATCTTATTTTATTTCAGAGAATTAAATTTTCAAAGAATACAAAAATAGATTTTCAAAGAAAAGAAAAAAATTTTTTTTTTCAATTATTTTTCAAAGCAGAAAAAAAAAATTTTCCAAGTTTCTCAAAATACTATAAACATGAAAAATCTAATATCTAGAGGGAGAAATCTTTTATAGAGAGAATTTTCTTTAAAGAAATAATGGAACAATTTTATAAACCAAGATTCTTTCATCTCTATATTGTGAGCACTGGCTTTGAATATTTTAATGATGAGAAGTAAAAGTCATTTATTAGAGCAAAAGAGATAGTCATCCTTTTATGAAAATATATGCAGTTTATTTTCATTCAAAAATTATTTATTTTTTCTGGTTTAAGAAAACAGGTGAGTCTGAAATATATTTATCCATTCTTCAATATATATATATATATAGAATTTCCAATAATTCGTATTGTAAATGAATTTCAAAAATAATTACAATTATTTATATTATTGATTCTGACATATAAATGAAACCAGAAATAATTATTTTATCATAAATCTGATCAGAGTAAATTTTACTTCCTTTTTTGAATATTTATACAGAGTGTATCTTCTTCTCTCTATTTTTCAATATATAAACTAGCAAATTAATGTTATGTGTGCGAAATGTAGAATTCAATTTTATATTGTTATGGAAATTACAAAATTTTTTATCTTCAAGTATCAATTTCAATTTTTGAATAATTAGATATTCAAAATTAATAAAATTCAGCTTTTAACAAATTAATTTCAAAAATCATAATTGTTTATTACTTTCAAAAAATATTTTAAAATTTCGTCACAAGAATTCAATTATTTTCATAAATATAATAAAAAATTTTTGCAAGAATTCAATTACTTTTATAAAGATAATAAAATTTATTGCGAGAATTCAATTATTTTGCACACAATTTTAATCAAATTTCTCAAAAAAAATTAAATTATTTTTAAAAATTTTAGTGTAACTCTGCGCAAAAAGTCAATTATTATCAAAAACTTTTTAAACATTTTTTAAAAATTCAATTATTTTCAATAAAATTGTAATTCAATTCACTGACTTAATTTAAATATTTTCGAAAATTATAAAGAAATTTATTAAAGGAATTCAATTATTTTCAAAAATTTGATAAAATTTATTACGTGGTTTCAATTATTTTCGATGGAATTTTATTTAACTTCTTGAAAAGGATTTTTATTATTTTCAAAAATTTTAATCAATTTTCTCTAAAAAAATTTGATTATTCTAAAAAATTT
The DNA here is from genome assembly GCA_032872505.1 of Leptopilina syphax. Taxonomy (NCBI): domain Eukaryota; kingdom Metazoa; phylum Arthropoda; class Insecta; order Hymenoptera; family Figitidae; genus Leptopilina; species Leptopilina syphax. The sequence goes on from CM065469.1 coordinate 40,175,686, forward strand.
TAATAAAATCCTTCAAAAAATTCAAATTATTTTAATAAATAATAAAAATTCTTGTCAAGATTTTAATTATTTCAATAAATAAAAAAATTCTTCGCTAGAATTCAATTACTTTTAATGTAATAGTATTTAAAATCTACGAAAGAATTCAAATATTTTCAAAAATTTTAACGTTTTTACTTCTCAATTCAATTATTTTCAAATATTTACATAAAATGCTTCTCAAGAAATCAATTACTTTTATAAATAATAAAATTCTTGGCAAAAATTTAATTCAATTATTTTCAATATTATTTTAATAAAATTACCTAAGATAATTTAACTATTTTTTAAAAGTTTAATGACAATTTTTACAATAAGAATTTAATTATTCTCAATTCAATTTCAATAAAATTTTGCAAAACAATTTAATAATGTTCATGAAATATTTTTAAATTTTTTTGCAAATATTAAGTTACATTAAATAAGATTTTTCTTTTAATTTCTTAAAAGCAGTTTTATTATTTTTAAATATTTTAGGTACTAAATTCACTTTTTTAATACAATTTTAATTAAATTAGCCGAAGGAATTCATTTATTTTCAAATATATTCAATTATTTTCATAAATAATAAAATTCTTTCCAGGAATTAAATTTTTCATTTTAATTTTAATTAAATTTGCCCAAAGAATTGATTCATTTTCAAATATTTTAATATAACTGTGAAGAAAAAAAAATTATTTTCAAAAATTTTCTCTAAATTTCTTCGCAAGAATTCAGTTATATTTTTAATACAATTTTATTAAAATTTCTCGAAAGAATTCAATTGTTTTTTTAAGAATTTTAATAAAATTCTTTGCTGATATTTAATTATTTTCTTAAATTATTATTATTTTTATAAATATTAAAATTTTTCCCAGGAATTAAATTTTTTAATCCAATTTTAATTAAATTTGACCAAAGAATTGATTCATTTTCAAACATTTAAATATAAGGAAAAATGTAATTATTTTCATAAATTTTCTATAAATTTCTTCACAAGAATTCAGTTATATTTTTAATAGAATTTTATTCAAATTTCTCGGAAGAATTCAATTGTTTTTCTTTACAATATTAATAAAATTCTCCGAAGGAATTCAATTACGTTTTTAAAATTTTAATAAAATCGTTCATTAAAATTAATTTTTTTAAATTTAATTCGTCGAAAGAATTTAATTGTTTAAATAAATTTCAACGTAATTTATCGAAATAATTCAATTATTTTCAAGAATTCAAATAAAATTTAATGCTAAAATAAAATTATTTTATTTTTTTTAACTTTAGCATTATAAGCGAGAATCGAGAAATATTGAAAAAATATTTAATTTCGATAGAAGTGAAAAGATTTCCTGTAATTGTAAAAAAAAAAATCATTTTCTTCTCGTGTCTTAATTTATTAATTTATTATTCGTGTTTTTTCGCTCTTTTAGAATCGGAAGATAAAAATAAATCGAGAAAGGATTTTTTTCTGAGGGTTCTCTTGATTGTTTTTTCTTTTTAGATGAGAGAGAGAGAGAAAGAGAGGGAGAGAGGGAAGTCATTTCCTTGCTAACGAGCATTGCTCCTTGCTTTCATTTTCGTATACACGTTTATTCCATTTGGATGTACATTTCAAGTGTACACATAGCGTGCACATTTTCTTAGCAGATGGTCCCATGAACGTGACTTAGAATCTTGTATTACCAGAAAACAAGGATTGTAAAGAGAATAAGGGGGAAATACGCATAGGAAATGTTGGGAAGCAAGAGAAGGAAAGAGAGAAAATGTGGGGCTGAAGATCGGAAAATAGGAAGGTTGCAAAGTCCGACCTGTTCGCGCAATACGAATACGGTTATCTATTCCCAAAGGAGCAATAAGCGTTACACACTATACTATTCAGCGTATTTCACGTCTAGTATGGGGAAGAAAGAGAAATTACTCGCGATAAAGATCCTGAATTCCAAATTGAAGTTGGAGATAAAATTAATATTCCTCTCTTATATCCCTTCAATTTCAACCATTTATTCTCCTTTTTATATTTTCCTCTTTCCCACCCAAAAAAAATCCCTATTTCTTCTATTAAATATTTATCACAAAATTTCTCTCCTCCAAAAAAAGAAAAAACAAATTTTTTCCCAATTTTCAAAACTTAAATAGACTTTAAAAAATTCAAACTTCAAAATTGTAAGTTTTAGAATTATAGAATGAAGTTCAAAAAATGATTACAATTATTTATTGATTCTGACATATAAATGAAACCAGAAATAATTATTTTATCGGAAATCTGATCAAAGTAAATTTTACTTCCTTTTTCTGTATATTTCAATTTTCAACAGAATGTATCTTCTTCTCTTTATTTTTAAATATATGAACTAGCAAATTAATGTTATGCGTGCGAAATGGAGAATTCATTTTTTTTATTGATATGGAAATTAGAAAATTTTTTATCTTCAAGTATCAATTTTCAATTTTTGAATAATTTGTTTATTATTTTCAAAAAATATTAAAAATTTTCGTCACAAAAATTCAATTATTTTCGTAAATAATAAAATCCTTTGCTAGAATTCAATTATTTCTGTAAATAATAAAATTTATCGCAAGAATTCAATTAGTTTCATAAATAATAAAATTCTTCGCATGAATTCAATTATTTTCCACACAATTTTAATGAAATTTCTCGAAATAATTCAATTATTTTCCAAAATTTTGCGCAAAAAGTCAATAATTATCAAAAACTTTAATACAATTTTTAAAAAATTTAATTATTTTCAATAAAACTTTAATTCAATTCGCTGACTTAATTTAATTATTTTCGAAAATTATGTTGAAATTCATTAAAGGAATTCAATTATTTTCAAAAATTTGATAAAATTTATTACGTGGTTTCAATTATTTTCGATGAAATTTTATTTAACTTCTTAAAAAGGATTTTTATTATTTTCAAAAATTTTAATCAATTTTCTCTAAAAAAATTTGATTATTCTAAAAAATTTTAATAAAATCCTTTAAAAAATTCAAAATTTTAATCAATTCACTCTAAAAAAAATTCGATTATTCTAAAAATTTTTATAATAAAATCCTTCAAAAAATTCAAATTATTTTAATACATAATAAAAATTCTTGTCAAGATTACAATTATTTCGAAAAGTAACAAAATTCTTCGCAATAATTTAATTATTTTCCACACAATTTTAATGAAATTTTCTCGAAATAATTCAATTATTTTTAAAAATTTTAGTGAATTTAATTATTTTCAATAAAACTTTAATTTAATTCGCTGACTTGATTTAATTATTTTCGAAAATTATAATGAAATTTATTAAAGGAATTCAATTATTTTCAAAAATTTGATAAAATTTATTACATGGTTTCAATTATTTTTTATAGAATTTTATTTAAATTCTTGGAGAGGATTTCAATTATTTTCAAAAATTTTAATTAATTCCCTCTAAAAAATTCGATTATTCTAAAAAATTTTAATAAAATCCTTCAAAAAATTCAAAATTTTAATTAATTCTCTCTAAAAAATTCGATTATTCTAAAAAATTTTAATAAAATCCTTCAAAAAATTCAGAATTATATTTATAAATAATAAAAATTCTTGTCAAGATTTCAATTATTTCGATAGGTTAAAAAAATTCTTCGCTCGAATTCAATTACTTTCAATGTAATTGTAATTAAAATCGACAAAAGAATTCAAAAATTTTAACGAAATTCCTTGTCAATTCAATTATTTTCAAATATTTAAATAAAATTCTTCCCAGGAAATCAATTATTTTTATAAATAATAAAATTCTTGTCGAGAATTCAGTTATTTTCAATATTATTTTAATAAAATTTCTTGAAATAATTTAACTATGTTTTAAAAGTTAAAAAAAAACTTTTACAATACGAATTTATTTATTTTCAATTCCATTTCAATAAAATTCTGCATATTCAATTATTTTCAAGAAATATTTTAAAAGTGGTTGCAAATATTCAATTACATTGAATAGAATTTTATTATTTATTTATAAAAATTTCAATAAAATTCTTTGGAACAATTTAATTATTTTGAAGGATTTTAATAAAATTTTTGGAATCAAGTAAATTTTTTTCATAAATACTAATATTATACACAAGAATTAAGTTATTTTTAATTTAATTTTAATAAAATTTCCCGACAGAATTAAATTGTTTTTTTTGTAAGAATTTTAATAAAATTCTTTGCAGATATTTAATTATTTTCATAAATAATAAAATTCTTCCCAGGAAGGAATTTTATTTTTTTCTCAGGAAGAAAAAAATAGAAAACTTTTTTCTACATTTCCAATTGTGAAATAGATTTTTAATTCAATATTACAAAATGGTAAAAAGTTATAAGAGATGCAAACTTGTAAAACAGATTTTAAATAATTAAAAATTATAAATTATAAAAAGCAAAATAAGAGTTAAAGAAATATTAACAGAAAGAAATAATTGAAATAAAAAAGAAATAGAAGATTGTAATATTTATTTATTATTATTATTATTATTATTATTATTATTATTATTATTATTATTTATTTATTATTTATTTATTTCCCTTTGTAATATTTTTCAAAAAAAAAAAACTTGTAGTCAATCGTAGACCATTGGTTGTAAATTTTACAATTATTTTACCATCAAAGGAACGTCAAAGATAAGTTTTAAAAATGTATTCAGTCCTTTAAATATTTATTTTACTCTCTCCGATTCGAAAAAGTTTTGGAAAAAGAGAATTTTTCAACATAAAAGCAGTATTACATTTGGGTATTTCTTTTTCTCCCTCAAGTGAACCGAAAAAAAAATCTTCAGTCTTCCTAAAATAAAATATTCACTGAGCAAAAATATTAAATTCTTTTTTTCGCTTAGGAAAATGAAATTTTCTTTCTAAACAAAAAGAAAGATTTGTTTTTTCATTTTTTATGTTGTTGTGAAAGCACGGCAATTTACTCACATCGTAAGTGGGTAAATCCCCTTTGCCAGGAGGACCTGGCGGTCCTATCTCGCCCTTTTCGCCTGCAATTCCATCTCTTCCGGGCTCACCCTTTTGACCCTGAGGTCCTTCTGGTCCCATTATTCCAATATCGCCTTTCTCACCCTTCTGACCAAAAGTACCTTGCTGTCCTCTTTCACCTGGCGGTCCAGCTATACCCTGTGGAAAAAAATCTTAATTAGAAAAAAATATTTCTACCCAATTCTACAAAAATTATCACTAAATAAATTATTATCATTTTATCAATTATCAATTGTAAATTATAAATTATAAATTTAATTAAGTAATTTAATTATTTAATTATTTAATTATTTAATTATTAAATAATTAATATTATTAAATAATTATTGGATTATAAAATTTATACCTAGTTATTAATTATAAATTAATATAGAACCTTAATTTCTAAATTAAATACAAACTCTCGATAAATTAACTCTCAAGGGACATATGGGGAAAAAATTCAAGTTATCGAGAATTTTATTTATCAAATATTTTAAATAGTAAAATTTTCTCAAGGGGAAAGTAATCAATTTTAATTTATCCAGAAATTTTATTTCTCGATAAATAAAGACATTTCATCAAAAATATAATAATTCAACGATAATTATTATCGAGAGTTGTCGCAGTATATATGAGAAATTACAATTATAAATAAATATGAGAATTGAGCACTTTCAGGAAAAACGATAGAATAAAAATTTTAATTTTCTGGAATTCGCTTGAATATTTGCGATAAATTATTATTGTTTTGTGTAAAAGCAATAAAATTAATAAAATCCACAAATAAAATTGTTTTGTTAATTAAGGGGATTGCGCAATTATGACGTTTTAGGTGAAATTGTTCATTTTAAATCTTTATAATTTCGACAAAACTTGACTGATTTTATAATATTTTAAATATAGTATATTTCTAGTAAATTTTGTTTTCTTTTTAATTTTGAAAATTTTTTTTTGAAAATCTTTTAAAAAAAAAATTTTAATCTTGCTTTTTTTTAAAATAAACCTGACTGTTAAATTTTTACAAAAACTGCTTTTTCTGTCAATTTTTTATCATTTTCAAACGAAAAGTGAGATTTTTTCTAAATATTAACAAATTTTTCTGGAATTAAAAATTACACAAAAAATAGTACAAAAATTCATTATAAATAATTCACTGTTAATTTTTAAATAGTTCCATATTCAAAATTAAAAAAGTTCACTTACTGACTAATTAACTGAATGAATTTTAATTGTTTATTATTTTTAAAAATTTTATTAAAATTTTATGCAAGAATTCAATAATTTTCTTAAAAGTAATGAAAATTTTTGTACGAATTCAATTATTTTTAATAAAATTTTTATTAAATTCGCCGAAAGAATTTAATTATATTTTTTAAAAATTTGAATAGAATTCTACAAAATAATTCAATTATTTCCAAAATTTTTTAATAGAATTCTTTGGAAGAATTTAATTATTTTAATAAATAATAAAATTCTTTGCAGGAATTAAATTATTTTTAATACAATTATAATAAAATCCGCAGAAAGAATTTAAATATTTTCAAAAATTTCAATAAAATTCTTTGAAACATTTAAATAATTTTATAATTTTCATAAATAATGAAATTCTGTGCAGAAATTCAATTATTTTCTTAAAAATAATCAAAATCTTCGCACGAATTCAATTATTTTCAATAAAATTCTTCGAAACAATAATTTAATTATTTTTAAGAATTTTAATAAAACTCCTCAACAGAATTAAATTATTTTTTTAAGAACCTTTTAAAATATTCTTAGCAGAAATTCAATTATTTTCATAAATAATAAAATTCTTCGCAAGTATTTAATTATTTTCAGATGTAATAAAATTCTTCGATAGAAATAAAATATTTTTATAAAAATAAGAAAAGTCATTGCTGGAATTTAATTATTTTTAATACAATTTTAATAAAATTTCTGTTAAAAAATCAATTATTTTTAAGTATTTTAATAAAATTCTTTGTAGAAATTCAATTATTCTCATAAATAATAAAAATTTCCCCACAGGAATTCAATTATTTTTAATATAATTTTAGTAAAATTTCTCTAAAGAGTTAAGAAAAATTTTCTAAAATTACAATAAACTTCTTTATGAGAATTCAATTCGTTTCAGTACATTCTTGATTAGATTCCGTGAAAGAATTTAATTATTTGTTGAAATTTTAAAAAATTTCCTCGAAGAAATTGAATTATTTTGAAATACGACAATAGAATTCTAAATAACAATAAAGTACCCACGCTTTGATAACTTCTGTGTGTTTTCTAGTTATTATATTAGAAGAAAATTGCAATAAATATAAAAAATAAAATATTAAAAAAATAATTCGCCAATGAAAAACTTTTTCCGGTCGATAAATATTTATTTTCAAATCATACGAATTTATTATAAATTTATAAGACAATTTTTTGTTCAAAACATTACTCAATATTTCACGGAAACATTAATAAATATTTATTTCCAAATTATATCAATTTTTTAGAAATGAAACAATTTTTTTTCTCTCTCACTAAATAAAGTAAATATTGCACCAAAATATTTATTTATATATACGGAAGCGTTAGATTTTAGATGAGAAAATTTATAATAAATCTCGTATAACTTTCAAATAAATTTCAAGTTGTAAATAAAATATTATGTCTATAAAATTTGTTGAAATATTTTCCGTGTAAAAATAAAACGCTTTTCCACCTCTTAAAATCATGTGCGAAATTGTGTTTTCTTACGTGTGTGTTTATATATATATACAGAAAAGAGGAAATTTTGTTTTTATGCCAATACACATAGAAATGGAAGCAACAAATTTCAACTGTGGATAATAAAAGTAGTAAGAGAAATCGACATTTCAAAGGTGCACTGCGCACAGACGAGACGTATAAAATTATGAAATAGTGATATAGAGATATATATATAGATTGGCAAAATGTGGAATGGTCGTTTGAGATTTATTGACATTGGACAAAACGGAGAAAAATATCTTTGGATTCGGTTTATCTTCCAGTACCGTGAGTCCCATTTGTCCCTGTTTTCCTTCTTTTCCAAGGACTCCGGGCTCTCCCTTAGGACCTTGAATCATTTTCGGCATCGTGAAGGATGTGAGCAATGCCGTCGCGTTACAGCTGCATTCACCTTGCTCTCCCTTTGGTCCTGGCGGTCCTCTCGGCATATTCTCGTGGAATTCCTTAAATAAAAAAACATTCCTTGTCATTTTTGCTCTTTTTGTCGAGAAAAAGGAAAATAAATCTCTGTCAATTTTGCTTTAAAAAAAAATAAATAAATAAATCACTGTAAATTTTGCTTGTAAAAAAATAAATCTCTATAAATTTTACTTGTGAAAAAAATAAATCTCTGTAAATTTTGCTTGTAAAAAAAATAAATCTCTGTAAATTTTGCTTGTAAAAAAATATTTCTGTAAATTTTGCTTGTAAAAAAAATCTCTGTAAATTTTGCTTTAAAAAAAGATCTTTGTAAATTTGTTATTTAAAAGAAATTAATAATTCTCCGTAATTCTTGCTTTTTCTTGAAAAAAATTATTTTTTATGCTTTTAAAAATAGAATTTTTTGTAACTTTTGCTTTTTTGTTAAAAAAAAAGGAAAAAATTACAAAGTTTTTGCTTTCTGTTAAAAAAAAAAACAAAAATTACAAAGAATAATTTTTCTAACAAAATGAAAAAATTAAAAAAAATTATCATTTTTAAAAGCATCAATTTACAAAGCATTTTTTTACAGCAAATATATTTTGACAAAAAGCAAAAATTTAAAGAAATTTTGTAATTTTTGCTTTTTGTTAGAAACATTATTCTTTCTAACTTTTGGTTTTTATTAATGAAAGCAAAAAAATTACAAAGAATAATTCTTTTTAAATGCATAAATTACAAACAATTTTTTTTTTTAAAGCAAAATAATTACAAAGAATTATTTTTTAGGCAAAAAGTAAAACTTTCAAAGAATTATGAAATTTTTGCACTTTGTTAGAAAAATAGTTCTGTGTAAGTTTTGGTTTTTGTGTAAAAAAAGAAAAAAATGACAAAGAATTGTTTTTTTTAACAACAATTACAAAGACTAATTTTCATAAAATAAAAATTATAAGCAATTAGTTTTTTAAAAGCAAAAATTTATTTTTTGTTTTTAAACAAAATAATTCTTTGCAATTTTTGCTTTGAAAAATTTATTCGTAAGTTTTTTGCTATGAAATTAATTCTTTGCAATTTTTCGCGTTTAAAAAAATAATTCTGTGTAGGTTTTGGTTTTTGTTAAAAAAAAGAAGAAAATTACAAAGAATTGTTTTTTTTAACAACAATTACAAAGAATAATTTTCATAATTTTTATTTATTTATTCAAAATACACGGGATTTTAATTTTTTATAATATAAAAATTACAAAGAATTAAAGTTTTTTAAAAGCAAAAATGTACAAAAATTTACTTTTTCTTTTTAAAGAATTTAATTCTTTGTAATTTTTTGCTTCTTAAAATCTATTTTTTGCAATTTTTTTTTTATAAAAAGCTAATTCTTTGCAATTTTTTGCCTTTAAAAAAATAATAAATTTATTTGTAACTTTTTGGCATTTGTTAAAAAAAATAAAATTTTTTAGTAATTTTGCTTTTTCTCAAAAAAAAAAAAATAATTTTTTGTAATTTTTACTTTTTGTTAAAAATAATAATTCTTTTTTGTCAAAAAAATGATTCTTCGTAATTTTTGTTTTTTGTCCAAAAAAAGAAGTAATTCTTTATAATGTTTTCCTTTAGAAAAAAATCTTTATAACTTTTGCTCTTTGTTTAAAAATAATTCTTTTTGTTATAAAAGTAGGTAATTCTTAGCAATTTTTTGCTAAAAAAAATAATTCTTTGTAATATTTTACTTTCTAAACAAACTATTTTTGGTAATTTTTTGCTTCTTGAAAAAATAAATCCTTGTATTTTTTTGGTTTTTAAAAAATAATTCTTTGTAGTTTTTGGTTCTTAAAATCTATTCTTTGTAATCTTTATTGTAAAAAGCTAATTCTTTGCAATTTTTCGCCTTTAAAAAAATAATAAATTTTCAATAATTTTCGCCTTTTCTCAAAAAAATAATTTTTTGTAATTTTTTGCCTTAAAAAATATTAATTTTTTGTAATTTTTACTTTTTGTTAAAAATAATAATTCTTTTTTTGTCAAAAAAATGATTCTTTGTAATTTTTGTTTTTTGTCCCAAAAAAAAAGTAATTTTTTTAAATTTTTTGCTTTTTGTTAAAAAATAATTCTTTGTAATTTTTTTTTGTCATAAAAGTAGTTAATTCTTTGTAATATTTGCTTAAAAAAATAATTCTTTGTAATATTTTACTTTTAAAACAAACTATTTTTTGTAATTTTTTGGTTTTAAAAAAATAATTCTTTCTAATTTTTTCTTTTTTCTTAAAAAAATATGCTTTTGTAATTTTTGCGTTTTTTTACGAAAAAAAAAAAATTCTTTGCAATTATTTATTTCTTTACTAGCCACGAAAAAAAAAATTCAAACACTTACCCTTCTCTTTTACTAAGTATCCTTATTTGATAATTTTTTTTACGTTCAAAAATTCCTTTTGCGGAAAAAAGCATTTTTCCCATTTAAAAATTTTTGCGTTTTTAATTTTCATTAGGGATAAAAAAATTTTAAATAAAATATTTTTAACTTCAGAATTCCAACTTTATATCTCAAGGTTAAAAATACGAAATAGAAAAAATAATTTTCTTCTCTACAGACAACGATTTTTTTAATTATTTCTGGTTGAGTCAGAGTAAAAAAAAAATGTCAACATTAACGAAAATTAACTTCTCATGTTTTGAAAATTTTTTTTAATGAAGGAGAAAATAGTTGCACATGCGAGAAAGTGTAAAAATTCTCTTTTCTCTCGAGATTTCTTAAACAGAAAAAAAAGAATTAGAAAAATGGAGAGAAAAAGATGAAAAGAAAAATGCAAAAAAGGAAGAGAAAAAAATATAATAGAGAAGAAAAAGAAAGTATAGAAAAAAAGAAAATATATAGAAAAGAAAAAAAAAGAATTAGAAAAAATAAAGAAAAGAAAAAATATAGAAAAAGAATAAAAAAATACAGAAAAAGAGAAAAAATATAGAAAAAGGCAAAAAATACAGAAAAAAAAGAAATAATGAAGAAAAAAAAGAAAAAATAGAGAAGAAAAAAATTGATGGAAGAAGGAAAAAGAGTTCTGATAAAAGAAAAGAAAAATGAAAGTTTAATAATGTAACGCGAGTTTTTAAAAAGAAGGAGAGAAAAAAAAGGGAGGAAATATTGTGTTCACCTCGTCATTAAGGTCGAAGCCATCTCCTGGAGGACCTGGTGGTCCCGGTGGTCCTCTCACACTCTCACCCTTGTCTCCTTTGTCACCCTTTTCACCTTTCATAGCGCGAGCTGAAAAATAGGGTTTTCATTTTTAATCGATTCATATATATGGCTGATTATTATTGTTCGCTATAAATTTTTTTTTCTTTATTCAACTTACCGTCGACATTTGGTGGCGGTGGTGTAATTAACGGTGGTGGATTAAATTCCTCGCTTCCCTCACCATTATCATCATCATCATCAGTTACAATCTGTGGCAAAAAAGAAGAAAACAAAAAAGATGACAAAAAATTAGAAGAAAAAAAATTTTTTTTTCCATTTTTAACTTGAGAAATATAGTGTATTTCACTTTGAATTTCGTGTGCGGAAAGTTATCCAAAAGATTACAAGTTAGTTTATAAGCACAAGTTTCAATACACTCCCGCATATCTACAATATGTGGGGGTTATAGAAGAGAAGCGCGAAATGAGCTGCTTAATTTAGTTCTAAACTCAGAGAAGAGAATGTTGGAAACACGTGTGTAAAATTAATACAAAATTTAGTTTAATTAATACGGCAGTTAGTTTCTAAAATGGTTATTTGGTTAAACATTTACACATATATACATCTCTCTCTCTCTCTTTCGTTGAAGATTTTTTTTTTTAAATAAATTATTACGAAATTGCACAATATTTTCTTTTTCCCATTAAAAAAAAAATTTTTAATTTAAAAAACAAAACAAAGCATTGAATAAAAATATTTTTTCTTACATTAAACAAAATGGAAAAATTCAAAATATAAAGAAACTATTAAATATTTTTTTTTTCATTAAACAAAATGAAAAAAATATAAAGAAAGTAAATATTAAAATTAGTTATAAAACGAAAAATTACCTTTAAAAAATAAATTAAATAATAAATATATATACAAAAAAATAAACAAATAATAAAAAGGAATAATCAAATTTGTATAGAAAAATAAAAAACAGAATATTGAAAAAAAAATTCTTTTTTAAATAATAAATGACAATAAAAAAAGGGAAAAATAATGAAAAATAAATTCTACACAGGATGGAACTGTTATTCAAAATTATTTTATTCATTATTATATTTTTTTTCATTTAATAAAATGAAAAGATGGAAAAAAAATAAAGAAAATATTAAAAATATTTTTTACTTATTTTAATATTAAACAAAATGGAAAAATATAGAAAATAAAGAATAAATTATAATTTAGAAACTGAAAAATAAAATAAAAATTAAAAAATTCATTTTAAAAAATGAATTAAATAATAAACGTAACAGACAAAATAAATAAATAAATGATAAATTGATAATAACGAAAGAGAAAAATAATGAATAATAAATTCCGAACAGATGATAATTGTAAATCAAAATCATTTTTTTTTCATTAAACAAAATGGAAAAATTTAAAAAATAAAGAAAATACTAAAAAAGTATTTTTTTTTCATAAAAAAAATGGAAAAATCTAAAAAATAAAGAAAATATTAAAATTAGTTGAAAACAGTTAAATAATAAAATGCATTATAAATAAATATTTATGTATTTCTTTAAAAATACATTTATTTATTTATTTAGTAATTAAAAGGAAATAATAAAAATTGTACAGAAAAATAAATAGCAGAAATCAATAAAAAAACTATTAAAAAAAATAAAATGGTAATAACCAAAGAGAAAAATAATGAAAAAGTAAATTCTGAACAAATGAAAATTGATATTCAAAATGATTTTACTCATTATTTTTGTTTCATTGCCTTTGTAAAAATTATATAATTCATTATTTTACTCCCTTTTATACATTCTATTCATTATCTGCATTGCACATTTTCTCGTATAAAAGATGCATTTTTTTTTAAATTGGAAAAATATTATTTAATATTATTTTAAAAATTAATTAATACTATGAAAATACTATTAATTAATATTATGGCAAATACTAATTAATATACTAAAAATATTATTAATTAATAAAAATATTATTAATTAATAAAAATAATTTTGTTTATTAATATTATTAGTAATTAATATTTAAATATATAAATATTTAACGATTACGATTAATTACAAAGTTTAAATAATCGTTAGTTACCTACAACCGGTTTAAACAAATAAAATTTACCGCAAAATGTTATTAATTATTATAATATATTTTTAATTTAGCTACAATAAACATTAAAATAAAATAATTACACATTTTGAATTAATTTAACGTATTATTAAAATTAATCTTATTCAAATATTTATTAATTAATTTTAAATTTAAATCTAATTTTAAATTATTTATTTTTATTTACAACGTTTTCTTTTTATTAATTTTATTTAATTATTGATTAAAACACTTTCAAAACTATTTTCAAATTATTTATTTTTATTTACAACACGTTTTTTTTTTTATTCAATTATTTATTCGAACACTGACCTTTTCAGATAAATTTCATCTAATTATATGAAATGACGAGACTAACCAGCTGCTGTTTTTTCTTTACAAAAAAAACTTGCGTCCCAGTTTTCAATAATTGTTTTATTATTTATGACTATATTAGGATAAGAATATTGAATAATAAAAAAATAATACAAGAATATAATAACATAAAAATATCCGAATTTAAATTTATTAACATATACTGAATATTGAACAATAATAATTATAAAAATAGAAGTTTTAGCACTTATATTCGCCAAATAAATAAATAATGAAAATTCAAGAATAAAATGCTAATAATAAAGAGAAAAATGAAAAATAAGATCTATAGTAAAATAATAAAATGAAAAATAAGACGAGCAAATATAGGGAAATTATTTTTCGCTGTTTAAAGTAAATAATTTTTTTCGTGAAATTAAAAAAACAATATTAAAAGAAATAAAAAAAAAAAAAAACATTAAAAAAAACATTTTTCGAAAATGAAAAAATATTAAAGAAAAAATAAATAAAAAGTGGAAAAAACATAAAGTTTCTTATTTAACCTTCGCGCTACCAAAGATTTTTGTATACGCGCACTACCGGCTGGCCACACGGTGTGGCCAAACGCTATTTTACTTTTATGTTCCCAAAACGATTAAAATTCATCAAAGCTTTTGTATATAGTTATGTGTTAATACAAATTAACTGAAAAATTTTGTCCAGTGAGTTAAAATGGCGATTCGATTGATTACAAAAGTCGAGCAGATATACAACATTATGTATACTTGGCCACACCGTGTGGCCAGCCGGTAGCGCGAAGGTTAAATAACTTAAATTAATTTAACTAGCTTAAATACAATTTGCTACAGATGGAAAAAAATATTTTAATTCGTTTTTAATTATCACAAATTGTATACGTATATATATATGTTTCTAGAGAAAATGCATTTTTACATCCGGACCAAAAAGTCTCTTTAAAAGATGGAGATAATAAAATTTTAGGAGAAGATTTTTGCAGTCTCTCAAGTTGAAGCAACGTCGTAATTTTAGAAATTGTAAAGTCGTAACTCGAGCGTAATCCGTATAATACTTCACCTCGTACAGAAACGAGGGAGATGTTATCCTGGGAGGGTAAACTTGCTGCTACAATTGTTTAGTATCCTTTTTAACTTTGACGACACGCTTTTCCTTCAAATATCCCTCTTATTACTTTTCCCATGAAATTATTTAGTTTCATATACGTACATATATTTCTTTTTCTTTTTCTACTTCTTCTAAAAAATAATAAAATGTTTTTTTTTTTTTTTGAAAGAAAGAGACAAACGGATTTTTTTTATTGCTAAATTATTAGTTGTCTAGTTTTGTTATTAACTTATTTTCTTTTTTATGTATTTTTTTATTTACTCTCCCTGTTCCTTTTTTTATTTTTATACTATTTCTTTTCTTTTTTTTTTGTTTATATATTTATTTATAAGTATGTTGTCTATAAAATTATTTATTTTCATAATCGTTTTTATATGCAAATAAATAAATTTCTTTTTATTTTCATTTTTTGTAAATATTACTTATTTCTTTTATTTACTTTTTTATTTATTACATTGTCATCACTATTTTTTTTACTATTTTCATTTATTTCTGTTTATTTACTTTATTTATTTTCTATTATTTATAGAAATTCCATTTATTACTTAAATATTGTTTCAAAATTGTTTAAATATTGTAAATATTGTTTTAAATATTGTAAATATTGTTTTAAATATTGTAAATATTGTTTTAAATATTTAAATATTGTTTTAAATATTGTAAATATTGTTTTAAATATTTATTTCACTTATTTACATATTCATTTACTTGTCACTAACTTTCTATTTATTCATTCACAAAATTATCAATTAATATTTAAATTTAACTGAAGTGAAAAAAATCCTTGTTAATTATTTACTTTTTAATTATAACGATTGAAATGTTTTTAAACTATTTCCCCATTTTTTTTCACATTTACTTCATTATTATTTTTACCTCGCTATTATGTACTATAACTATATATTAAAATTACGAATGAATTTAGTATTATGCGGGAGCTTCTTATTTTCTCAAATATTCCTTTCTAGTAAATGAAGTTTAAGAAGATTACACTCCATTAGGAAAGCCACTGACTTCATTGTATATTCTTCTTAAAAAAAAAGAAAAGAAAAAAGAAAACACAGTAAAAATACGAATTGGCATTTTTTCTAGACTTTTTCATAAGTAAAGCTTTAAAAACTCGGGTAAGAAACTCTAATTGGTTTTTTCTGCGTTCAAACTACTTAGTAAATAGTGTGCCATTTTGTGTTTAAATTTTTAAAATATATTTTTCTTTCGCTAAATAAATAAATGAAGAAATAATTATGTTAATTCTAGATTTATAGTTCTACAGTTGTCTCTCGATAAGTGGGCCACTTTTTTAAATAAGCGAGGCAAATGAATAATAATATTTGAATTTTCCCGAAATTATTCACGAGAATAATAATATTAATTGTAATTATTTAGGAAAAATAAATAAAAAAAATAATTATAATAATTTATGTCAATTTCAATGACAAGTTTATCGTAATAAATAATAATTTTAAAAAAACAGTTTCAATAGCTGAAGTCGTTGAGGGGCATGAAACTTTAATATTAAAGGTTCGAATCTCCACAGGGGTGGAAAATTTTCTTTCAGATTTATAATAAAAAATAGGAAACAAAAAAATAAAATATAAAATAATGAAAATAAAATTAAAATATAAAATAATAAAAATAAAATTGAAATATAAAATAAAAAAATTAAATTAAAATATTAAATAATAAAAATAAAATTAAAATATAAAATAAAAAAATAAATAAAAATAATAATATAAATAAAGCAATAATAAAATTTTAGAATGACGCCTATTATAGAGAACATTTTTCAAAAGAGTATTTTTTCATTGCACTTAATTAAATAAATTCAAGAGAAAGAAGAGAAGGAAGCTGGGATTTTTTTTCTATTTTTTTTTTTATGGAAAAGATCCTCTCTGAGTTTCACTTTGAAAAAAAGGGTTTTACTATCTATGCATTTGTCCAATAGGATCTATACTTGCGTCTAACTACTTATAAAATTTCTCAAAAGAAACCTTTTCTAATCTGCAGTTAGTTTCAGCTCCATAGAAAACATTTGTACTGGACTTTTTCGTCGAACATCAGGACTATGTCTGTTTAACTTTTATGTTTTTTCTTCTGTCCTTTGAAGAACCAATATTTTTCAGCTTTACAGCAAGAGTCGTCGAGGTCGTCGAGGTCGTCGTCGTCGTCGTTGTCGTTCGTCGTATACAGAAAAGAAATATTTTCTCAAAGCTTCATGATAAGAATTTTTTACTCTCTACGTTATCAAAAGAATTTTCTTTTATTTTTCTCTATCTCACTTTTTTCTTAATTAGAATAAAATTAAGATAAATGAATAAATTATTAAATAAATATTAAAAAATTATTTTTTTTTTGGAACTTGGGAAATTTTTAATTAATTTTTTCCTTAGTAATAAGAATTGAATTAAAGTTATTAAAATAAATTAATATTTAAATTCAATTTGAAATGTTTCAAAAATGAGAACAGAAAAAATAATTTTCTCTTTTAATAAAAATAATAATAATAATAATAATAATAATAATAAAAGGAAAAGTTTTCCACAACAACCTCCGATAATAAAAAGCTATTTCGCTTTTAATTCTATTAAACATCAACAATAGAATGTTTTATAATTAAATTTTTTTAATCAATTTCATTTCATATTCTGAAAATATTTGAAATATGATGTATATTCATATAACTCATTGTTGTTTGTAATGAAAGAATTTCTATTAAACAAAAATAATATAATATTAAATATAGAATATATAGAATTTATATAGAAAAAATATTTCTCTATTCAAATTATACAGAAAAAAAGGAATAAATATTTATATATGTATGTATATGTTACAGGATATAATTAATATACGAAGCAACCAGTATAATTGGAAATTAACAAGATTAAATTCTTAATGAGAAATATTCCAGTGTATCTCCGCGAATAATTACCATTTTATAAACTTGTTTACGTAAATGAGGTCGCTATGAGTGGGATCAAAATTCAAAAGTAAAGGAAAAAAATATTCTTTTCTTTTCAATTCAGGACGTAAAACAAAAAAAAAGATGAGGTAAAAAAGTCTTATTTTTAGATATATATTATGAAGGAACTCTCATTAAGTAAATGTCTCAGTTCACGAATTATAAATATTATATATATTTTTTTTTTTGCTAGACAATAGTCATTTTCTAATTGGCGAGTGTGTGTGTGTAGGGGGGGGGGGTTTCTCGCAGTTAATTATCTTATTACCAATACGCAGGCGTCAGATATGATGATTAATAAGGTCGAAGGCAAATCAGGTCTTGCCATATATGCGGAAGGATTTCATATCCAGCAATTCGGTTAGCGCTAAGTGTTTTCCAATAATTATTGTCCAGGCATTCAGGTTTCCTCATACATATAGTGGATAGATCATTATATTTTTTCTATACATATGCATATATATATATTATTCATCCATTTTCGGAAATGATATATTATTTACGTTTATATATAGTGTCATCAGAAAATTTTTCTATAAAAAATTTACGAGTAACCTTTCGATGGAAACAAAAAATAATTTTAATTACTTTTCACATTATTGGAGAATTCTTTTCAGGTTCTAGAAACTTTGGTTTTTATATAAAAGTGTTATTATTTTTTGTTTTTTTATATTTGTGTATGTAAAGAAACCAATAAATTTAATAAAGAAATTAGTAAATATAATTAAAAATGCTTCATAATAATAAATACTAATTCTTAGGAATTATTAAATGTCCTGTCTGACTAATATCGATTTGTACTACTTTTTTCATATTACAAAAAGCATGTGTCCGAATGAATTAACATTAACTACTGATTATTATTATAGAATATCAGAAAAATGAATACTCGTTTTTGTCTGACTAAAAATTAATTATACTACTGAAAAGTAAATTTTATAAATTCAGAGAAAAGTCAGCCTGACAAACATTTGACTTATGCTACTGATTTCATATTATATTCAAATGCTCTGTCTGAATATAATTTATATAATCGATGGTAAATATAATGTCTAATTAAAATTTTTGTTTCTACTTAATTGGAAAATAATGAGAATTTGCGAAGTGAGAGTCTGACTTTAATTGACTCTTACTACTGATAAGTAAACTAATACGATAAAATTTCCAATATTATGAGAAAATTATATGACTGTAAACTGACTTTAACTACTGTTTTTCAAAATTAAATTCTGAAGATTTCTTACTGTGACCTACTTTATTCGAGTTCTATTACTATTATTATTTTAAGTAATACAGAAAAGGAAATAGATTAGGAGAAATATCACTTATATATTATTAATAATTTTGTCTAACTAAACATTAATTTTACCTACTGATTATACAACTGAAGAAAAATTTGATGAAAGTTTTGTCTGACAAAAAACGATTCATATACTACTGAATTCGAATTATTAAAATTTTTGTCTGACTAATATTGATTTTGACTACTGAATTTATATTATAAATTTATAACATTGCAGAAAAACATGTCTGACTATTATTTACATTATAACACAAAAATTAATAATAGTTTTGTCTGATTAAAAATTATATTAACTACTGAATTCTAATCCTTAGGATTTAATTACAGATTGGTCTGACAAAAATCGAGTTTTTATTTTCGATTTTATGTTATAAGTGCAAAAACAAAAATGTCTGACTATAACTACCGATTATAGAATTGCAAAAAAAAATGTTTTGTCCGATTAAAAACGATTTATACTAGGTACTTAATTCTAATTCTTAGCAATTATTAAAATTTTCTTATGACTAAAACAATTTTAACTACTGATTATAGAATTGCAAAAGAAGTTAAAGAAATTTTGTCTGACTGAAACAATTTTTACTACTGATTATAAAACTGTAAAAAAAAGTTGATGATAGTTTTGTCTGACTAAAAACGATCCTTACAACTGAATTCTAATATTTTGTATTTTATACTAAAAGTTGCGTATAATTGTTATTTATAAAAAAATAAAAAAATACTACCAATAAAATGTAAATATAAGTATAATAAATTATTTGACACTTAAATAATAAATAAAGAAAATATTAATATTCTTTTAAAAAATAAATATTTAATTTAAAAAGTTTGCAAAAGTTTTTAAACTTTTTAGACTTTCACATTTTTTTATTTTAAAAGCATATTAACATTTTAATCAGATCTAAGAAAATGTTTTCTCGACTACAAAAAAAAAAATTAAGAAGACTTTTAAATTTCTCATAAATAAAATTAAAACAATAAATTTAAATATACTATTTAAAAAATTTTCTTCTCTATGTAATTTAAAAATTAGTAACTCGTGAGATAAAGTGACAAAAAGTATGTCTGAGTTTAACTATTAATTTTATAGAACAGAAGAAAAATTAATAAATTTCGTCTGACTAAAAATAATCTTTTCTACTGAATATAAAAATTTTGTATTACATTGAAAGTTACGTCTAACTACAATCGATTTTTACTACTGATTTTATATTATATCACTTTAAAAAGGTATGTCTGACTAAATAGAATTTTTACTACTGATTTTATATTGCCACTAAAAAAGTATGCCTGATTGTTACTGATTTTATATTAACACTTTAAAAAAGTATGTCTGACTAAAAACTTTTTTACTACTGATTTTATATTAACACTTTAAAAAGTAGGTCTGACTAAAGACTATTTTTACTACTGATTTTATATTAACACTTTAAAAAAGTATGTCTGACTAAAAACTTTTTTACTACTGATTTTATATTAACACTTTAAAAAGTATGTCTGACTAAAAACTATTTTTACAACTGATTTTATATTAACACTTTAAAAAGTATGTCTGACTAAAAACTATTTTTACTACTGATTTTATATTAACACTTTTAAAAAATATTTCTGACTGTAACTGACCTGAACTACTAAATATAAAATCGCAAAAAAAAGTTTTGTCTGACTAATAACGAGATTTACTACTGAAATGTCATTTTTTGTATTAAATTAAAAATTGAGTTTTATTAAAAATGATTTTAATACTGATTTTATATTAACACCTTAAGAAATTGCAAAAAAAAGTTTGTCTGATTAAAGACGATTTATACTACTGAATTCTAATATTTTATTTTATATTGAAAGTTTCGTCTGACTAAAATCGATTTTTACTACTGATTTTATATTATCACTTTAAAAAGGTATGTCTGAGTAAAAACAATTTTTACTACTGATTTTATATTAACACTTTAAAAAATTATGTCTGACTAAAAACGAATGTTCCTACTGATTTTATATTAAAATTTTAAAAAAGTATGTCTGACTGTAACTGACTTAAACTACAAAATATAGAATTACATAAAAAGTTGTGTCTGATTGAAAACGATTTATACTACTGACTTCTAATATTTTGTACTAAATTAAAAATTACGTCTGACTAAAACCAATGCGTACCACTGAATTCTAATTCTTACTAAATGCTTAAAGTTTTCTCTGATTACAATTGAATTTCGTAGCTCATTTTTCGTTAACATTACAATAATATACATAGAATGAATTGATTTGGCAAATATGTTTTATTTCTCAAACCAAAAAAAAAAAAAAAAATTAAGAATAAAAGAAAGTTACTCATAAAAAACACATTAACTATAATTTATTAAAATAGAAAAATTAGTAGTAAAAGAAATAGTAAATATAAAATAATAGAATAAAATAGTAGGTATATATACATTATAATATAATCAACTAGAGCCTGAGGGAGACTGAAAGAGAGTGAGTGAGCGAGAGAGGGCAGAGAGTGCAGAGAGAATTTTATTGACTCTGGGATTAGTAAATGGATTGACATTGTCAGGAACATTCAGACTAAATGTTTCATGAACAGATTTAGTGGAACTCAAACGAAATAGGGTTGCAGCGAGAGAGAGGCTTGCGACAGGTTCTCTAACACAGTCGGGAATAGTGCTTCAAAGTACACACATGTGGTAACTACACAGGACATCAGGTGTACCTATCTTGATTAACAGAGGACCACCGCAAACGCCAATGACTTATCATAGAACGATCTACCGAAATCGTCCTATAAACTGTCATTTCCTCAATAAACTCCATACACACTGTCAACCATCTATATATATCTGTATATAATTTCCTTCCATATTTCTTGCAATCGCAAGAGATAACAATATTCAATTCACCTTGATTTGGAGATTCCATCAATTTTCCAAGGCTACAATTTATAAACCCCAACCCCCTTAATACTCGTAAATATATTGTGCTATATATATATAGCTAGGAATGTGAACATTATATGCGGGTTGTACTTGAAAATGCAATCCTCAATATATTCTCATTTCGTGTCATAAAAATGTCTCGCTTGGCTCAAGAAGGAGAAGAAGAAGAAGAAGGAAAAAATTAATATAAATCGAGTTGATTTTTATGTCAAATTGTCTTTCAAAATAGTATTTCGCAGTTTATTTTTATTTTTTTAAAGTTTTAGTTCTGTTACAAGTGTTATTTTCTTAGAAATAACACGAAAATAATGAGAAATTGATACTGTCTGACTAAAAATGTTTTATACTACTTAATTTGGAAGTAATAATTTTTTAAGAACGCGTCTGACTTTAATTGACTCTTACTACTGGTAACCTTTCGCTTAAAATACAATTTCTAATATTATGAGAATATTAATAGAACTTTCTAAACTGTCTGACTAAAAATGTTTTTACTACTTAATTAAAAATTAATAAGAATTTTTCTCAGAAAGCGTCTGACCTCAATTGACTTTTACTACTGGTATGCGCACTATTAAAATAGAATTACTAATATTATTAGAATATTAACAGTGTTTTTCTTGGTCTGACTAAAAATGCTTTTTCCACTTAGACAATAATAAGAAATTTATGAAGCAGGCGTCTGACTTAAATTGACTCTTACTACTAGAAAGAGATCTATTAAAATCCAATTTTTAATATTATAAAATTAATATTTTTCTGGTGTGACTTAAAAATGTGTTTTCTACTTAATTGGACAATAATAAGAATTTACGAAGTAGGCGTCGGACTTTAATTGACTCTTACTACTAGAAAGAGAACTATGAAAATCCAATTTCTAATATTATAAAATTAATATTTTTCTGGTCTGACTTAAAAATGAGTTTTCTACTTAATATTCTTTCTACTGAATTAGTAAATAAAAAAATATTGACAAGTAAGGTCTGACTTAAATTGACTGTTACTACTGATAGGAGCACTATTAAAATACAATTTCTAATATCATTACAATATTAACAGTATTTTTAGTTTTTACTGTCTGACGAAAATTACTTTTTTCTACTTAATTGGAAAATAATAAAAATTTACCTAATAAGCGTCTGACTAAAATGGACTTTTACTACTAATAAGTAAAATAAGAAAATAATAAGAATTTTTAAAGAACACGTCTGACTTTTAAATAGATTTTTTTACATGTCTGACTTAAATTGACTCTTACTACTAATAGACGCACTATTAAAATACAATTTCGAATATCATCATAATATTAACAGTATTTTTTTGTTGTCCGACTAAAAATATTCTTTCTCCTGAATTGAAGAATAATAAGAAATTGATAAGTAACCTTCTGACTAAAATTGTCCCTTTCCACTGATAAGCAAATTATTAAAAACAATTTTCAATATTCCATTTTCAATAAATAAATCAATAAATATTATCAGAATATAATAGTGTTTTGTATAACTATAAACTGACTTTTATTACTGCTTTCTAAATTAAAGAAAATACCACGACCAACTTTATACGATTTTTATTACTTATTTCCTAGTAATAAAAAGGAAATAGATCCGTCCGTCCTAATAGAACTTTTATCACTGATTTCCAATTTTTAGAAATAAGAAATTTTTTCATCTTGTCAAAGTCAACTATTACTATTAAAATTGTATTTTTCTACTGATTTTAAAAACAACAAAAAAATATAATAAATATAATAAATACTGAAAAGTAAAATACGTAAACTAAGAAAAACTCAGCCTGAATTAAAATTGACTTATACTACTGATTTCAGTATTAAGAAAGTATTAGAACCTTCTGTCTGACTATAATCGATGTTAACTACTAAAAAACAAAATTCTAATGTAGAAAAATTACTGCATCAATAAAAAGAATTTAACTCCTCAATTGATGAATAATAATTTATAAAGTCGGTGTCTGACTTTAATTGACTTTTACTACTGATAAGAGAACTCTGAAGATAAAATTTCCAATATTATCAGAATATTCAAATATTGTATGACTATTAAATGACTTTTAACATTGCTTCTCAATTTTAATTCACAAGATTTCTTACAGCCACCTACTTTATTCAAGTTCTATTACTATAATTATTTTTTAGTAGCAAAAAAAGAAATAGATCACTCAGACTTAATTGGAGATTTATCACTGATTTTCAATTTTAAGAAATTAGAACAATTTTCATCTTTCGGATGTCGATTATTTTAAAATTGTACTTTATTACTAATTTTACAATTTATTAAAGATAAAGTGCCTTCTGTCTGACTATAATTGTCTTTTTCTACTGATTTTACAACTAATGGCAAATTATACGTTCTGTCTGACTATAATTAAAGTTAACTACTGAATTAAAAATAATATTAATTCAGAAAAATTATGTTTGACTTAAACGCCCTCTTTCTATTTACATAACTGTTAATAAAAATATAAACTTTTTTCTCTGACTACAATTGGCGTTCACTACTGAGAAGCAAATAATAAAAATAAAAAAAAAAAATTCTGCTCTAGAGTTTTTTTTATTCTTTGTTGAAAATATCAAACGACTGCGATGAACTTTATTTCCGATACATAGAGAAGTGTTACCCTATATCGAACTTGAAGGGATTCATGGAAATGCTATTGGCTCAGGACATTTTCTCGGATCACTGCTCCCAACGACGAATTTTCAACGTATAGTATAACAGAACGTTGTAAATATAGATGAACTTAAACGAAATTTAATGAATTACAATTGACATCTATTATATAATCATAATCCAAAGGGAGATGAACTTAATTTTCTTTTCAACATTACAAAAACTTTGATCGCACTTATTAGAAAAGTTTTTTCTCAAAAAGTTTCTGTAAACTTCCATAATATCACACTCGAAAAATTGCATTAAGAGAAAACTTATCTTTGTTTGTACCATTTGTTATTTTTCCACCCTCGAATTCAATTTTGATTTTCAAAATAATTTAGGATTAAAAAAATTTTTGATTTTTGGGAAGTGATAGAAAAAATGTTCTGTCTGACTAAATGCGATTTTTACTACTGAATTTTAATATTTTGTATTATACTATTAGTCTCGTCTGACTAAAACCGATTTCTACTACTGATTCCAGCTGAAACATTAATAGAAATTTTGTCTGACGAAAAACGATTCACACTTACTGAATTCTAATTTTTAAGAATACCTAAAACTTCTGGTGGACTAAAATCGTTTTACACTACTGATTTTTTATTTAAAAGTCAAAAAGAAAAAGAATTAGTCAGAAAAAATAAATAATTCTAAGTACAATAAAAAAAGAAACAACATTAAAGGTAAAATAATTAAAATTAATTATAAAAACACTATTATTGAAAAGAAACGAAAAACAAAATAAGATAAATAAAAAGAAAAGGGAGAATTACCGTAATTAGAAAATTTTAATGAAAATTTCTTTTTCTCAACTTGAAGACATTCATGTTACTGGTGAAATTTTAACGAGTTCCTGATTTTCTTTAGGGAAAATTTTCAAGAGAAGAAACTATACTTTATATTATTGTGAAACTCTTCCTGAGATTAAATCGTTAATTATTTCAAAAGCAGATTTCTTGAAGATTAAATGGAAAACGTACAAGCGACAATTTTCATCCTCTCGCAAGTTGAAACATTTCTGTTGAAAACGTAAGCTCATAACTTTATTTAGATTATAAGAACGAAATCGCTATACATATATATATATATATTTATATAGATCCTCGTCTTATGTATAAAGTTGCATTGATATTTCAGACAAGTTATTGTCAGAGAGATTCCTTTCAATATCTTAAAGATTTTCGACAATATCATTAAGCTTTCATTCAAAACTTGCCTCTGTAATTATTTTATTGTTTCTCATCGCTTCTCATCTTTCAAGGGAAATCTTACATTTTATTTTGTAAATGAAATGAAAGAAAACGATAATCTTAGATTCTATTTTGTAAATTAAAGCAAGAAAAAGGAAATTTTCCCCTTTTATTTCATAAAATAAAGCAAAAAAGCAAAATTATATTTTATTTAGTAAATTAAAAAAAAGAAAAAAAGGAAAAAAAATTTTTAAGTTTAATTTGTAAATTAAAGCAAAAAAAAAAATCTTAAATTTTACTTAATTAAAGCTAAAAGTTTTGCTCTCTTATAGAAATAAAAAACAAATAAAAAAAGGAAATCTTACATTTTATTTTACTAATAAAAGTAAAAGAAAACAAATCTTGAATTTTATTTTCGAAAAATTTCGTCCCTCTATATAGAAATAAAAAAAATTTATTATTTAATTATAACATTATTATGTTTAATATAAACTCTGTTTAAAAAAGTCCTAAAACAGATAATCCAATTTTCGTCTAAAATTAAACTTAATTTCTTCAAAAAAAAAAAAAAATTGATTTATACATCGTAAGAATTTTAGTGTTAGTAATTAAAAAAGCAACTTTATGAAAAAAGTTTATAAACGTTCTCGTGTTCTCTATTAAAAAATTTAAAAAGCAATATCCCGTCCGTTTATATTCAACAACAGCAAAAAAAAAAAAAAAAGTTTCAAAAGGTACTTAAAAATAGACTTGTAAAATTCTATTTAATATCTCTGAGATTTAAAAAATAAAACATTATATGAGACTAACGTTCATTATTGCAGATAAACTTTCTTTCTCTTTTTACTACTCACAATTTTCATTTAAAAACTTTTTATATATATGTATATTATCAAAGTAGAAAGCAATACAGTTTTCCTATGTATATACATGATTAAAATAATATTGGACAAACAATTTTTCTTCATAATTATTCGAAATGGAAATTAATTTTAATTACAAAGTAAAAATTAGCATAACATTTATTTCACCAAATTAGAATTAAATTTTCAAATAAATGTTTAATTAATTTCTTTCTGCCGATGTGGAGTAAATTTTTGGATAATTTTATATTTCTTTGGTACAAAGGAACAAATGTAGATATAAAATATTCTATTTTAATTAACATGACTGTTTATGAATATTGAAAAAAAATTATTTGATTCAAATAATTGCTAACTTGTCCTATTATCAAATAAATATTTACTTGAATCGAATATTTTTTATTTAAATCAAATAAATTTTTTTCTCTGTATATTTAACTAATATACACTAATATTAACTGTGTTAATATTTTTATAATATTACATAATTATTATATTTAAGGATTGACACAAAAATTTTATTTTCATCTTTTTCAGACTTTTTTTTACTTCCAGACAGAATTTTGACTTTTCTCCTAATTCTAAAGATTATTTTTCAAACAAAAATATTTTTTTTTACTCCAAAAGTGATTAAACTGATTAGACTTTAACTAATGATTATAAAATTACAGAAAAATGATTGTCTGACCAAAAACTATTTATACTACTGAATTCTAACTTTTAGAAATTACTCAAATTTACGTCTACTTTTTGCTACTGCTTGAATTACGTTCCAGATTTCAATCGAATTTTTTTCTAAAATTTTTAAATAAAATTCTTCTTTACATAAATTATTTTTTATAATTTTTGAGAAAGTTCTTTGAGATTTTCAATAAGTCAATAATTTTTCAATTACAAATAATATTCAAAAATTCAACGAATTAAAAAAAAAATTTTAATAAATATTTTTAAAAAGTACTTTTTTCGAAATTTTTAATTAAATTTATTTAAAATTAAAATTTTCTAAAATCTTAATTAAAAACCTATTGAAATTTAATTATTTATCAAATTTGTATACTCAATTCTTATGAAATTCAATTATTCCGTGATTTTTTAGTAAAACTATCAGTTAAATAATTTATAATTTTAAGTAATAATTTTATAAGAATTTGGTAAGAATTGAATTATTTTTAAATAAATTCAATTTTATCTTTAGTAAAATTCAATTATTGTTAGAAATAACATTCTTCTCTATATCGATTTTTTAAAATAATCTTTGGGAATATTCTTCGAGAATTCAGTCATTCAAAGAAAAAAAAAAAGTTCACATAAAATATTTGAATAAATACACTTGATTATATTTCAATTTCTTGAAATTTTAATTATTCGATAGTTTTTTAATTACTTATATATTGAAAAATTTAACTTACCTACTTTCAAAAATATAGGAATAAAAATTGTTAAAAGATTACTAACTTCTTGAGAATTTTTAATTAAAATTATTTTAAATTTAAATTTTTTTAAAATCTTAATTTGAAACCTCTTGAAATTTAATTATTTAGAAAAATTAATGTTGATAATGTATATGATATTTATAAAAATTCTACTCTCATCACTCCAAATAATTATTTAATTTCGAATTTTTAAGTAAAATTACTCGCTAAATAATTTATAAATAATATAATATGATAATAAGTAATGATACATGATATGATAATAATTCTAATATGAAATTCAATTTAATATTTCCTAAACTTAAATTATTGTCAGAAATGAAAAAATTTAAGGTTTCGTATTAAAATTCGTAATGCTTTCAAAGTTTACAAGTCAAATAAAAAACAAATCCCAAGAAGAATTAAATCTTTTCAATATTTTTAAACGCTGCTGGTCAGAAATTTTGAATTTTCTTATGAATTCTAAAATTTTTTAATTTTTCCAGTACTTTTGACAAAATTCCATGATTTTTCCCTAATTTCCCTCACCTATGTCAATTATATTTATAATAATTATATAATATAATAAATATACTAATACATTTTATTATTTAACAATAACTTAATTATTAAAACGTATAATTCTACATTATTAATATTTTTAGATTGTAACATAATAGTAGTTCGAGAGAAAAATTTTTTTTTCAAATTTACAATGCAATACACCGCAGGCACTTGTATTTATAATATTTCAAAAAATAGAATTATAATAAATTTTAAATTCATTATAGTTAATTGGTTAATGTGAGGTATGAATGAAATTTTATAATATTAATATTGAATTCAAGCCACCTCTGATATTAACTATAAAAATATTAGTAAGCAACCAATTAGGAGCTATAGAATAATTTTCCAATGTAACATCAACTTGATAATAGGTATATTCTAATTAGCCTTGTAAATTCACATTGCTACGGGTATAAAGTATTTTCATTTATATACTTGAAAATAATAAAGCAGACTTGATTTAATTCTAGTGCTTATACTTTGCCATTAGGGTGCACATAATAATTATAATCGCGCCTAATAAGAAGCAGCAAAGACATATTAATGCAATGAGAGCATTAATATTTAATCGAAAATTATTATTATTTTTATTTTTATTATTATTACTGCTGTTAATATTACCGATATTATTATTAACCTTATTATCATTTTTATTATCATTATGATTTTCATTATTAGCATTACTAGTATTATTACTAGTATTATTATTACTATTAGTATTATTAGTATTATTTCTATTATTATTATTATTATTATTATTATTATTATTATTATTATTATTATTATTATTATTATTATTATTATTATTATTATTATTATTAATAATATTATTAATAGTCTTCTCATTATTATTTTCATTATTATCACTACTAGTATTATTGTTATCAATATTATTACTAGTATTATTATTACTATTGTTAATATTATTGTTATTGGATAAAGCAAATTCAGAGCCGTTTAGCGACAAAGTAACATCAGCAGTTGAGGAACTCACGAATACGTTGTCAAAATCAACCACTCCTGAACCTTCAATTGGTTCGATTTCACCCGAGCCAGAGCCCGAAGGAAACTATAAAATCAAGAGAAATTGAAATTAATATTTTTCAAAGCAAAGGAGGGAAAATTTTTCTTTCAACAGCTATGAAAAAATATAACAGCTATGAAAAAATATAAAATGTTTTTCTTTCCATTTAATAAGGAGATAAAGTAGAGTTTTGTCAGACAAAATTAATCCTGCTTTTAAGTAGAACAAGATTGCAATGACAAGACGTATTTATATTTAAGTAGAAAAAATACTTTTTGATCAGACAGTTTTCCGTATTAGTATTAAAAAAATATTAATAATGATAATTATAATAAAAAAAGTAAAAATAAAAAAAAATAATAGTAATAATAAAAAATTCATAATAATAAAATTATTATTATAAATTTTTCCCTCACAGCAATGAGAAAGAAATCGATTCAGTTTTTTTCATTCGGATTTTGTAGAAATATATGGAGTTAATTATTAATAATATTTTATTAAGTATTTAAATATAAACTCATTTTACCGAATTTTGAAACGTTTACAAAATTTGAATATTATTAAAATATTATAATCAATGTATGTATACATATATTTACATATATACATAAATGAATGTTAGTTCAAAAGCATTTATCTCCCTGTGGACATTTTGGTTTGTATTGGATAATGATAAATTTTACGTAGAAGCAATTCGGTTTATTTGAAAGCAGAATTCTCATATTCTCCATGATATACATATACATATAAACGAAAGTACAAACTAACATATATTTTAATTATAGTAATTTGAAAGGTATACAAATTTAGTTATTAACATAGATTATATTGCAATTATAAATATAAATCAGAAGATAAAGATTCTATAACGATAGAAGGAATTACTCTATGTATTTTGTAAATTTATGTAAGAAAAATATAAAAAAATTGATTTTCTTTGTTAGTCTGACTATAATTGAGCTTTACTACTGAATTATAATTTTTTTGTATTATATTAAAAATTGCGTCTGACTTAAAAACGAATTTTACTACTAATTGTGTATTAACACTTTAAAAAAGTGTGTCTGACTACTGTAATTGACCTAAACTACTGAGTATAAAAATGCAATAAAAGTTGAGTCTGACTAAAATCGATTTTACTACTTATTTACATATTAACACTTTAAATAAGTATGTCTGACTAAAATCTATTTTTACTACTGATTTTATATTAATACCTTAAAAAATTATGTCTGACTGTAACATATTTGAAATTTTGTCTGACCAATAACGATTTTTACTACTGATTTTATATTAACAGTTTAAAAATTATGTCTGACTAAAAACTATTTTTACTACTGATTTTATATTAACACTTTAAAAAATTATGTCTGACTAAAATTAATGTTACTACTGAGTTTATATAACCACTTTGAAAAAGTATGTCTGACTAAATTTTTAGTTTAGATTTTTATTACTGATTTTATATTAACACCTTAAAAAATATGTCTGAGTAAAAACGATTTTTACTACTGATTTTATATTAACACTTTAAAAAATTATGTCTGATAAAATAGGATTCTTACTACTGATTTTATATTACCATTAAAAAAAGTATGTCTGACTGTAATTGTCCCGCACTAATAGATATGCAAAAAAAAGTTGTGTCTGACTAAAAACGAGTTTTACTACTGAGTTCAGACTCAAATCGATTTTTATTACTGATTTTATATTGACATTTTAAAAAAATTATGTCTGACTAGAAATGATTTTTACTACTGATTTTACTTTAATACTTTAAAAAGTATGTCTGACTAAAAATGATTTCTAATACTGATTTTATATTAATACTTTAAAAAAGTATATCTGACTGTAACTGCGACCTGAACTACCAAAAGTAAAATTGCAAAAAGGAAATTTTGTCTGACTAATAACGAGGTTTACTACTGAAATGTCATTTTCTTGTATTATATTAAAAATTGAGTTTTACTAAAAATTATTTTTCAAAATCATTTTATATTAATATTTAAAAAAATTATTTTTGACTATAAACCGTCAACTTATTATTAAAATTCCGTACATATTATACAAGAACAAAAATTAAAATTTCCAACGTGAAAGAAAATAATAAAAAAAAATATTTTAATTACAAAAACAAACAAAAAATAATAAAGAGTGAAGAGAAAAATAGAGAGTGGAATTTTTTGTTTTTGGTTAAAAAAAGAAAAAAAAGAAAAGATATGGGAGCGATGTTGGTCGATGTATGAGCCAATTTTTCAGTTGACTTTAGTGTGTTTAAAATGTCCATGACAGTTGCGCGCGGTTTACCTCTTGGAAAGGCAAGTTTCAACCGCGGTTTTGCGGAAACGTGAAATTTATCTTTTGGTCTAACAAAATTTACTATCGCTTGTGAAACACGCGATTCCCTTGAGCACTTATCGAAGTATCAGTTACACTTTCAAACAACGACGACGTAACCTTTAACATTCCTAGATAACTGATAGGAAACCAATTCCCCCGCGTGTATTTTCTCTCTTAGGGTTGAATTTATATCGTTGCCACTGGAAAATTAATTAAGAATATATTTCATTTTATTGTTTATGTGGAATGTTTCGATCCTATTTATATTTGTATATAATATGTAAATTGTATAAATTTTCTTTGTCAATTAAACCCCAATGAGGGGATCTGTAGTTTTTTTTATTTCTTAAGTAAAGGCGAATTTTAGTCAGACAGGTTTTCTGAATAGTGGATTTGGAATTAGTAGTAAAAATCGATTTTAGTCAGACTTAATTTTATTGAAAATTGGTAAAGAAACTAGAATTCAGTAGTATAAATCGTTTTTGTTCAGACAAAACTTTAGTTATTGGCAAGTCTTTAACATTTATAATTTTCTTCAATTCTACAATTAGTAGTAAGAATTATGTTTAGTCAGACATAGTTTTTATTATTTCTTCCTAACAAAGAAAATTCAGTAGTATAAATCTTTTTTAATCAGACGAAATTCTTTTTCTGAAATTCTACAAATAATTAAATAGTAGTTAAAGTCAGTTACAGTCAGACATGTTTTTTAATTTTGCAATCAGTAGAACAAATCAGTTTTAGTCAGACCAAACCTTAAGTAATTCCTAAAAATTTTATTTCAGTAGTATAGATTTTTTTCAGTCTGACTAATCTTTATTTAGTAGTAAAGATAGTTTTTAACGAAACAAAACTATTATTAATTTTTTTCAGTTTTACAATCAGTACGTAAAGTCAGTTTGAGTTAGAATTTTTTTTTGCATTATCATAATATGAAATCAGTAGAAAAATCGATGTTAGTCAGACAGAAGGTTTAGTAATTCTTAACAATTAGAATTCAGTAGTAAAATTCGTTTTTAGTCAGACGCAAAATAATTTTTTAATGTGTTAATATAAAATTAACTTTTAATATAAAACAAAATATTAGAATTCAGTAGTATAAATCGTCTTTAATCAGACAAAATTTTTTTTGCAATTCTATATCTAGTAGTTGAAGTATGTTACAGTCAGACATAATTTCTTAAGGTGTTAATATAAAATCAGTATTAAAATGATTTTAAATAAAACTTTATTTTTAATATAATACAAGAAATGACATTTCAGTAGTAAATCTCGTTAATAGTCAGACAAAATTTTTCTTTTGCAATTTTATATTTAGTTTTCTTTCGACTATTAAGAAATGTAAACAAAAAGTTTTTTTTTTAATTTTTTATTAATAAAAAATTTTTTTTTTATAAACGAATTAATTTTTTTTAACTTTGGGACGGATTTTTTTTATATTTATTTATACCTTCTAATATAGAGAAGATTTTCCGAAAAGTCCCGAAATGGGCCTGATGTGTTAAATGAGTTTTCTAACATTTTCAAAAATCATTTCCTAGCATCGCAGTGGGATTTTTTTACAATTATTTTTTTAAAACTGTCTATAGCGTATAATTTTTAATCTAAAGCAAAGAAAATTATAACACATTATCAGTGATTTTTCACTGATTAGCCGAATAAAAAATTTCAGTTATTATTTAATTGGCTATTTCATATTATTTATTTTTTATTGTTATTTTAAATGATTGAAATTTCAATCATTTTTAATTGATCGTCAATGAAATGTCACTGATTCAAATGGCGAGAGAAGAGTCACTGAAAATCAGTCAAATTTCACTGATTCATTTGTAGCAAGTGCTATTGTCCCGTTTTTTTCCTGCGATAAAAGTAAAAAATAATTTTTGTAATATTTTCAAAAATTTTTATTTTCTCCATAAGAGTCAGAGAAAAAGCGAAGGAGTAAATTGAAAAAAAACGTTACGTCATCACCCTCTCTACGTCATCTATTTTCTATCATTTTTTATGCGTGAAATATATAAAAAATCATTAAAAAATTTTCGAAAATTTTATTTTTGAAAATAAGAGAGAGAAAAATGAATAAATTTTGAAGCAATTAAAAACTCATTAAAAATCAATTAACGGTAATGGCTAACGACAGAACAGACATTTCTTCAGTTATTAATAAACCTCGGGCCGCGTAACACTTCGCTGTTTGGATTATTTTGGGACCGTTTGGATCCGTTTGGTTACGTTTGGATATTCTGGATATTTCTGGATATCTTTGGTGATATTTTTGGATAAGTTTGAAAAGTTTGGAAACACTGGACATTTTTAAAAAATTTCAATGTATTGGATAAATTTGGATGTTTTTGGATATTTTCCAATAAAAAGTGCATTTGTTAAAAAACATTAGAAAGTGTCGCTGAGGCAGAAACAACGTTATGAAGTTTGAAGAAATTTAAATTTTTGTTTTTCTTGTGAGTGTTAGCTTGAGAAGTGCGTCATCGAACGAGAGCAGCTCAAGGGATGATCTCGGGAATAAGCTGAGACTAACCGCAGTAAGTAAAAAAAATTTTTTAATTTTTTAAATTGAAATTTATAATTTTTTAATGGTTTTTTTTAAAAATTCTCAGTGATTTAATTTTTTCAAATGTTAAATTATTTGTATTTTAATTAACTTTATTTTTTTTCAACTTTAAATAATTTTATTTTAATTTTTCCAAATTCAAAATAATTTTATTTACATTTTTCCAAAATTTAAATAATTTTATTTACATTTTTTCAAAACTTAAATAATTTTATTTACATTTTTTCAAAATTTAAATAATTTTAATCTCATTTTTCGAAAATTTAAATAATTTTAATCAGATTTTTTGTCCCGTTTATAAAAGACAAGAATTCAAATTTTTTGAAAATTTGTTTGAAAAATTAATTTTTTTTTCTAAGAGTGAGAGAGACAAATGATAATTGAATTTTCAAGAAATTAATCGTCATTATCTCCTCTACGTCATAGTCATTGTTCTGATTATTTCCTGAAAAAATTAAAAAAAAATTTGGCACATTTGTGAAACATTTTATTTTTCATAAGTGTGAGAGAGAAAGAAAAGGAGAAAATTTACAAGAAACATGACGTCATTAACTCCTCTACGTCATTGTCATTGTCCTGTTTATTTTCTGCGAAAAGTAGAAATAATTTTTAGAATATTTTTGAAATTTTTTTTTTTTTTAAGAGTCAGAGAAAAAGCGAAGGCGTAAATTAAAAAAAAACGTTAAGTCATTACCCCCCCCTACGTCATCTATTTTTTACCATTTATTACGCGTGAAATAAGTAAAAAATCATTTAAAAATTTTCGAAAATTTTATTTTTGAAAATATGAGAGAGAAAAATTTGTAAATTTTGAAGCAATTAAAAACTCATTAAATATTAATTAACGGTAATGGTTAACGACAGGACAGACATTTCTTCAGTTATTAATGATCCTCGGGCCGTGCAACACCTCGCTACTATTGTCGAATTATTTTGGGTCCGTTTGGATACGTTTGGATATTTCTGGATATCTTTGGTGATATTTTTGGATACGTTTAAAAAGTTTGGAAACAGTGGACATTTTTGGATAAATTTCAATCTATTGGACGTTTTTGGATGTTTTTGGATATCTTCCAAAAAGAAGTGCATTTTTTCAAAAACATTGGAAAGTGTGTTTTTTTGTGAGTGTTAACTTGGAAAGTGCGTCATCCAACGAGAGCTGCTCCAGGGATGATCTCGAGAATGGGCTGAGACATCGCAGTGAGTTAAAAAATTTTTTTTATTTTTTTTAAATTGAAATTTATAATTTTTGAATGGTTTTTTAAAAATTCTCTGTGATTTAATTTTTCAAATGTTAAATTATTTGTATTTTAATTAACTTTATTTTTTCCAACTTTAAATAATTTTATGTTAATTTTTGCAAATTTAAAATAATTTTATTTACATTTTTTCCTAAATTTAAATAATTTTTTATTTACATTTTCCCAAAATTTCAATAATTTTATTTTAATTTTTGCAAAGCTTAAAATAATTTTATTTACATTTTTCCAAAATTTAAATAATTTTTTATTTATACTTTTCCAAAATTTAAATAATTTTATTTTAATTTTTGCAAAGCTTAAATAATTTTATTTATATTTTTCCAAAATTTATATAATTTTATTTTAATTTTTCCAAATTTTAAATAATTTTATTTACATTTTTCCAAATTTGAAATAATTTTATTTACATTTTTCCAAAATTTAAATAATTTTATTTTAATTTTTCCAAAATTTAAATAATTTTATTTACATTTTTCCAAAAAATTTGCTTAAAAAGTCAATTTTTCCCTAAGAGTGAGAGAGACAAATGATAATTAAATTTCCTAGAAATTAATCGTCATTATCTCCTCTACGTCATAGCCATTGTCCTGATTATTTCCTGAAAAAATTTAAGAAAAAATAGTAACATTTGAGAAAATTTTTTTTCTCCATAAGTGTGAGAGAGAAAGAAACGAAAAAAAATTTACAAGAAATGTGACGTCACTAACCCCCCTACGTCATTTTCATTGTCCTTTTCATTTTCGGTGAAAAGTGGAAATAATTTTTCAAATAATTATTGTAATATTTCTAAAAAATTTTATTTTTTCAATAAGAAAGAGAGAGAGGAGTAAATTAAAATAATTTACGTTATTACCCTCTCTACGTCATCTCTTTTGTCCCTTTTCTTACACGCAAAAATTTTGAAAATTTTATTTTTGCTCATAAGTGCGAAAAATGACTAAATTTCCAAGAAATTTAAAAGTCATTAATAGTCAATTAACGGTAATTGACAACGAAGTGAGAGACATTTCTTCAGTTGTGAATGAACCTTGGGCCGAGTAATACCTCTCCGTTTGGAAATTGTGGTCAGTGCTAAAACCACGTGAGACAGTGTTTTTTAGTACCCAAAGATGACATCAACAAGTACCACTCCAGGATAAAGGTCAAATATAGAGTGTGATAGTCCGCAGTAAGTGTAAAAATGATTTTTTTATTTTTTTAATTATTTTACATTTTGAAAAACTTTTATAAACTTTAAATAATATTATTTTTTCAAAATGGCGTCATAATCTTCTCAACGTCATTGCTATTGTCCAGTACATTTCCTGGGACTTTTTCTCCCTTTCATTACTTGCGAAAGATCTAAATAATTATTTAAAACTTTTCAAAAATTTCAATTCATTTTATTTTTTCAAATTTTGAATAATTTTATTTTCATTTCTCAAAAATTTAATTTTTTAATTTTTTAAACTTATAATTAATTTTGTTTTTTTCAAATTACAATTTTAATTTTTTAAACATTAATTAATTTTATTTTAAAAAATTTTAATTATTTTACTTTCATTATTTTACATTTTGAAAAATTTTTATAAACTTTAAGTAATATTATTTTTCCAAAATGACGTCATAATCTCCTTAAGGTCATTGCTATTGTCTTGTATATTACCTGGGACTGTCTTTTCCTCCCTTTTATTACTTGCGAAAAATCTAAATAATTATTTAAAACTTTTCAAAAATTTTGTTTTAATTTTTTTAAATTTTAATTCATTTTATTTTCATTTCTCAAAAATTTAATTTTTTCTATTTTTTAAATTTATTATTAATTTTATTTTCTTAAAGTTTAATTAATTTTTATTTTTTCCAAATAACAATTTTAATTTATTTTTTCAAATGTTAATTAAATTTATTTTTAAAAATTTTAATTATTTAACTTTTTATTACTTTACATTTTGAAAAAATTTTAAAAACTTTAAATAATATTATTTTTCCGAATTCAAATAATTTTTATTGAATTTTATCAAATTTTAAATAATATATTATACTTTTGTTTCTCCAAATTTTATATAATTTTTTGTTTATTTATTTAAATTTTAATTCATTTTATTTTCATTTGTTTAAATTTTAATTCATTTTCTTTTTTCAAATTTTAATTAATTATATTTTTTCAACTTTTAACTAACTTACCTTCATTATTTTTAATTTTCAAAAAAAAAATTGTATAAACTTTAAATTAATTTTATTTTCATTTTTTCAAATTTTAAATAACTATACTTGTTTTTTAAATTTTAAATAATTTTATTTTCATTTTATCAAATTTTAAAAAACTACTTTTTTCTAAAATTTTAAATATTTTTTTTCCATTTGTTCAAATTTTGAATAATTTTATTTTCATTTCTCAAAATTTAAATATTTTACTTTATAAAGAATGCTGGAAAATTTTTATAATTTTGTAATTTTTTAACACGATTTTAAAACAAAATTACAGTTTTAAGAACATTGTAATGTTTTATTTTATGATTAATTTTATTCTATTCTATTCATGAGAAACCATATTTGTCTTTGCTAAGGACCAAAAATACATTATAGCATGTAAACCATCGAAGGCGATATACAGGTCATATTGGCATGTAACCCTTGCAGAAGTAGTTTGTGCTATCTTGGTTTTAAGCAAATGACTTTTTTATTTCTTTGTTGTTTTTTGTTGCCTAAAAAACATTTGTGCAAAATTTAATATTAAGCCTCAGTCTCCCCTACTATTAAGCATTAGAATATTGATAAAAAATAGTTTCCAATGACAAGAAAAAAGAAGTATAATATTTATAACCAACAATGCATTGGTTTTATTATCTTATATCTACAAACTTTATTATATTCATACATTATATGTAAATATACATTTAAATATACATTTATTTTAAAATTGCGCTTAACAAAAGATTGATAAAAAAAACGGCATTTTTCCTGGTCAAAAGAATGATTTCCGAAAAAAGGAAAGAGTGGATTTGGAGGGTACCAGCCATCTCAGGGGGTTCACCGATGCCATACGTTTGATGATATTCATCTAATGATATTCTTGTTAACTTGTGAACGTCAATTCATTTGTTAACAAAATGTCTAAAACAAGAAATGACATATTGAGTCTTTTTGACGGTGGTGATGCACCTAAGAAGATGAAGCGATGGGTATCAATTCACATTCGGTAGAGAATAGCATACACCTAAAGAGTACTTGAAGAGGTTACGTTCTTTTCACAAGAATTAATGTCGTTTTTGTAAACTAATTCCGGTTGACTCTCTTATCTTCTTTCTCTTGAGAAAGAAATTTTTTAATAAGAAGCAGAGAAAAAAATAATCATCTACTGCTTCTTAACTTTATATTTATTCATATTTGTATATTTTACATTTTTGTCATGACAATAACAAAGAAACAATAACAAAAGTGAATCTTTCCACACGCTCAATTACTTATTTCTGTTAGAAGAAATTCTATTATTTTGAAATTAAAAATTGTATTCATACTAAGAAAAATACTTTCCATATTTATATCTTACATTTTTCTTTTTACTTGTCAATGTAAACTTTTTTCATTAATGTTTTATTACTTAATAGTAGATATGCATACAATGTTGCCTCTATGCTTGTCAGTAGCATACAAAATCATTTTTTCAACATTCAAATAAAACAAGAAAAAATACTATAAAAGTATAAATAATTTTGATAAATAAGTACAATTTACATGTACAATTTACATGTACAATTTACATTAATTTTTACATTATTACTGAGGCTGAAATTATCAATGTTTATGATTATATAAAAAAGTAAATTTTTCGAAAATATAGAACAACTGCAACATTTTCGATCAAATTGTTATTCGATGTTTTGTAATTCAATTAAAATAAGCATTCGATGTTCTTAAAATTCGTTTAAATTAACATTTGACGTTTTGAAAATTCGAATAATTGATAATTTGATGTTTTAAAAAATTTATCATATAAATTATTCAATATTTGTAGATTCAATCTAATAATTTTTTTGACCGTTTAAAACTTTAGAAAATTTCATACAACCGTTAATTTAATTAAATGTCATATATTACTTTCAAATTTCACGCATTTTTATACCTAAGTTTACAGAAGTAATGTCCTTAAATAAAATTTTTTTGGATTCATTAAACGCGAAAATAATGTAACTTTTTTTATCCTTTAAAAGAAATTAAAATGAATTAAAATTAAAATTATTTAAAATATAAAATGAATTAAGATTCAATTACTTTCAAATTTTACGCTTTTTTATACCTAAGTTTACAGAAGGAATGTCCTTAAAAAAATTTTTTTGTTGCTTCAGTAAACGCAAAGAATTATTTAACTTTTTTTATCTTTTAAAAGAATTAAAATTCAAATGATTTAAAATTGAAATGAATTAAAATTAAATTTCACAAAAACATTGATTGTCCCTTAAAAGTCAATCCCAGGCCTGCTTTTAGTGAAAATTTCATGTTAGTTTTAAATGAATATTTGCAATTCCACTGTTTTCTAATTAAAGTATGCTTTCTGTTTTAGGTAAATGCTTTTCAGTTGCTGTTTGACATACTTATTTCTTTTTTGTGTAAAATTTTCTTTTCATGTTTTTTTGATAAATTTTGTTTCTTCTATTTTTTATTAATGTGTTCTTGTAGTATATTTAATGTTTTTTTTTGTAATTTGTATTTTATCCGTTTTATATTGTATTTAATGTTGCAAGATATTGCAAATAATTTACAAAAATTAAAAAATATACTTTACCATTTTAAAATCTTATTCTTGTTTGTCGAAATATTTGTTTCTGTTTTAGGTCAACATGTTTCTTTTATATTTTGTCAAAAAAATATTTTTAAACAATATGTTTTTTTATTCTGTTTAATGTTTATTTTTTTGTAAAAATCTTATATCTTATGTTTGACGAAATGTTTGTTTCTGTTTCAGGTCAACATGTTTCTTTTATATTTTGTCAAAAAAATATTTTTGAATAATATGTTTTTTTATTCTGTTTAATGTATATTTTTTCGTATTAAGTTTTCTCTCCGTTTTATGTTTTATTTCATGTTGCATGATATTGCAAATAATTTTAAAATCATTTTCTTATGTTTGTCGAAATATTTGTTTCTGTTTTAGGTCAACATCATTATTTCTTGTTTCAGGTCAACATGTTTCTTTTATATTTTGTCAAAAAAATATTTTTAAATAATATGTTTTTTTATTTTGTTTAATGTTTATTTTTTTGTACTTGGTTTTTTTTTCGTTTCATGTTTCATTTCATGTTGCATGATATTGAAAATAATTTTTAAATGAAAAAATATATTTTAAAAATTTTTCTTGTCTTTGTCGAAATAATTGTTTATGTTTCAGGTCAACATGTTTCTTTTATGTTTTATCAAGAAAATATTTTTTACTTTGATTCTGATTTTTTTTTACTGTTTTATTGTAAAATATTATTGTGTCATGTCGAAATATTTTCTTCTGTTTTAGCTTTTAGGTCAAAAGTTTTGTTGCATGCCATGTTTTGTTCACGAACAAAATTTGTTGCATGGCAAGATATAAAAATATTTTGTATCATGTTGCCAATTTTTTCTCATGTTTGTTACATTTATTCTGTTTATAGTTTTTTTTTTTGTTTTAAGTGAAGAAAAATTTGTCTGGTTTATATATTATATTTTTATTGTATGGTAATTAATATTTTTTTCAGAAAAATTGTCCTTCGGAACACAATATATTTCCGCCAATGTTATTAATATTGACGCAAATAAATTGTGCTCCACATTAAAAACAAAGTCTCAAAAAAAGTTTTATTTTTCGATTTATTTATTTAGAAGGCAAAAAAAAGAACTCAAAACAAATTAGAATTTGTAATTATTTAATTTATATCATATATTCAAATTCAATCAGATTTTAAGGACTTTGCTTTTAATGTGTTCAATCGGAGAAAAAATATATTTTATCTAAGTGTTCAATATTTATTTTATAAAAATAAATCTTGAAATACGAAGACAAATGTTCATTTTTATTTGATTCAAAGTAATTATTTTTGAATGAAATAAAAAATTTTTCTCGTTGAAGGGGGGAGTGGAGTAGGCCTTTGCCACATTTACCTAATCACAAATTCAAATACGTTAAAATTGTAAACATATTTTGCAATTTTACAAATTTGTGATTAGAAGAACTATGTGCAAGGGGAAACCATACAAAAGCGGGTCTAATGTTCAACCTCCTGGGTGACGTGGAATAGAACATAAAATTTTATATTTTTTTGAAAAACGATCATGAAAATTAGCAAATGATTTTTATCAATATCAAAAATATTTTTTTAAAGTGTTAATATAAAATCAGTATAAATAATTTTTGGTCAGACCTAATTTTTTAAAGTGTCAATATAAAATCATTAATAAAAATCGATTTTAGTCTGAACTCAGTAGTATAACTCGTTTTTAGTCAGACACCTTTTTTCCATATCTGTACTTAGTAGTTCAGGTCAATTACAGTCAGACAGACTTTTTTGTATAATGTTAATATAAAACCAGTAGTGAAAATCGACTTTAGTCAGACGTAAATTTAGTATAATATACAAAATATTAGAATTCAGAATTTTTATGTTGAAAACGGATAAAAATAATCAAAAGAAAAACTTACATTAATTTTCTTCATATTTTAAAATGCTAATTTTTTATTTCATTTAAATAAATATTAGTTTTAAAAAACAATTTTTTAAAATTCAGATATGAAAAAAGAAAAAGGAAATTGGATATTACGCACGAGATATACTTTTTTACGAATGGTAAAAATTGCAAAAATTCTAACGAGTGAGGGTGTAAAATGGAGAAACATAAAATCTAACGAGGTGTATAAGGAATGTGTCAGAGTGTAAAACTAACCACGCAAGTTTTAAACGGAAAGAAAATTGCTCCCTTTGTTATCTTTACGCTTTAAGCGATTTTCAAGTAAGCCAAAGCGAGCGCCGAAGGAGTC
This sequence comes from Leptopilina syphax, assembly GCA_032872505.1. Classification (NCBI taxonomy): domain Eukaryota; kingdom Metazoa; phylum Arthropoda; class Insecta; order Hymenoptera; family Figitidae; genus Leptopilina; species Leptopilina syphax. The sequence continues at coordinate 40,218,628 of CM065469.1, forward strand.
ATTTCTTATCTTTTTTTTTCTGATGACCTATTCAATTCTCATTTTTTACTTCTTTTTCTCACTCGGCTGATATTTTATTGCCCTCCTTTATATAGCACTTAATGTGACTTTTATTTCACCCACAAAATTTAAACAAACAATTTTAAAATAATCAATAAAACAAATTTTTCTAATTAACTTTCTGTAAATTCCGATTTTTTTTAATGACATTTAAAAATTTATTTTCAGAAACTTAAAAATTTGAATGTTTTTTTCGTAATTTAGAGAAAAAAAATCCACAGCGGTTAATTTGAGAAAAAAATTCTAGAAATTAATTTTTATCGTGATAATAAAATCTGAAAATTGCGACACACAATTTCGCAAAAAGAATAAAAAAAAAAATAGCGAAAAAGAAGTAAAATTTTCTCTTGAATAATAAAATGAAAATGAATATTTCACTTTGCGAAGGGGCTATTTTTGCATGAAAATGGTACAATTTAACAAAGGCAATTTTTTTCCAAGACATTGGTGGAAGTAAGTAAGTGCAAATTAAAAGTAAATTCTACATTTTCAAGTTTCTTCAAAACTTACGGTCTAGATCCTTTTTTTTTCTTGTCATTCACCGCACGAAAAAAAAATAAAATTCTCCTCAAAACTCTCAATGCACTGCTAATTATTATTTCATTCGCTTTTTTCCCCTCAGTAAAAAGTTTCATATAGAAAATTTAATTCTCTAACTCTGGTTTTACCACACTTTCCAATATAGTGTTGAAAAAAAAAAATTAGCGACTTTGGCTCGCGAGCAAGTTCTCACTGTTAATTTAATAGAGACCCCCCCCCCCCTCTCTCTCTCTTTCCCTCTCAGACGTGTTAAGATTATAAGCCAGCACATTTATTACAACCAAAAAAAAAAAAGAAAGACACGTAAAACTCATCATTTTTTCACACCTCTCCAATTTGTTATTCGCTTTATAGTTTCTCTCTCTCTCGGTGTGATAATCCAAAAACCATGAAATTCAAATGAAGTGTCAAAGAAAAAAAGTGAAATTAATTTCCACCCACAGAGACACTTTACAATTATAATAAATATTATTAATTAATAATTTCGTTATCAGACACGGGTAAATTAAATTAATAATTATAATTTCCGCTTCATTTATAATAAATTTCATTTCCGATGGATGCGGAAAAATGGTAATTAACTTTTTTAGTACGTGAATTATTGTATAAGAAGAAAGCAATAATTTATTTTGTATTATAATTAAACAAATTTTTTACAAAAAAATTTTAATTAAATACATAAGTGAATGAAATTGAAAAAAATTTAAAATTTAGTGAATTATTAGCAATGAAAGGACTATATATATGTTTGTTAAATATATTGAATATAGGGTATAATTTAATTAAAAATTTAGTAATTTAATAATTTTATTAGGATTTTGATAATTTAATTAGATGTTTCATAATTTAATTATAAATTTCAGTAATTTAATTAGAAATTTTAGTAATTTAATTACAAATTTTGGTAATTTAATTTTTAATTTGAAATTTAATAATTTTATTAGAAACTTTGATAATTTAATTAGTTGTTTAATAATTTAATTAGAAATTTTAGTAATTTAATTTGAAATTTAATAATTTTATTAGAAATTTTGATAATTTTATTAGTTGTTTAATAATTTAATTAGAAATTTTAGTAATTTAATTTGAAATTTAATAATTTTATTAGAAATTAAAAAATTTAATTAAAAATTAAAAAATTTAATTAAAAATTAAAAAATTTAATTAAAAAATAAAAAAATTTAGTTAGTAATTAGTAATTTAATTAGTAATTTAAAAAATTGTTTTTGTTCCTTCTATTTATTTTGATTACAATTACCAGAAAATAAAATGTATAAAATTATTTCAATTTAATCAATAACACAATGAAATAGAAATAACTTTGTTATTATTAATTATTTGTATTTAGTTATTACCATAATTAGGTAAAAACAATTTTGTATTTTTTTAATTTACTTTTTAATTGCTTATCTAATTTTATTATTTTTAACTTATATAATTAATGAACAAATTTTTATATCTTTATTTTTTATTTTTATTATCACTGATGTTTATTGTACGCTGATTATTATACTGTTTTTTATTTCTATTTTTTATTCTTTTTTTATTATAATTTTCTTTATTATTATTAACTCGCGTAATTATTCAATTTTTTTTTATTTCTGTTTTTTAATTTTTGTTAATTTTTACTGTTACTAAGAAATTTGTGTAAATATTGAACTTTTTTTATTTATATTTTTTATTTTTATTAATTTTTTACTATTATTAAGAAATTTGTATAATTAGTTAACTTTGTTTATTTTGTTTTAATTCTATACTTTTTTTTTAACAATTTCTATTATTATTTTTTTTATTTATTTAATTAATATACTGACTTACAATAAAAAAAAATAATTGTATCTAATTTAAATAATTTTAATTATTATAAAAGTGTCTAATTACATGACTTCTTTTATTTATTTAGACAATTCTTTTTATCTATTATTGTTAATATGTATATAATTATTATTTAACCATTTTTTATTTCTATTTTTTACTTTTTTTTATCAATTTCTATTATTTTTAATTATTTTTATTTCTATTTTTTATTTTTATTAATTTTTACTGTTACTAAAAAATTTATGTAAATATTCAACTTTTTTTATTAATATTTTTTTATTTTTATTAATTTTTACAGTTATTAAGAAATCTGTGTAATTATTTATTTTTTAATTTGTTTCAATTCTTTATTTTTTTTATTGCGTTAATTTATAAAATTACCCAACTATTTTTTTTATTATTTGTTACTTTTTTCTATTTATTTATATTTCTGTCAACTTCTACATTTAATTTTTTTCCCCTTTTTTTGTTATTAATGTTAATTTACATAGTATAATCATTTAACTTTTTTTTATTTCTATTTTTTTACATTTTCTTATCCATTTTCTATTATTTCTTTGTATTTATTTAATTAATATACTGGCTTACAATAAAAAAAAAGTAATTGTATCTAATTTTAATTATTATAAAAGTGTTTAATTGCATGAATTTTTTTTATTTATTTATACAATTTTTTTATTATTATTTTATATATAATTATTTAACCATTTTTTTCTATTTTTTACTTTTTTTTTATTAATTTCTATTATTTTTATTCAATATTCTTGGAAGCTATAAAATTATATTTAGCCATTAGGCCAAACAGAAGAATCAAAACATCTTTTATTTATATTATTATTATTATTATTATTATTATTATTATTATTATAAACTTGTTTAATTATTTGACTTTTCTTTTGTTTTAATTCTTTAGTTTTATTATTATTAACTTACATAACTACCCAGTAAATTATTTAACAATTTTTTACATGAATTGAAATTTTTTATAAATTTCCGTATTATTTTTTAACAAATAGTTTTTGACGCTTATATTTTAACACACATTTATTTATCTTTATTTATAATTATTAATTATTTATCCTAGGCATAAAAAAAATAAAAGTAAAAAAATAAAAAAAGTGAATAATAACTTAATTATTTAATTTCTCTTCTCGAATATAAAAATTAAAAATTTCACGCACGTGTAAATATTTGCCTAAGTTTATGAAAGATGTGGAGGGAAAAAAAGAAGAGAAAGAAGAAATCTTTCAGGTAATTTGTACCTTTTTTCTTACAAGTTAATTTCGACACATTATTTTTCCGACTCACTCCATCAACGCTCGGAACTGTTATTTTTTTTCCTTCCCCATCTTTTTTTTTTTTTTTTCCTTATTCTGAAATTAGCATCTCTGAAACCCGGAGCAAAATTACATAAAACCGTTTTCATCAGTAGAGCCCCACACAGTTTCGTAGAGGTTTTTTTTTCTACTCTCTCTCTCTCTCTCTCTCTTTTTTTTCTTTAATAGTTAGTCCCTCGGTAATTTACTCGGAGTGGCGATGCTATGAAAATTCATGCTAATGACAATAATCGAAATTTAAGTTCCTCACCTGAGGCTCTAAAACAAGAGAGGTATTCGCGCGTTTCAACGAAAGTACTATAAAGTAAACCGCCTCAACTCAACATTAGAGGATCGTTATACCAAGGGAGAGAGCGATCGGTATCTCGAATGGTGTGCGCGGGCGTGAAAATTGGATGGTCCAGAAAAAAAAAGGAGATAGAGGGTCACGCCAGGCGGATAAAGGGGCAAAGGGGGAGGAGGGGACGGGAAGTTGGCTCGAGGTGATGATAGGAAACGAACAAAAAAAAAAATAAAAAAAAAATAGTCGGAAAAAAAGAAACAGAAAAGAAGTAGTCTCTGAAAAAAAATACCGTCTGTTTCAAACCGAAAAGATTTTTTTTTCTCTCTCTTTCTAGATGGATAGAAAAAAAATATTTTCTATATATGTGAATATGTGTGTTTGTATATCGAACGACCAATGCAATTTAAATACTCTCTCTCACTCACCGTATCGCGGAGATGTGAAATCCGGCTTTCGATAACTCAGTATAATTATCTTTGCGAGACCATGCAACGAATTGCTGTTGAGAGGGCCCAGAAAACTTGATTTAACGTTCATTCTGGTATATATGTCTTTGGACGTGAAATTCAAATTTACACCAGATGAAAGTGGCATTAATATTAATTGCTTTCTATACACATACAGAAACTGCTTTAGATTTTTTTCATTCTTTTCTTTTTTTCTTTTTTAATTAATTGAACGTCTCCTCGGTTTTTCAGTAAAGAAATCAAAATCGTAACATATATGAATTTTTCCCTCCCTCAAGATAATTAGTTTTCTTTTGTTGAGAAAAATAATTTTTTTTTCTACTCTCCAAAATTTGAATTAGTAACTCTCTCAAATTGAATTAGTTAAAAATCAAAGTTTTATATAATTAATTAATTCTTGATAAATAAATAAATAAATAAATAAATAGTTTTAACTGACAATCAGTGACTGGGCTTTTGCTTCTGAATCAGTTGAAAAATAATTTATTGTCAGTGAAAAATGACTGATTTTCAGTTAAAAATAAACTAAAAAAATTATCAAATAAGAGAACATTTTACTTAAAACTAGAAATTAAATTTTTTCATAAAAAAACATGAAGAAATTGATCACTCTGAGTCTTCGACTCGGAGCAATCGATATCTTCATGTTTTATAATAATTAAAGATAACCGAGTGATAAAACAATTATTATAGGTATATTATAAAAATATTGTATTTCTTCAAAATTATTCCCATCATTTCAATTCAATTATTATTTTCAAGAATTTTCAACTAAAATTCATTTTTCAAATCAATTTTTTTTTTATTTTTGATAAACTTCTCTGACAATTTTTAAATCGATTTTTTTGCAATATTCAATTTTACGAAATTTTAATTATTCATAAATTCTCCAATTAAATATACAGTAGAAAATAAAAACTTGAAATAATTTTAATAACAAAAATTTCGTAATTAACTTCTTTTGAAGAAATTATTTAAGTTTTTTGAAAATAATGTAGTTTTTCTAATAATTTTAAATGAAAATTTTGAAAATAATTATATTAAACAAACAATGTTCTCTTCAACTTTTCAAAATAATCGTGTCTATTAATAATAGTAATTAAAAATTTGACTATTGAATTTTATTGTGATTTTATTGATAATAATTGAATCCCAAAGAAGAATTAAAAAATTTTTTAATTTCTGCGAAAAATTTTATTACTTTTGAAAATAATTGAATTTCTGCAATAATTTGTAACTTCTCCAAAATTCAATTTCTTTTAGTGTTTATAACTAAAATTCTTCTATAAATCCATTATTTTTAATAATTTTTGTAAAAAGTTCTTTAAGAATTTTCAAATTCATTTGTTTATAATTCAATTTGACAAAATTTCAATTATTCGTAAATTCTTCAATTATATACATTAGAAAACAAAAACATTAAATAATTTTTTTAAAAAAAACCGCAATTGAACATATTCAAAAAAAAATTAAATCCACAAAATTGTTATTTAAAAATTTTTAAAATTCAAATTATCAAAGATTTTAATTTGAAACCTTTCCAAAATTAAATTATTTTTAAAATTTTAACTGAAATTAATTTTTAAATCAATTTTTAATAGAAAATTCTACAAGAATTAAATCATTTAAATACAAAAATAAATAATTTATTGAATAATTCAATCTTTAAATTGAATTTTCATAAAGAATTTTGTCAACAAAATTTTTAAATTATTAAATTCTTTGGACAAACTTTAATAAAAATTTAAAGAATAATTTACATTTCTCGAGAAATTCGATTAAAATTGTATTAAAAATAATTGAAATTCTGCGATGAGTTTTATTATTTTATTAAAATATAATTGAGTTCCTAAAAATAATTATATTATATATGAAAATAATTATATCCCTGTACAAAAATTTTATTATTTATGAAATACATTGAATTTCTGCAATAATTTGTAACTTCTCCAAAATTAATTTTTTTAGTGTTCTTTTTTAACTAAAATTCTTACTTTAAATCGATTAATTAAAATAATTTTCGAAAAAGTTCTTTGAAAATTTTCAAATTTATTTGTTTACTATTCAATTTTACAAAATTTTAATTAGTCGGATATTTTTCGAATTAAATATATATTAGAAAATAAAAACTTCAATTAAATAATTTCAAATAAAATTATGAAAAACTTTTTCAAAAAATTTAATTCTACTAAAAAATTGTTAGTTAACTTAAAAGTATGAAAAATACAAACTTTCAAAGATTTTAATATGAAACCTTTTCAAATATTCAATTATTTCTAAAAATTCACGCCATAATGCTTTCAATATTCAATTAAAATCTAAAATTTTAAATGAAATTAATTTTTAAATCAACTTATTTATTAGAAAATTCTATTAGAATTTAATTATTTAAATATAAAAAAATAAATTTATTGAATAATTGAATGTTTCTTGAAATTGAATTTTCATAAAGAATTTTGTAAATAAAATTTTAAATAAATGAATTGTTTTGACGAATTTAAAAAAGATTTTTTAAAATAATTACATTTTTCGAGAAATTTGATTAAATTTGTATTAAAAATAATTAAAATTCTGCAATGAGTTTAATTATTTATGAAAATAATTGAATTTCTAAAAAGAATAAATTTTAGTATTTATGAAAATAATTGAATCTCTGTAAAAATTTTATTATTTATGAAAATAATTTAATTATTGCAAATTTATAAAAAAAAACTTGTAAATAATTGAATTTGAGAGAAAAATTTTAATATTTTTAAAGATAATTAAAATTTTGACGAGAATTTTTATTAAATTTTGGAACGTAATTGAATTTCTACAATTATTTTTGATTTCTCTAAAATTCTCCAAATTATATCGTACAATTTACGAACTTCTCGTCCTTTTTCTATTAAATTACGGATTTTATGGACCTTTTTTTTTTTAAAAAAACGGACTTTTACGGACTGTTTTGATTAAAATTAGTTCACGATGATTAAGGATATTTTTATAAATTAAAAATATCCTAGAAAAAATTTTAATGTACATTAAAAAAAAGCTGAGAGTCTGATGTTTACTTTTATTTTTTAAATAATTGAATATACAAGTAAATAAATAGCAAATAATTAAATATAATAGATAATGAAATAATACATTTAAATATAAATATATAATAAAATATATAATAATAAAATAATATAATAAAATAAAAAATAATAATATATAATAAAAAGCAAATAAATGAATTTCAAACTAAATACATATATCATTTGGTGTTTCAAATATAAACATTTTATTTACACGTCAAATAAAAAACGGTTATTTGCGTCAAATAACATTTTATTTTCCTTTTTATATTCGAAACAAAAATAAAAATTTATATATAGAGTAGAGACAAAAATATAGTTTTATTAAATTCAAACAAAGTTTTGTTTATTTATTTAGGCAAAATGGAAAATTTTATGAAAATACTGAAAAAATTTTTCTTATTTGTAATGAAAAGCAAAGTTTAAAAATTGTGTATTTTTAAATAACTATTTACCTAATGTTAACAAATAAAGTTATAAAGCGAAAATTAGAAAAAAATTACACTTTACTGTTGAAAGCAATAATGACTTATTTAATATTTATGAAAATAAATATAAATAAAAATTTTTCCCGAGAAATAAATTTATTTTCCCTGTGTATTTATATATATGTTTAAGTCCGGTTGAAATATTTTTTTTTTATTTCCGATCCCTTGAGGCTTGTTTGAAGATTGAAATTGATAAATCTATTTTCACAATTTCCTGTGAAATTAAATCATCGTATTTGAAGAGAATATCGCTTGTTTATTCAATTATTTATTATTTCCTCTGTTAAAAACAAAATTTTAAATTACTTAACAATTGTTTTTTTTCCTCCTTTTCTTCGAGGGGATGAATTTCCTCCTTTGAAAGCAAGGAACAAAACAAAATTTTCTTTCATTCTTTATACTCTTTTTCTCCAAAGAAGAGAATTTTTTCTTTATAAATTTTTCTCGAAAAAAAAGAAATAGAAAAAATAAAAAAAAGTCAAATAAAAATTTATAAAATTCGCTGAAATCGAAACAAAGTGAAAGAAAAAAAAATTGAGAGGGAAAAATTAATTATGACCGAAATTTAATGAATCCATTATTATAATTAAGGTGAGAGTGGAGTTTGTTGTTTATTCTCAATTTTCCACCGTGATATTGTCATTTAAAATCATGCAATTTCCTATATATGCAAAACGAATATCCCCCGTTTTATAATGCGAAATAATGTTTATGAAACTTTTCAGTCTTGATAAACGTCATTTGCCATCAGTTAACATGGTATATTTTACGCCTACAAAACTGCAATATACACAGCCACATGAATTTAATGACCTGCAATTGGAATATATGCAATATTTGATTCCACGAATATCGCTATTTTCATTTTCAAAATATTTCTCTCGCTCACTCCCCGTTTCAAATAATCCCATTGACGTCATTAATTTCTTTTTTTTTCGAAATTTGTCATTATTCTGATTTAATGTTTGCGTATTATAAGAAAAAAAAAATTTTTATTCCTCACTGAAAGCAAAAAAATTATTTGATTCCAAAATATAATGATTTGATTCGCAAAAATAATGATTTGGATTCAAATAAATAATTATTTGTCTATTATCAAATAAATATTTTAGTTGAATTTAATAATTTTCATTTAAATCAATTGAAAAGGTATTTGCTTCAAATACTGAAATTATTAGTTCAATTTTAAATAATTATTGGTTCAAATTTATTCAAATAAATAATTATTTGTCTATTATCAAATAAATATTTACTTAAATTATATCATTTTTATTTAAATTTTTATTTATTTAAATAATTTCAAATACTCAAATTATTAGTTGAAATAATTGTTTCAAATTTATTTGCTTTAAATAAAAATTATTCGTTAGTAAATATTTATTTGATAATAAACAAATAATCAGTTATTTGAATCAAATAAAATTTTTTCTCAGTGTTATATTTTTATTATCTTTCGAATAAAATCCATACAATTCCAATAAAAAAATACTCTTTAAATTTGAATTTGTAAAAATGTTTACTAATTTGCATTAGTGATTTTTTTTTTGCTTTTAAATTTGTAAAATTTACTAATAAATTAGTAGAAATTACTATTTATTAACAAAATTTACTAATTTAAAAACTAATTTTTTAGTAAGTCAATAATTAAAATTAGTAGACATTTTTATTAATTTAAATTTAGAGAGTAAAAAATTTTCTAAAGATTTTTAGTTTTAAACAATTAGAATTCAAGGATAAATTTAGGAAGTGAAATTCATTGAAATTTTATAATTTAATTTTATAATTTAATAATAAAATTCTCAAAAAAATATTTTTCGACGCTAAATTCCAATACCAACTTCCGGGACCTAAAAATTTTATTAAAAAAAATTTTCTGAACGTCACTAAGAAATGTATTCATTAATATTACTATTTTCGGGAAAAAAAAAAACTTTTCTCCGAAGAAAACAATAAATTTCTCCATTAGGTGGAAAAATATGAAAATACAATTGAAAATTAAACAAAAATGTTGTTTTGTTAATCAAATGAAATAGAAAATTAATTAACTCCTTGGCAATAATAGTTGTTTAATTATTGCATATATGTATTAATGTCCTGAAAGTAATATCGAGATGAAGAATAATTAATTATCAACTGTGTGTGAAGGAAAATTTTAACAAAGTTTAATTAACCGTGAGTACATTTAGGAGAAATATTTTGTAACTCCACATTTCAGAACTTCACTCTTTCCAAACTTATAATATATATAAACAATGAATTTAGAAAGTTTCATTTATTAAATGTTTTACACAAAAAAAAATCACTTTTTCACAATAATACTTTTGAAGAATTTTATTTGTACTTTTTTTGCGAATAATAATCAATAAACAATTGTTTTATTTCTTACTTATTAATTTTTATTTATTTCTTCATCAATTTTAATTTTTAATTTTAACCTTTATAAAATTAGATGTAAGTAAATAATTGTTCTGTGCAATTTTCATATGAAAAATTAATTTATTTATGCATGCTGAATTTCAGTAAAATAAAATAAATGAAAAAATGAAAATAATAAATTAATAAATAAATGAATAAGTAAATACAAGAATAAGGAAATTATTAAAATAAGGAAACGATAAATAACCAAATGAATAAATAATTACATAATAAAAACATTAAATAAAAAATTGAAGAAAAAATTCTAAATTCATTATTTAGAACATTTTCTGAATTTAATATTATTTAATTATTATTTAAAAATTATTACTAAATTTAGCGATAATTTTTGCATTGGAAAATCTACACTTTATTATTAAAATGCTCAACATATATTCTATCTTCGGAATCGTAAATTAATAAAAAGATGCGATTGAAAAAATTCTATATTGAAATAATAAAAAGATAATTACATATCGAATAAAAATTTTTGACAGGCGAAGTTATTCGCTTTTGAGAAGTGATGAAAGTATATATTTCTTTTTTTTTTGTTTCTGTATTATTTTGCTAATAGCGGTATAGGATCTAGTTCTAAGATAATTACGAGATTCGTGGCTGAATTTGAATGAGGGCCTCGCATTCGAAGGCGGATCGAATTCTAACGATCACATGTCATGGACCGCTTCTCTCTCTCTCTCTCTCTCTCTCTCTGAATTTATATATATACATTTAAACTTATATATAAATATATATATAGGTGTGCATATTCTCAGTTCGCTTTTCAGTTAGTCAGAAGTCAAACTGAGCAAACTTTAGGGCGGTTCGCGTGATTAACAGCTTGCCTCGTGGAACGCAATGGCTTCGTAAATAAATTTACATCTCCATATATACGAAAGTCAATTAATTTGAATTAAAACTCGTTCTTTGATCACGAAACTCGAGCATCAGATCAATCAACACGTTTTTTTTTTACATCTTACTTGAAATCTGACCCTTTTTTTATTTCACTCTTCATTTATTTTTTGTTTTTTTTTGTCTGAATTAATTAATTATTCAGAATGATAATAATAATTTCTAAAAATAAAAATAAAACCAATTTTGATAATAATCATAATAACAATATAAATTTCCTAATAATGTGAATTTAGAATAAATAATTAATTAAATTAAATAATTACCTTGTGAATAATATTTGCTTATTAATTAAAAGCAAAATTTTTTTAATTGTTCTCTAAATTTGAATTAGTACTCTATAAATTTGAATTAGTAAAAATGTTTAGTAATTAGAATCAGTGACTGACTTGTTGCTTTTGAATTAGTAAATTTTACTAATAAAGAGTAATTTCTTCTAATTTATTAGTAAAATTTACTAATTCAAAAGGAAAAAATTTAGTCACTAATACAAATTAGTAAACATTTTTACTAATTAGTTTATTTAAAAATGTTCGATTAATTTTAATTTAATTCTTTAGTGCCAAAAAATTGAAAGGGCACAAATTAAAATTTAATCTAAAAAATAAAATACAAATTAATTTATTTAAAAATGTTCAATTAATTTTAATTTAATTCTTCAGTACCAAAAATTTAAAGGGGGAAAAATTATCAAAAAAAAGAAAAGAAAAAACGTTGACCAAAGAGTCGTTATATACATATATACACAATACACGACATGGATAATGAAGTGTCACATAAACTGAAATCTCGTTATTTACACGTAATTAATTTGATTAATTATTCATTAGCTCGTGCAAAATTATATTATCAAATGTGTAGCAAAATATCAACTTTAAAATATATTAAAATGAAAATCAACGCGTGTTAAATTGACCAAAATATTCCCAACCTCCTCCACCTGCGCTCCCTCTTCATCTCCATTTTGTAATAAGCAAATAAAATAAAAATTACAATCATGACAGATATTTGCAATCAGTATTAATACATAAATTATTCAATTACAAATTGTTCATGAAACAACAAGTCTCTCGAGTCGCAAATGAGTTGAAATCCACATAAATATTGAATACCAAACAAAATGAATTATCAATTTGTGTTTTGTGCTAGAGGAATTTTTAGTTTCTTTCCCCCCTGGAGAGTAATGTTATATATATCTACGATGATGTATTTTTAATTTTTATATTATTTCTTAATATTTATTTTATCTATATATGTGACGCTCCACGGTGCAAAGGACCTTAGCTACAAAAAAATTAATTTTGAGAAAATTTAACGTGGTTGTTAAGAAAATCAGCCCCTCCACTTTCCAATGCTGGTAGTATCATGATCATACTGATCATATGGTCCCCCCTTTGAAAAAATAAATATATTTCGGTCAAATTAGAAACTTTGGTTTTTTGGAAAAAAAGAATTGGATAGGGTCCCCCCTTTGAAAAAATAAATATATTACGGTCAAATTTAAAAACTTTGGTTTTTTGGAAAAAAAAATTGGATAGGTTCCCCCCTTTAAAAAAATAAACTCTATTTCGGTCAAATTTAAAAACTTTGGTTTTTTGAAAAACATGATTTGGATAGGGTCCCCCCTTTGAAAAAATAAAATATATTTCGGTCAAATTTAAAAACTTCGGTTTTTTGAAAAAAAAAAAAATTGGATAGGGTCCCCCTTTTGAAAAAATAAATATATTTCGGTGAAATTAGAAACTTCGGTTTTTTGGAAAAAAAGAATTGGATATGGTCCCCCTTTTGAAAAAATAAATATATTTCGGTCAAATTAGAAACTTTGGTTTTTTGAAAAAAAAAAAAAAAATTGGATAGGGTCCCCCTTTTGAAAAAATAAATATATTTCGGTCAAATTAGAAACTTTGGTTTTTTGAAAAAAAATATTGGATAGGTTCCCCCCTTTAAAAAAATAAACTCCATTTCGGTCAAATTAGAAACTTTGGTTTTTTGAAAAAAAGAATTTGGATATGGTCCTCCCTTTGAAAAAATAAATATATTTCGGTCAAGTTAGAAACTTCGGTTTTTTAAAAAAAAGAATTTGGATATGGTCCCCCCTTTGAAAAAATAAATATATTTCGGTCAAATTTGAAACTTCGGTTTTTTGGAAAAAAAGAATTGGATATGGTCCCCCTTTTGAAAAAATAAATATATTTCGGTCAAATTAGAAACTTTGGTTTTTTGAAAAAAAATATAATACTTTAATCGTAGTACTTCAATCGCTCGCCCTGTGAAATTCACGTTTGGGAGCTAAGCCGCGTTTTCTCGTGGACAGTCACATATTTGTTTGATTATAGACAAGTAATCGTTTCTTTGAATCATATAAATTTTTCTAGTATTTATTTCACATTTATTTAATTATATTTATTAATTCATATTTATTTATTTATATTTATTTGTTTAATTACTGAGTGATAGAATCGTCATTATTTATATTTACATTTATTTAAATTTAAATAAAATATTTGCAATAAATATACATATTTTTTAATTTTTTATATAAATAAATCATTGTAAATAAATATTTACTGATGATTTAGTGTCAAATCGTGAATTGCAATATATGTGCGAGGAGCAGAAAAATATATTTATTGATAATGACATATTTATATATATATATATATATATATATATATATACACGAAACGTTATAAATTATTCTTTATTCGATTTTCTTCTTCTGAAGATTTCGAGGAGAGTAATAATAAAATTTTATTATTTCATATACGCTCAGAAATTCTCCACGGAATATACAGGTGTGCTTGCGCACCTTCGTATATAAATCTTTGTTTACAAGCTCTTTTCAGTATCCAAAAAAAAAGGAACGATCATAATGGATATTCGATAGGTAATCTGTCGTTGAATGATTGGATCAGAAAAAAAAATCGTTTCAGAACCTGAATTTAACGTTTCATGATTGTATCGGACACTGAGAGAAAACGAGAAAATTGTAAAAGTGTATATATATAGTAAACGTATATATATATATATATATATATATATATATATATATATATATATATATATATATATATATATATATATATATAAAACATTTTCGTTCGAAAAAACGAACAGACGAAAAGATGACTATTACTTCGTTCTCAAGCAAGAGATCACGTTCACTTTTTATCACATTTTGCAAGAAGAAGAATATATTTTTTTCTCCTCTATATTTTAATAATATTATTGACCCATATTTTCTCGCATCGCATTTGTCAATAATTCACGGAAATAAAAAATTTAAATTTTATTTTTTTCAAATAAAAAGCGAATTTCATGTTGGTATTGATAATAATTTATGTTTACTATTTTATTTAACCAGTGATTTTTTTTTTGTATAATCGAAGCAAAAAACAAAATTAAATATTAAAAAACTTGAAATGAAAATTTACTGTTTGAAATTTTTATTTATAAATTTATTTATTTACTATTTATATATTTTATAAAATATATAAAATATATAAATATTAAATATAAAATTTTTTAAAATATATAAATTTATTTTATTTATAAAAATTGAAAATAAACTTATAATGAAGTAAATAACTTCAATAATTAGCTGAGATCCTTTTTTTCGAAAACGAAAATTAGCTGAGAATTGACTCTTATTTTTATTTTCGAAAACAATATAATTAGCTGAGAATTGATCCTAAATTTTTATTTTCGAAAACGAGATAATTAACTGTGCGAGAATTTGACCCTTTTTATATTCTTTTAAGAGAGACAGAGAGGGTGATCAATGAAACTTGAATTTCGACAATTACATGTGGACTTTTGAAAATTTATATTCCATTGCGTTTAAATCTCTTTACAAGCGAATGGTTTTAATAAAGACTTTTTGATTGGTACTTATGCTTGATCACCTGACAGATAAATTTACTGAACCGGAATCAACTGCCACTTATAAAATGGTACTTTATTATCGACCATTAAGTTTGTTTCAATTTAAACTTAAATAGCTCGCAAATTACTGTCAATTATTTCTGCAAAAGCGCCTTTTATTGGCGGGCGCATCAAAAATATTTCGCCTCAATTGTGTCGGGAAATTTATTTTCTTCCAATTAAAATTTATTTCAAAAAAGAAAAAAAATGAAAAAAAAATTATAATTTAATTCATTATTTGTTGATATTTAATGAAATTTATTATGTTTTAGTGTTATTTATTATATTTAGTATTTTTATTCACTGCTTACCATACTTATTTACTATTATTTATTCTTTATTTATTTATTACTGAGTCAAATAAGAGAACATTTTACTTAAAACTATAAATTAAATTTTTCATAACTATAAAACATGAAGATATCGATTTCTTCATGTTTTATAATAATTAAAGATGATCGAGTGATAAAATCATTTTGCAATTCAATTATTATTTTCAAAAATTTTTAACTAAAATTCTTCTTTAAATCGATTATTTTTAGAAAATTAATACTTCAAATAATTTTAGAAAAGAAATTAATTAAACTTTTTCAAAAAAATTAATTTAAAAATTCAATTATTTTTTAAAATTCACGCTATTTTGCTTTTAATATTCAATTATTATCTAAAATTTTAACTGAAACTTATTTTTAAATCAATTTTTATTAGAAAAATCTACAAGAATTCAATTATTTAAATACAAAAATAAATAATTTATTAAAAAATTGAATGTATTTTAAAATTCAATTCCTATAAAGAATTATTATTAACAAATTTTCAAATAATTGAATTCTATTAACGAATTTTCATAAAATTTTTAAGAATAATTACATTATTCGAGAAAAATGATTAAAATTGTATTAAAAATAATTGAAATTCTGCAATGAATTTCATTATTTAGGAAAATAATTAAATCCCTAAGAAATTACTTTTGAACAATATTTAATTTTTGCAAACAATATTATTACTTTTAAAAATAATTGAATTCTTGTGATGAATATTGTTATTTATGCCAATAATTGAATTTTGCAAAGAATTTTAATAAAATAATTCAAAATAATTGAATTTTCGGGAATAATTTTGTTATTTATCGACATAATTTAATACTTTCAAAGAATTATTTATGTAAATAACTGAATTCTTAAAAAGAATTTTATTAAAATTAAAAAAAATAATTGAATTATTTCCAAAAAAAAATTAATTAAAATTTTTTTTAAAATAATTGCAATCCTGAGATGAATTTTATTATTTATGAAAAAAATGAATAGTTGTAAAGAGTTTTATTAAAATTTTCAAAATTAATTGAATTCCTGAGAAGAATTTAATTATTTATGAAAATAATTGGATTATTGCAATAATTTGTAATTACTCCGGAATTAAATTTTTTTTCTTTTTTTTAACTAAAATTCTTCTATAAATCCATTATTTTTAATAATTTTTGAAAACGTTCTTTGAGAATTTTCAAATTCATTTGTTTACAATATTCAATTTTCAAAAATTTTAATTGTTCGTAAATTTTTCAATTAAATATATAATTATGTACTAAAAAATAAAGACTTTAAATAATTTCAAAAAAAATCCGCAATTAAAGTTTCTTAAAAAAAAATGAATTCCACAGAATTGTTAGTTAAACATAAAAAATACAAATTTTCGAAAATTTTAATTTAAAACCTTTTCAAAATTCAATTATTTCTAAAAATTTACGTTCTAATGCTTTTAAAATTCAATTATAATCTAAAATTTTAACTGAAATTTATTTTTAAATCAATGTTTATGAGAAAATTCTACTAGAATTCAATTATTTAAATACAAAAATAATTTATTGAATAATTGTATGATTCTTAAAATTGAATTCTCATAAAGAATTTTATCTACAGATTTTAAAAAAACTGAATTCTTTTGACGAATTTTCATAAAATTTTTAAGAATTTGTTCGAAGAATTCGATTAAAATTGAATTAAAAATAATTGAAATTTTGCAGTTGGTTTTATTATTATTTATGAAAATAATTGAATTCCTAAAAAGAAATTTATTATTTACAAAAAAAAATTGAATCCCCGTAAAAATTTTATTGTTTATGAAAATAATTAAATGATTGTGAAGAAATTTATAAAAAAAAATTTGTCAATAATGAAATTCCTGTGAAATTTTTATTATTTTTTGAAAATAATTAAAAGTTTGTGTAGAATTTTATTAAAATTTTTTTTTTAAATAATTGAATTATTTGGGAAAATTTTATGAAAAAAGATGTTAAAAATCATTGAATTGAGGACATTTTTGTCAATAATTGAATTCTTCCAAGAAAATTTAATTAAAATTCTAAATTCTATTGAAAATAATTGAATTCCTGTAAAATTTTTATTATTTTTTTGAAAATAATTAAAAGTTTGTGTAGAATTTTATTAAATTTTTTTAAATAATCCTAATTCTCATAAATATTCATAAATAATTGAAAAATGTTTAAAATATACTTCCTTAAAATCATATCCGAGTTTGACATTTTTATAAAATAATATTTAATTTTGTCCTCAATTTAAGAATTGTTTTTAATAATAATTCAAGAAGAAGAAGAGAGAGAGAAACATTTAAAATAAACAACCTTAAATTATAACCTAATTTGAAATTTTCCGATAATATTTGATTTCAATCAAAGAATTGTTTTTTGATAATAATTCGGAAGAGAGAGAGATAGAGAGAGAGAGATAAAGTGAAAATGATGGGCTATTTGTTTGGAAATAATGTCATATTTTAACATCGATACTTGAGAGAGCTTAATTCTTGCGAGTTATTAAAGTTTGCATGTAGCGTACGTGATTGAGTAATAAAATGGAAAATAATATTGCTTGTATATAAAGACACGATAACTATATATGGCAGTTGTGTGTTATCGACCTGGACATTATTCTCGCAGAGTGTGCGGTCATTTCTGAACCGCATCGCAAATCGCTCGATTTATTGGTGCTGACTCGCCACGATCGGCAGGACACCAAAGCGGCCACCATCGAAGCATGGGACATCAATCTAGTTTACTAAGAGGTCACGCTGGACCACTCATCACAATTCTCAAAAACAAAAAAAAAAAAAGAAAAGAAATCCCACCGTGAAAGAAAAACAAACAAACAAAACAAAATAAAGAATCAAATAATTTTTTTTCTCCTTTTTTTTTGACAAATTTCTCCAAAAAGTTCCTCTTAATTTTCCGTGAAAAGTTTTGGGAAAATTAGAGAAAGAGATCGATGGAAAGGAAAAATTAGGACTTCATTCTTTTCACAAATCTCTATTTAGTTAATTTTTTGTGTAATTAATAATTATTATAGTTCAAAAGTTAAATTTATATTTTTTTTAATTCAGATAAAATTTCGTTTCGAATTCTCTTTGAACTTGAAAATGTACTAATTTTTAACTTAATTTTCTATTACAATTATTAATTATTAATTATTAATTATTATTACTAATTTTACTAATAATTAAATTTTAGTAAAAGTTTTAGCAATTTTTAACTATAAAGATTTTTTTTGAAAAAAATTAAAACTGTTTGTAACTACTAAAGAAAAAAAAATAGTTACAAAATGCAGTTGAAACATTAAAACCGTAAACTTATTCACTAATGTTTAAAATTTAAATTTGGTACTAAAAATTTCTTCTAAATTTTAGTAATTTTCTAGAAAAGATTTAGTGGAAAAGAATTATATACTAAAACTACCAGAGAAAAAATTGATTTAAGAAATAGGCTGAATAAATAGAACTAAAAATTACAAATAAAAAATTAATGACGAAAAAGTAATGAACTATTATTTAAATTCATAAGAATTTTTGCAAATTTTTAGAAAGTTTGCTACTGAAGATTTACTAAAAAAAGTTAAATTTTTCTAAAGAAAAAATAACTAAAAAATTAGAACTATAAAAAGCAATTTAAAAAAGTAAAATTAAAAAGTGGAAAATAGAAAAAAAAAATTAGTAATTAAAAAATAAATTACTAGCAATTTCTGCTAAATTTAGCAATTTTTTTACTAACGATTTAGTAGAAAAAAATTTAACTTTCACCATTACTAATAAAAAAATAAAAACTACAAAAATAAATTAAAAATAAAAACTAAAATTTTTAGCCATTTGATACTAAAAATTTAGTAAAAAAATTGTAATTTAAAAAAAAAATTTCAAAGAAAATGTAATTAAAGAATTAGAACTGTAAGAAGAAATTAGGAAAAACAAAGTTAAAAAATGTGAATTGGAAAGAATTTTTAGTAACTAAATAAAGATTTAATAACAATTTCTGCTAATTTTTTAGCTAATTTCTACTACAGGAAAATTTTGAACTGTTACGTCTACTAATAAAAAAAATACTAAAGAAATTAGAACTAAAAATTGTAATTAGAAAATTGGCAACTACAATGTCAATCACTAATTTTTAAATTTGTAATAATTGTTGCTAAATGTTAGCAATTTGCTACCAGCAAAAAAATTTGATTTCCTAGAGATAAAATAAAATAAAATAACTGAAGAATTTGAACTATAAAAAGCAATTAAAAAAGAAAAATTAAAAAGTCCAAATTAAAAACAATTTTTTAGTAATTAAAAAGTTAATTAGTAATAATTTCAGTTTTCTGCTAATTTTTAGTTATTTTCTACTAAAGATTTAGTACCAGAAGAAAAATTTGGAACTACGATTACTAACAAAAAAAAAAAAATACAAAGGAAATTAAAACTAAATTGCAATTAAAAATATAAAAACTAAAAAAAGTCATTCACTAATTTTTTGATTTAGTAATAATATCTGCAAATTTTTAGCAATTTTCTATTAATGATTTAAAACAAAAAAAAATTAGGATTATTAAAACTAGTAATAAAAAAAAATAATTAAATTAACTGACTAAAAATAACTACAAAAGCAATTAAAATATTCAAATTAAAAGAAGCAAATCAGTAATATTTCAATTAGTAAAATCAAAAGAAAAAATGAGTGAGAATAAAACAGTATTTTCACTATTTTAAAATTTTTCTAGGCTAGAAATTGAAAAATAAAATTACCACAATTAGATATTGGCAATTCGACATTATTCACGAATTAAATGAAATAGAATTTATTTCCATCTCTTTTTTTTTTGTTTTCGAGGATAAAAATCTGAGATTCACGACAGTTAACCCTAGAAGGAGTACGTTAGTTTACTCACCCTCTAAGGAGTAACTGGGGTGTCCCGACACCCCACGCTTTAAACTTGTTTTATAAGGATTATATTTGACGTAAAAAAAATTTGTTATAATGAATTGATTGGTTTTTTAGTAAGGAATACAATAATATTATTCATATTTTGATAAATTAAAAAAATTTTGAAGAAAAACCATAAAAACCCAAAAAAAACACCAAAAAATTGCAAAATTGACTTTTTTCACAAAAACGTTGTAGTTTTTTGAAAATTTGACTAATTTTAAAACTATTTTAGGTTTTTAAAGTTAAATAAATACACTTTTAGGGGAAAAAATTAGTTTTTGTATTACTTCCAAAAAACATAATTATTTGAACATCTGAAGTGAATGAAATTAAAGACAATTAACTAATAGTGAAAATCATAAAAATGAACTATAAAATGGACTTAAACAATTAATATTTACTAAAAATGGTGTTATAAATTTAATATTTTACAAACTTAATATATCTGAATATATTAACATTAAAATTAATAACTTATGAAATGATTCTGTAAATTAATATTTAATCAAAGTTTTAATTAACAATTCTTAATAACTATAATATATGTTAAAATATTATTAACAATATAGAATTTATAATTTAAATTTGACTGTCATATACTACATTTTTCTGTATTAGAATTTAATTTCTGACTGTAGAGAGAGCACAGAAACTTTTAATAATAATCTTAACTCAAATTTCATAAGTTGTTACAAATACAGAATGTCTATTTTTCATAAAAATAGAATTTTTGTATAAAAATGTTTCTTTTTTATAAAATACAACTTTTTCATGCATAACCTATCAATTTATACTTTATCAGATGATTTTAACTGATTTAAAACGATTTTTTAAAAAAATTTGAATTTACTTATGTTGACAATTTTTCTAACGTTAGGGAGTAACTGGGGTGTCCAGACACCCCAGACGTATTTTAACAGGAGATAGAGCTCTTCCTAGAGCAAAACTTTTGGCGGCACAAATAGGTGTCAAAAGATAGTGGTTCAAACTAAATTATCAACAAGTTTTGAGCGTAAAAAAATTATTGGTTAAGCCATGGGAATACTTTGAATTTTGCTTGGGGTGTCCAGACACCCCAGTTACTCCTTCTAGGGTTAATCATGTTGCGGTTTTGCAATTACAAGTAGAGCGTCACGCTGTCATGGTGAAAAACAAAAGAACCGTATCATGAAAAAGAATTATGACTGGGCCACGTTATAGAGTTATTCTTGTTTCCAGTTCTCTGCAGTCAAATTAAATCTGAATGCAATTTTTAGCCCAATTTAAGACCATGAGTTTTATCCATATATACGGCAATATTTCAAGTATTGTTGTGAATTTTATTTTTTCTTTATAACTATCACACGGAAAAAAGAAAATCAGAAAATTTAACAAAAATTTAAATAACAAATTTTTTTTTCGATATTTTTATATAAAATGAACAAAAAATTATCATGACATTATTAATTAATGATAATATTTCCGCTTATTAATTGTACAAATAAATTATTTAGCAACTAATTCATATTAAAAATTAAACAGTTAGTAACTAATTCTTGTTATAAAATGAGTAACTAATTAATATTATATAATTAGTAATAAATTAATAATTATTATACAATTGGTAACTAATTAAAAAAATTAATTATGTACAATTAAATTAATTGAATTAATATTGTATTAGAAACAAATTAATATTATGAAGTTAGTAATTGATTAGTAACAAATTAATAAAAAATGAAATAAAAAAAAATTAAAGTGAAATAAATTAATGAACGTGAATTAAATTAATTGAAGTAAAATTAAAGTAAAAAAAAACAATAAAAGTCAAGTAAATAATTAAGTAGTTACGGGAATTTTTTAATGTCACGCAGTGAGGACGATAATGAGTCACTAACACTCACAATGTGACAAAAGAGTTAAAAATTGTCAGCTTTAATATTTCTTACTTTAATGTTATTAATTAAAAAAAAAAAAAAGGAAAGAGAGAAAAACGCGAACAGATTTTATTATTATATCACAAGTGCTTGTGTGAATAATTAACGGAAATTTTTTTCTCCATCCTTTTTTTTTTCATTTCCATATATATGTATATACGTATATATAGAATTTTTTTTTTCTAAACTCAATTATTTCCCTATGCAAATTAATTGCTATCGAGGAAAATGCAAGTGCAATGAGAGTCGTTGTTCGTATTAAAATAAATTAATTTGGATTAAGAAGCATCTTAAATCATTGAACCGAACTGACCCAAATTAGTTTGCGCCAGCTCGAGATTAAAGTTTACCAATTCTCCTTGTGCCTTCCCACAAGATTCATAATATATAGCTCTAAATATATCGGTAATTCAAATTTTCCAAATTTAAAAATCAATCGATAATATTCAGATTTAAAGTTAATAAATTAAAAAATATTATTAATAAATAAAATATTATTAATAAATAAATTAAATAATATTTTTATTTCAACAAAATAAATATATTTGTTTGGTATTAAATAAATATTGATTTGTATCAGGTAAATTTTATTTTTGTTCATTAAATTGTATTTGCTTCATTTATTGAAAATATTTATATTTATAATGCAATTTATTTGACTTAAGCAAAAATTATTCAAGTAAATAATTAATTAATTTAAAGAAAATTATTTGATTTATGTGAAAATGAATTTAATTAATGTAAGTATTTACTTCATTAAAATAAGAATTATTCTATTTAAGTAAATATTTATTGGATTTAAGTAAAAATTATTCGAATCAAGTAATTATTTATTTGATGAAAGTAAAAATCATTTAATTCAGGTAAATATTTATTTGAGTAAAGTAAGAATTGGTTAAATTAGGTAAATATTTATTCGAGTTAAGTAAAAATTATTTGATTTTGGTAAATATTTATTTGATTTAAGTAAAAATTATTTGATTCAAGTAAATATTTATTCGATTCAAGTAATTATTTATTTGATGAAAGTAAAAATGATTTATTTCAGGTAAATATTTATTTCATTGAAGTAAGAATTGTTTAAATCAGGTGAATATTTATTTGATTCAAGTAAAAATTATTTGATTTAGGTGAATATTTATTTTATTCAAGTAAAACTTATTTGTTTCAGAAAAATATTTATTTGATTTAAGTAAAAGTTATTTAATTCATGTAACTATTTATTTGATTCAAGTAAAAATTATTCGGTTCAATAAATATTTACCATAATTAAGTAATTTTTATTTTCATCAAATAATTATTTATGAAAATAAAAATTACTTAATTCTGGTAAATATTTATTTGATTGAAATAATAATTGTTTAAATCAGGTAAATATTTATTTGATTCAAGTAAAAAGTATTTGATTTAGGTAAATATTTATTTTATTCAAGTAAAAATTAATTGATTCAGAAAAATATTTATTTGATTTAAGTAAAAATTATTCGATTCAAGTAAATATTTATTTGATTCAGGTAAATATTTTTTTGGATAACGTATTATTAAAGGCAATATTATAAATATTTTTGTGATAAAAAATGAGAATATTATAAACATTTTTTCAATAATAAAAATATTGTAACAGCATTTTTTAATAAAAAAATTAGAATATTATTTAAAAAAAATTTTTTTTGTACTTACATCAAAATCGGCATTACACTTGACGAGATCCTGAGGATGTCCAGCGTAGAGTTTTAAAGTTTGTAGAAGACCCTTGAAATAAACAATTAGAAAATAGTATAAAGCTGCGCGATAAATGGGATTTGTCATTCTCGATACGAGTCTCGTTGTTTCTGGAATTTTTTTGTATTTATTTATTTTTTTCCTTTTTTTTGAAACACCACGACCTTATTCCACCAGTATAGAACACAATCGATCAAAAACGGATTTTATCGGTCACCAATTCACACGCCGCACTCTTCGTGTATATATGCGCGCTTTACCGAAAAATAATTCAAATTCCACGAGGGAATTTTACCACAACATCATTGCGTGAATTATTTTGAACAAAAATCTTTATAATTTACCTCGAAATTTCACAAATTGAAAATGTTTTGCATTTGGTGTAAATTCATGATTCCTGTTATTAAAAAATATTCATTACATTCAAAGTTCCATTTGGCTTTTTAAATTTGAAAAAAAAAATTCTTATTATTTTTCCAATTTTGCAATGAAAAAAATTTTTAGGTCAACAAGTAATTTTCAATTAAATGACAAATTTTTTAAACTGAAAATGATTTTTAATTTTTTTTCTGATTTTTTCATTTTTCTGATACAAAGAAGTATTTTTAATATTCAAAATAAGTTTTTTAATTTAAAGATAATTTTTCATTTCAAAAAGTACTTTTATACAATAAAAATACTTTCAATACAAAAAAATAGCTTTTCTTTAAGAAAATAAAAAACTACTTTTACAATTGAAGAAATTTTTGCATGAAAAAAAAAATTTTCAATTCAAAAAAATATTTTCAAATTGAAAATGATTTTTAATTTTAAGAAGAATTTTTCAAATTCAAAATAAGTTTATAAAGTTAAAGATAATTTTCCAATTTTAAAAAAAACTTTTATACAATAAAAATGCTTGCAATATAAAAAATAGTATCCTTAATTAAAAAAAAAACATTATCGTGCAAATAAAAAATATTTTTCAATTCTAAAAAATATTTTTCAAATTGAAAATAATTTTCTAAATTTACAGATAATCTTCCGTTTCAAATAAAATTTTTAATTCATATTGAAGAATATTTTTCAATTCAGAGAATTGAAGAAATGATTTTCAATTTTCAAATAAGAAAATTGAAAACATAATTTTTAATTCATAGTGAAAAACATCTTTCAATTCAGAGAATTGAAGAAATTACTTTCAAATCAGAGAATTGAAAACATAATTTTCAATTAATTGAAAATTATGTTTTCAATTTTAATAATAATGTTTTTTAATTTTAAGAATGTAATAAAACTTAAGTTTTTCATATCAGAGAATTGAAAACGTAATTTTCAATTCATATTAAATAATATTTTTCAATTCAGAGAATTGAAAACATAATTTTTAATTCATATTGAATATAATTTTTCAATTTAGAGAATTGAAAACATTATTTTCAATTTATATTAAATAATATTTTTCAATTCAGAGAATTGAAAACATAATTTTTAATTCATATTGAATATAATTTTTCAATTTAGAGAATTGAAAACATTATTTTCAATTCAGAAAATTGAAAACATTATTTTCAATTCATATTGAAGAATATTTTTCAAATTCAGAGAATTGAAAACATAATTTTTAATTCATATTGAATATAATTTTTCAATTTAGAGAATTGAAAACATTATTTTCAATTCATATTGAAGAATATTTTTCAAATTCAGAGAATTGAAAACATAATTTTTAATTCATATTGAATATAATTTTTCAATTTAGAGAATTGAAAACATTATTTTCAATTTATATTGAAGAATATGTTTCAATTCAGAGAATTGAAAACATAATTTTCAATTCAGAGAATTCAAGAAATTATTTTTAAATCAGAGAATTAAAAAGATAATTTTCAATAAAAAAAAACATAATTTTTAATAAAATATTTTTCAATTCAGAGAATTGAAAACATAATTTTTAATTCATATTGAAGATAATTTTTTAATTCAGAGAATTCAAGAAATTATTTTCAATTCAGAGAATTGAAAACATTATTTTCAATTCATATTGAAGAATATTTTTCAAATTCAGAGAATTGAAAACATAATTTTCAATTCAGAGAATTCAAGAAATTATTTTCAATTCAGAGAATTGATAATAATAATATTTTTTAATTTTAATAATGTAATAAAATTTAATTTTTTCAAATCAGAGAATTGAAAACATAATTTTCAATTCTCTGATTTGAACATCATTTCTCCAATTCTCTGAATTAAAAAATTGTCTTCAATATGAATTGAAAATTATGTTTTCAGTTCTCTGAATTGAAAAATTCTCTTCAATATGACTTGAAAATTATGTTTTCATTTCTCTAATTTGGTGATGGTGACAAAGATCCTTTTTTTCTTTTATATCTTGATAATGAATTTTTTGAATTCAAATTCAAAAAATTCATTATCAAGATATAAAAGAAAGAAAGTTTCTTTATCATCATCACGCTATATTGTAATCATGCCCATTAAATCAATTTTAAAAAATGTTACACTACATTTTCAAAAGTATTGAATGTCAAAGGTTGATAATTTGTAACTTTCTACAATATATAAAATATACATCAATATATATATATGTATCTACCCCCTTATCACGTTTCAACGTTTATTGCAGTGCTTGGTAACTATATAATACGGGGGTTATTGGGGGGTGGGGGGGGGATGAAACTGAGTCTACTGAAAGCATCAGCGTGTAATGATTTGTGTTGAAACCGACGACACTATTCTCTTTATGTTGTCTCGGTATATCATTACGCAGAAACTGGAGCACGTTTTCACAACTATGAAGGAAAAAAAAATTTTCTTTTTTTAACTGCACACACGAAGAGAATTTTGAATCACTGCCTATGTAGTCCTGTTTTTGTGATTGCGTTGTTGAACTCACTCTCTGATGATGGAAAACGATGTTATGTCTCTTCTCGCACGAGAAGATTGACCCGCATGTTTATGAGATGTATTGTATATAGATATATATTGGAATTCGACCCCGCGTCGAATAACGCGTTATTCTCGGGGTTAAATGAACGATCTATCGATACACTGCTTTATCGAGTCGCAAATGGACATGCGGGTTTAATTAAGCTATCCTCATAATTGCACTCATTGAATTCAATTAAGTCATTCGCAACGCAAAAACGACTTTCAATACTCCTTTATCATTTCATCGCCGCCTTTTTTTCTTCTTTCATTCTTTCTTCATGAATTCCACTTGTCAGACTCTTTGATTGAATCTTTGGAATTACTTATAACGTCTGCAGAGAGATTTCACTTTTTTTTTTCTTTTCATCAGAAAGAAAATTCTGGTAAAAAAAAGGCAAAAAAAAAATAAAAATAAATTTACGTTCTAAGAGATAAAAATTTTTTTTTCTTATCTTTGATTTTGTCTGATAATTATATTTAATTAACTAGCAAATGCGGAAACGCGGTGTTCCATTTATTATTATTTTGTAAATTAAAAAATTTTATATTTTTTTTTTAAAAGAATTTTATTAAAATTGTATTTAAATCTTAAAATAATTAAATTTCTGTGAAAAATGTACTATTTTTTGTTATTATTGAATATTTTCGAAGAATTTTTAAAAAAATGTTTAAAAATAATTTAATTTCCCCTGGAATACAATTAAAATTGTATTTAAAATAATTGAATTCCAGCGAAAATTTAATTATTTAAGAAAATAATTTAATTCTTGAATTTAATTTTATTAAAAGTTTTTTAAATAATTGAACTCCTGTGAAAAATTAAATTATTTTTTAAAATAATTGAATTTTCTAGGAAAATAATATTGAAAATAATAAATATTGAACATAAGTGAAATCCTAATTACAGATTTTCAATTTAAAGAATTCACTTATTTAAACACATAAGATTAAATATTTTTGTTTATTATTATTTAAAAATTTTAATACAAAATAATTTTCAGCAAGAATTTCATAATTCTCATAAGTAATAAAATTCTTTAAAGCAATTTAATTATTTTCAATACAATTTTAATTAAATTTTCTCGAAAGAATTCAATTATTTGCAAAAAAATTTTGATAAAATTCTCGAAATGAATTCAATTATTTTCAAATTTTTTTATAAATTATACTTTACAAGAATTCAATGATTTTTAGTACATTGACAATTTAATTATTTCTGAAAATAATAATTGAATTCCTGCGAAAAAATTGATAATTTCTACAAATAATAATTGAATTTTTGCAAAATTTTTACAAAATTTTTTTTTTTTTTTTTTTTTTTTTTTTTTTAATAAGTGAATTTTTGAGAAGAATTTTATTAAAATTGTATTTAAAGTAAATAAAATAATTGAATTCCTGAGAAAAATTTACTATTTTTTGTTATTATTGAATTTTCTCGAAGAATTTAAAAAAAATGTTTAGAAATAATTTAATTTTCCTTGGAATACAATTAAAATTTTATTTAAAATAATTCAATTCCAGCGAAATTTTCATTATTTAAGAAAATAATTGAATTTTCTCGGAGAATTTTTAACAAGATTTTTAAAAAAAAAGGAAATTTTCGAAAAAATCAATTAAAATTCTATTGAAAATAAGTAAAATCCTGATAAGAATTTTATTATTGAAATAAATTATTCAAAACAATTCAATTATTTTAAAGAACTCCTGTGAAAAATTCAATTATTTAAGAATATAATTGAATTTTCTCGGAGAATTTTTAAAAGATTTTTAAAAATAATTGAAATTCGAAGAAATAAATTAAAATTTTATTGAAAATAAGTGAAATCCTGATAAAAATTTTATTGTTTATATAAAAATAATTCAATTTTTTACAAAGATTTTTATTAAATATAAATTGACTTTTTGCAAAAAATTTTCTTGAATTCTTGAGAAAATTTAATTATTTTCAAAATTTTCAGTAGAAATTTAAAAAAAAAACTCTACTATTTTTAAGAATATTAAAATAAATTCATCAAAAGAATTCAATTATTTTAAAGAATTTTAATAAAAATCCTGCCAAAATTAAATTATTTTTAATAGAATTTTAATTACATTTTCTCGGAGGAATTCAATTATTGAAAAAAATTTTGTTAAAATTCTTGAAATAAATTCAATTATTTTCAAATTTTTTTAAAAATACTTTACTAGAATTTACTAGAAATACTTTACTAGAATTGTATAGAAATATACAAATATTATTGATTTCTTTTCCAAAAAATGCTTCAAAAATTATAAAAATCAATTTTTTCTTTTCACAATTTTTTTATGGATTCAAAAACATATTCTCTACAAAATTAAGAATGGATTTCAAAATCCACAAATTTTTAAGAAAAATATAAATTCGAAAAGGGTCAAAATATTTTCTGACCATTGAATTCTTCACAAAAATTTACATGTAAAATAATTTTGTGGAATGTATAAATTATTTTCTTGGTACAGTTAAAAATATTTGAATAAATTAATATTAATTTATTAGAAAAAAGATTAATTTCAAAAATATTTTTTATAAATTTAAATTAATTTTTAAAACCTTTATTTATTAAAATTAACAGTTAAATAAATATTTAAATTAATTTTTATTAATTTATTAAATAAATATAATAATAATTTTTATTTAAATCAATTAAATTGTATTTGAACCAACAATTATTTTAGTGTTTTAAGCAAATACCATTTGATAAACTCGAATAAAAATTATTTGTTTCAAGTAAATATTTAATTGATAAAAAAGTCGGTTATTTGAATCAAATTTTTTTTTTCAATGCATTTATTTTATTTATTTATAAAAAGAAACGGGAAAATTGTTTAAAAATAATATCATAATTATTTTCATAAAATAGAATAAATTTTCTACTTTATTTTTCAAATAAATTTGAAAGAAAATAAATATAAAATTTATAAAAGTAAAAATATTTTAAATAATGTTAAATTTAATAAAATTTGAAGTCAGTGGAAAATTGAATAAATAAATAAGTGAAATACAAGTTTAAATATCAGAAAAAAAGTATTGGGACATATTTTATTTATTCTATATTTACAAAAATAAACGGATCAATTATATATAGAAATATTTTCATTATTACTTCTGCAAGATAAAATAGAATAAATGTTATATTGCTTCTTTTAATAGAGAAATAAAATATAAAATTAACACAAGTTAATTATTTAAAATTCAAGTTTTCACTAATTAAATATTAACGTTGAAACTTTGGAAAAATTAAAATTATTACACGGAGAAAATTTTGATAAATGGATTTATAATCATTCAACTTTAATCGAAATTTAGAATTTTAATAAAAATGTTCTGTTTCTGCGCTGTTAAAGTTTTAATCTCATTGAAATATGTTACAGAGAGTGGTTTTTGTTTAATTCATCTTATTTTTAAAAACAAAATTCGAACTTTAATAATTTTAGTAATTTTGTCTAATAAAAAAAAATTAAAATTAATTAATTATTAATTAATTATTGAAATTAATAAAAATACGTCAAATTCAAATTAATAAACGAATTTGTAAACTAATTAAATATTGTAAATACGCTCGTTAAATAAATATTTAAAAAATATGAAAGAAATGAAAAAAATACATTAATCATGAAAATTTTTTCTCATTTAAAAAATAAAAAATAAATATTGAAAAAGTATAAAATAAATATAAAGAAATATAAAATATATTAACTAAAAATGTTATGTTTCAGATAAAGAAGAGAATAGAAATAAATAAAATTAAAAACATAAAAATTTATTTTTAATAACGAATAATAAATAAAGAAATATTTTTAAAAAACCGTCACTTTTTCGTCAAAGAAAATTAGACTCTAATATTCATAATGAACAATCTCAGATTCTATATACGATAATTCAAAACGTACCAGACTGAAATCTACGATTAATTTTTAATGTCTTTTATAAATGAGAAAAAGTTTCAAGATCTGTGCCAAGCTTCTTCTTCTTCTTCTTCTTTCTCTCTTTTTTAAAATTTTTTTTTAGTTTTTTCCTTTTTTTTGAAAAATTAATAAAGTTTCCAGAATTGGTTTTATGAAAATGAGTTTTTTCTTCTCGTTTCGTTTTGCGAAAGTAGGTGAAATGCAATTTAACATTAGTGGAAATATTGAAAAAAATTCACGCATAAATTTTAAATAAATTCAATCAATTTTAAACACTGTTTTCAATAAAATAATAATAATAATAATAACAATAATTACAAAATATTAATGCACAAAAGAGTCTTCTTTTATAACCGTTTATGTAATAAATAAATAGCCAAAAGGCACGAACTGATTATAAAATGAGTAATAATAATGGTAATAAAAATAAATAAAGAAATAATAACAGTTTTTTCTGTTATTATTATTTTTAATTTTTTTATTAAAAAAAACAGATAATAATAATAATAATAATAATAATAAAACTAATAACAATAGTAGAATTTATAATATTAATAATAACAATAAATAAATAACACTATAAATATTTTAACGTTTGTAATAATTTTTAAAATCGAGGAAAAAATTTTTTTTTTATAAAAGCAAAAAATTATTGTAATAGTGAAGCGAATTGTTCGTGATGTTAAATTTCTGATCGAGAAGCAACTTAAACGGTGGACTAAGAAAGACTGCTTAATGGTTCGCCCTGCGGTTCGCAAAGCAAACAAAACAAAAGAAAAAGAATCAAAAAAGTGGGGATATGGACCACTTTAACAGGTTTCGTTCTATGATCCTTATTAAATCGATTAAACACACACACACACACACATAATTTTATACACCTCTTCAACTCTCTTTTATAAAGATACATTTAAATTTTTACCGAATAGAAAAAAAATCAACGTAAAAAAATTTTCAATTGATTAAAGTGATGAATATGCATTTTTTTTTATCTATTTTTTTGAATTAATTCTTCGCGTAAAGTGTTTCTAAAATGAAGTAGTGCAGTTGAAAAAAAATTTCATAAAAATTTTCAAATTTCAAATATACTCTTATCTATAAAGTGTCAAAAAAAAAATTTATTGTCAATATTTCTGAAATCAGAATATAGAAAAAATATATGAAGAAAAAACGAAAAATTATTTTACTTCAAAGAATATTTTTGTTTCATTTAAAAATTTTTCTTTACTTTAGAAGAAAAAGCAATTTTATTCGATTGAGGAGTTTTTTTTTTTTTTTGAAAAATAATATTATCTTAACGTCAAAAGAATATTTTTTCCAATTAACAATTTTTATGTAATTTAGAAGAACATTTTTTCAATATTGCTTTTAATATTTGGAAGAGAAAAAAAATCTCTTATTATATTTATTTTGTATATTTATTTTTAAATACATTTTTTTTCCAAATTAACAAGTATTTAATATTTCTAAATAAATTTTTCAATACAAAAAAATGTTTTTTTTAATAAAAAAAAAGGTTTTCTGAATTAAATAAAATAAATTAATAAATTAAGTTTTCTTAATAAATTATTAGCTATGCAATAAAGTGTACATTAAAAATAGGAAAACAAAATATTTATTGATAAACGGAACAAAAATTTTAAATAACATTTTCTTCCGAAATACTGAAATAATTATTTTACAAAAAAAAGCGAAATAAATTTTCCCTTGCCTCAAAGAATTTGTTTTTGTGAGAGTATAAATAAATTTAGAAAATGTATATTCTATGCGTGAGGAATTTTTTTTTTCATTGTAATTGGTTTTCAGTTTTATGTGAATTTTTTGTATAGTAGAATATTAAACTTGTTGTTAAGATCTGACATCATACATAATTCAGGATGTAGATAACAAGCTAGAGGCTTGTTATCAACATCTTGTTATCTAGGATATTCGTGTTAGAAAATAGAACATGTTCCCCTTAATATATATATATATAGAATATGTCTAAAAAATAAAAATTTGTTTATGAAAATTAAAATTTATTTAGAAAAATTAAAATTTGTTTAGAAAATTTAAAATTTATTTAGAAAAATTAAAATTTATTTTGAAAAATAAAAATGTTGTTTATAAAAAAATTAATTAAAAATTGCTATACTTAAAAAAATACTTATCGATGAATTTGTAAATAAATAAAAAAAAAATAATTTCAAAATTAAATTATCGACAATTTTAATTGTATAATTAAATTTATTTCAGAGTTGATAATTGATAATTAAATTTGATCCACTTGAATGAAATATTTACCTTATGTAATAATTTTCCCCCTCGCTCTTTATTGAAAAAAAATTCTAATTTAACTAAAAAAAAAATATTAAAAATGTTTTGTTATAAATTATTGAAAAAATATTTATTTCTTTTTATATTTAAAAAAAAAAATTTTACATCTATTGATCATTTGTTTAATTTTGTTACTCGTATTTATGGTCCTTAAAAGTGCTCATAAAAAAAAATTATTCAATATAAAATTATTTAAAATTAACGTATTTAATAACACAAAATTATTTAAAAATAAAAAATCATTTAATAATAAAATAATAAAAACTATGAATAGTAAAGTATTATATTAATAATAGAAAAACAGAAAAATATACCAATAGTAAAAAATTACTTAAAAATAAAAAATTTGAATTTTCCCGGAATTACTCACGAAACAATTGTTATACACGTATGAAACAATTTCATAGTTTTAATTTATTTTTCAAAAAAATTATTTAATAACAAAAAAATTATTCAGAACGAAAAAATCATTTAATAATAAATAAAACATTTAACAGTAAAGTATTTTATTAATAATAAAAACAAAACATGTAAAATTTATTCAAAATGTGAAATGCTCTTTCGCGAAAGAGAAAAAAAATACAAAAAAATAGAATAAAAAAAATAATTTTAAAATGCAGGGAAAAGAAAAATATGATTTTAAAATTTTTGTCAATTTTTTGCTCAATCCATATTCAATGGTATCGTGTCATTCTGGTCAGGGGGCTTTTGTATATCCTAAATAAACTCACGAGACTTTGTTGATGGAATAGTTCTCGTTGTTTTTAGAGTTTGAAAGAAGACTGATAAGAGAAAAAATGTTGAGAGAGAGAGAGAGAGAGAGAGAGAAAGGAGATTTAAAAAAAGTGACGTTAAAATAGAAAAGAGGAATTCTGTTTTTTTTTCCTTTTTTTGTTTTGTTATCACAACAACATGGGATCCATTAGAAGCCCGTCATTCATTCGTTTCAAAATTGTTCAGCTTTGATTCGAAGACTCATCATTGAAGTTCGTGTCAATATCGAAGAGAACGCCTTTGGGCAAACCGCCATGACAATGTCACTATTTCTTTTTTTTAACAATTCTTTCCCTTTTTTTTTTTGTTTTAGTTTCTTTCACTCATGTATGTTACATGTCAAAACTGAAAAATCGAAATTCGCTCGAAATTTTGAGTTTTTTTTTCAGTCAAACAAAAAAATTGAATTTTCAAAGAATGGCGTTTACAATTTTCATAAAAATAAATAAATATTGAAATTTTATAAAATTTTAATTTTCAATGAGTTTTATTAGAAAATTTAAAGATTATTGAGGTTTTTGAAAATTTTTAATAATTCAAATTCTTCTGAAATTTGTTAAATTTTTTAATATATAATTAATACATTATTAAAAATAGTGAATTTATAGACGCATTTTACTCAAAAACACTAAACAAAATGGAATTTTGGAAAAATGATAAATGATTATAAATGATAAATTATTTTCAAAAGTATTCAAATTATTTTCCAAAATTCAATTAATTTAAAACTTTTTAACAAAATTCTTGGCAAAATTCAATTTTTAAAAAAATTTTAATAAAATTCTTGTCAAAATTCAATTTTTAAAAAAAATTTAATAAAATTTTTGTCAATATTTCAATTATTTTCCAAAAATTTTCCTCAATTTCTTATAAATTCTATTATTTACAATTTTTTTTTATAAATTTCTTCGCAATAATTTAATTATTTTCAATAAATAATCAAATTTTTTAAAACTATTGAATTATTTTCATAAATAAATAAAATTCTTTTTAGGAATTCAATTATTTTTATAAATAAAATTCATCGCAGAATTTCAATTATTTTTTAATACAATTTTAATCGAATTCCTCGAAAAATGTAATTAAGTCTTAAAAATTTTATTAAAAATCGTAAAAGAAATGAATTATTTAAAAATATTTTGATAAAATACTTTATGAGAATTAAATTTTAAGAAACATGCAATGAATTATTTATTTTTGTATTTAAATAATTGAATTCTCGTAGAATTTTCTAATAAAAATTGATTTTCATTTAATAAAAATGAATTTCAGTTAAAATTTTAGATTTGAATATTTATTATTCAAATTATTTAAATATTAAAATAATATTTGAATATTAAAAGCATTATAACGTGAATTTTAAGAAATAATTGAATTTTGAAAAGGTTTCAAATTAAATTCTTTGAAAATCTTAATTTTTCATACTTATAACTAACAATTCTGTGGAATTAATTATTTGAAAAAAGTTTAATTGAATTTTTTTCTGAAATTATTTGAATTATTTATTTTTTAATACGTATGTATTCAATTGAAGAATTTCTGAATAATTGAAATTTCGTAAAATTGAATAGTAAACAAATGGATTTGAAAATTCTCAAAGAACTTTTTCAAAAATTATTAAAGATAATTGATTTAAAGAAGAATTTTATTTGAAAATTCTAGAAAATAATAATTGAATTAAAATGATGAAAATAATTTTGAAAAAATTACAGTAAAAATATTCCTATTTTATAAAATAATGATCTTATCACTCGGTTATCTTTAATTTATTATAAAAAATGAAGAAGTGGAAGACTCGGAGTAATCAATTTCTTCTTTTTTCAAAATAAATATTCTTATAAATTGTTAAATTTCAAAAAGGTTTGAATCTTTTGAAGAATTTTGATTCCTGTGTAAAAATAATAATGATTAAATATTTATTTAGAAAAGAAGTTATTGATGTTTTCGAATAATTTGACAATCGTTTTTAACAAATAGAAATTTTGTAAATATTTTTTCCAAAATAAATTTAAAATTTCTTAAACAAAATTTGATTTATAACATTTTTTTTTTACTTAAAACTTGTACTTTGTTTATGAATTGTAATTGAGAAGCAGAAAATGTGCAAAATATTTTCTACTTTCTAATTTTAATTTTTCAACAATTTTTTAATTTTTTTTTTAGAAAAAAGGAAAAAATATCTGCATAATTTCAATTTGTCAAACAATTAAGTTTTTTATATTAAAAAAAAAAGATATTTTGCAGGATTTACATTTGTTAATTATCTAAAACGTTTGTTACAAAATGCTAATTTTTTTTAGAAACAAAGAAATAATAAATAATAACATTAATCATATTTATCATATAATAAATAATATAATAAATAATCTTAAATAATAAAAAATTAAAAAAATATAAAAATATAATTTTCTATTTTAAATACCAATTTTAAATGAACTAATTGAATTTTAATTAGAAACCAGAAAAATAATTCTTAATTTGACAATTAAAATGATTAAATTTGAATTAATTTACTCCAAAGATATAATTAACTGACTAATTTGGTTTAAACTGTGAAAAATGTCAATTATATATAATACAGCTGCATTACAAAGTCTCTTATTTAAATCAGTAATTTCCGATGAGTGTCAACTTTATTGAAATTTTTATTTTTGGAAATAAATTAAAATTTCAATTTAAGTAAATTTAACACCCATTGATTGACAACTGGTTTCCATAATTATCTATTTTTGCATTTTTTATTTCCGGTTGTACTGCGTTATTTTCTTTAATATAAATTACACATTGTAAATTTAAATATTGAAATATATAAATATCGATTTTTTTTTCTCCCCAGGTAGATAAAAATACAATGTATGATGAATATGAAAATTTTTATAATCGGTCCTATGTTTAGTATTGGATATTGAAATGAAGATTATTAAAAAAAAAAATAAGAGAATTTTTTTTTTTTTTAAAAAAGAAGATAAAGTTTGAAGGCGATGAATTTCATATAGAAATAAAGTGCTTTGTGAAGAATTAATGGTAAAAGTATTTTTCATGTTTGAAGAGAGTTATTGGAATTCGAAACTTGAGGGGGATGGAGAGAAGTGAAGCTATAGGCCAGTCTCTAATTAACGACTAAGCCGAGTACAAAAGGTATAAAAAAAAAACGGGGAAAATAACTTTTATACAAACGAAGAATTTATTTTTGTATCAAGGAAGTCCAAAACAGAGATTTTTTTCTACTTTTTAAAATTTCTTCTTTAATTTTTTTTTTTTTTTTGACTTCTTTACTAAGATTTTGGGGGATTTTTTTTCTCTTATCTTTTGTATAATTTTTTTTGTTCATTTTATTTTTCTCTCCAACTCTTGTTCGTCACTTTTCTCGAGAGAGAAAATAACTTTCAGATAAGAGGAATTATCTTCCAGGAAATGAATATTTAGGGAAATTTTTAAATTAATTTCTCCACAATGTAAATAAATGCTTTTTTTATGTAGATATTGAGAGAAAATTAAATACTCACTGGTATATTTTTCAATTTTCAGAGTGTATAAATTGAAACAATTATATTTAAATTGAAGGATATTCAAAAAAATTTTTATTTTTACTTTCACTTTTTATTCAATAAAAAATAGTCAATTAAATTCTCTTTCCGTTTAACAATTAAATTATATAATATATAATAAATATAATTTACTCTCTAAAGTTGAATTACTAAAAATATTTAGTCTTTTTGCTTTTGATTTTTGAATTAGTAAATTTTACTGATAAATTACTAGAAACTTTATTTATTAATTTTTACTAATAAAAAAGCAAAAATTCAGTCATTAATACAAATTAGTAAACATTTTTACCAATATTCAAAGTTAGTAGTAAAAAATAATTGAAATAAAATAATTTTCAATGTTCAAGAAAATGATCGATTGTAAAAATTTATTTTTACTAATTAATAGTTTCGGTTCCGTATTTCTTGATAAAATCATAGAAATTTACTTTTTGAGGGAAAAAAATAACAAAGAATTCTTTTGTTTTGTTTTGAATTTAGAACATGATACCAGGCACAAATTTAATTGTGAAAATAGTTTGCTTTGATTTTATAAATCTGTATATGTACCTATTTTTTTTTTGCTTTATTTTTCAAAATGTACAGTATCGATCTACGAGGAAAAAAATTGAAGCATCCAATTAATTTTATATCCCCAGGCAATGGAAAACTAAAGTTAATACTTTTGTGAAACCGCCTCGAGAAAAATAGAGGTCTGTTACATTTGCAATATTAAATTTATTGCATGTAGACATGTCATAGATATCGTTCTTTAACGGAATAATATTTTAGTTCCAAGTGACAAAGTTATCTTGCAAGTTTATGATTTGCACAAACTCCCTCTCTCTCTCTCTGTTTTTATTTTTGTTCTCGTAATTTTACATAAATTATATTAAACATATTATTCCGTTAAATATCTATGATTTGACCAAATGGAAGAAACTTAAAAATTTATTGATTATACAAAAATAATAAAATTAATAATAAAATAAATTATTTAGAAGAATTTTTAAATAATTCTTTTTTTTTTGTAAATTTATAAATATTTATATAAATATATAATTATATAAAATGGGCAAAATTATTCAAAGTGCAGAATTTTTTATTATTTTTAACGGAGAAATTTATTCTTCTATTTAACAAAATATTAAAAATAAATTCAGTGATTTACAATTCAATTATAAGTTATAATTAAAAAAAAAAAATAATAATAATTGGAAAACTACAGTGAATAATTTTGTAAAATTAGAAGCAATTTGCTTTTTAAGTAGAAATTAATTTCACGTAGAAAAATTATTTAAACGTAATAAATTGTCTTAAAAAAAAAACTTAAAAACGATATACTTTTCATTCGTTGAATTTTTTTAAACTTAAAAAGTCGTTTTGTCTGACCTAAAATTTTATATACTATTTAAAACATAAAATACTTTAAAATCATAAAAGTTTTCGACTTGAGAATAAAATTTTTGTCTGACAAAACAATTTTTTTACTACTTAAAAACACTTTTTGTTTCTTTAAAAAGAAAAATTATGTTTTCGTCACTTTTTAAGAAAGCTTCTTCGACTTTCAAGAGTATTTTTATTGATTCTTCTTTCTCTATAAAAAAAACCCAAAAAAAGAAAACCTAATTTTTTCCCCACTTTATTATTTCGTAAATTTTCCTTTCTATTTTTCTTCCTTCATCTCTCAATATTTGCAAAAGAAAAAAAAGTAAATTTCAATATATTCTCATCTAATAATTTTAAAGAAGCTTTTTGCTGTGGAAAAAATTACTATGAGCGCTATTACTTTAAAAATTGCTCTTTAATCGCGTCTATGAAGAAAAAAAAAATTTCATAAAAAGTTATTGACCATTTTAATCAACTAAAAGCTAGGCTGGCAATCGATATTTTTTTAATCAAACTTTTTTTTTATCTTGAGATGGGAATTAAAAAAAAAAATGTGTCTCTTATTTTTGAGAAGAATACATTTTTTTTTGCACTTTAATTAATAATATTAAATTGACAGTTTTTTTTGGGAGGGGGTAGGGGGGGGGAAACAAATTTTGAAAGTTACTTTAACTTTATAGGGGTGCACAGTTTTAGTGGGCGGTAAAAAAATTTATATGTGCATTTTATGACTTAAAAGTTTCTTACCAGTTGAGAGTGATGAAATAGATTTTTTTTGTTAGTTGAATTTTTGAAAGTGTTTCACTTAAAAATATTTTTCTCTACTTAAAAAATCTTGTAATGAAAATTCTGTGGGGAAAAAAATTCAGATATTTCTTGTGGGGGACTTATTTTTAATTGTCGTCAATTTCTGTTTTGCAGAGAAAAGTTTTTCTATTCGAAAGAAATTTTTTCACGTCACACAATTCTGCGTTCGAAGTTGAGAAATTTTTTACTAATTTATTTTTAAACGACTTATTATTTATTCTGATAATTTTGAAATCAGTAGAATAAAAAAATTAATAGAATAAAAATTTTTATTGCATTAATTTTTTTATTCTACTAATTTTTTTATTCTACTAATTTTTTTATTCTACTAATTTTTTTATTCTACTAAATTTTTCAATTCAACTCATTTTTTTATTCTCATTTTTTTATTCTATTAATTTTTTAATTCTTTTAATTTGTTTATTCTAGTAAATTTTTTTTTGTATTAATTTTTTATGGTACTCATTTTGTTATTTTTTTACTTTTTTTATTCAACTAATTATTAAAACTTCGTCTGACCAAAAAAAAACCTGTTCTACTTAAAATTCTATTAATTTTTTATTCTACTAATTTTTTATTCTACTAAATTTTTTAATTCTACTAATTTTTTTATTTTACTAATTTTTTTATTCTACTTATTTTTTTATTCTATTAATTTGTCTATTCTAGTAATTTTTTTTGCTACTAATTTTTTATTGCACTAATTTTTTTCTTTCATTGGTTTTTTTATTGTATCAAATTTGTAATTCTGATGATTTTTCTTCCTGTTCTTTTTGTAATCTACTACATTTTTTAATCTATTAATTTTTTGGCTACTAATTTTTTTAATCCATTGATTTTTTGTCTTCTAATTTTTTTTTCTTTTACTTTTTCTATTCTTCTGATTTTTATATAGTAGAATATTTTTATTCTATTAGTTTTTTTATACAACTATTATTATCGTCAATTCCAAACGTAAATTCGATTTTTTTGTTATAAAAAATTTTTTTTCTTTGATTTTTTCAAAAAAAAAAAAAATTGAATAAAAGAAGTCAAGTGATAAAAAAATACAAATTCACAAAAAATATATTTTCTTTATACATTATATTTATAACAATATAGACGAAAATATTCGAGTCCCATATATGTATACTGACATAATATATATATGTACGTATACCTGACATAATGTAATATATAATTTTATGGAAGAATTTATTACACAAAGGTTGCACCTCACGTATACGTGAAAACGACATCTGAGGGTTGGAGGATCACCTCCTTTCCAGCAGACCTTTGTGTCGCGTGAACGACATATTGCACGCGGGACTCCTGAGGATGAGATTTTATGAGCAGAAAGTCCGTAGTACTAGTTCCGGACCAAAAAAAAAAAGAGGAAAGAAAAAAAAACAGGAGAGAAAAAAAAAGCTTTTTTACGTGAACTTGGTTAGGTGATCTTTAGACGTGTGGAAAAATACTTTTTGGTTGTCTCGAAAGTAAAGTGAGGTAAGGAAACTTAATGTCGACTGAGATAAATTTTTTTTTTTTTTGAAAAAGAAAAAAAAATTTTGTAGAAAAAGAAATGATTTTTATTCGAATGGGAATTTTCATAGATAGAAGAATGTTTTTGCAAGTTATTAGCTCTACTTTTTCTTGAGAATATAAAATAAAATTTTTTTTCCTTGCTGAAAATGGTAACTGATTGAATAAATTTAAATATTCAAGAGCATAAATTCGATATATAAAAACCAGTAGCTATACTATATATTTTTTTAAATTGGTACAAAATGTATAAATTTTGTATCAATTTCTAGGGTTGAAAGCTTTGTGTTTAATGCTAAATTCGAAGGATTTTAGTTTCTTTAGGAAAATGTGAGTTTAGTCCTTTTTACTGTAAGCGTCTCGTGAGATTTGCGTCGTATCTTCTTTGAATTTAGTGCTTCTACTCAAGTATAAGCGCGCTCGCCCTTAATTTCTCGACTTCGATTGTAATCGAGATTTATTCCCCCAAAAGCGATTTTCTACTTTCTTCTCGTTCCGCAAAACTTTCGTGCAACTATATACCCGTGGAAAATAAGTTTCAACGGAATGGAATTAGCTCGGATTTGTTATCTGATTTAGTTAAAGAATATAGGATTTTTCTTTCTTCTGTTCTTTCCAACAATTTATTTACAACAGTTTTCCACAAGTTTTTCTTTTTTAGTTTCTTTTTTTTTGTTTTCTTTTTCTCTTTCTCATATATATATATATATATATATATATATATATATATATATATATATATATATATATAGATATCGTTGAGCGAATGTTTCTCTGATAACGTGATATTATTTCATTCTCATGTTGAAATTTTACTTTTGGAATTAAAATTTACATTTTTATTAATTTAACTAATTAATTGATAAATTATTGATATTCTATTTTCAAGTCAAAAAATTTTATGATTTTAAATTATTTTATGTCTTAAGTAGTATATAAAATTTTAAGTCAGACAAAACGACTTTTTAAGTATAGAAAAATCTAACAAATGAAAAGTACTTTGTTTTTAAGTAGAAGATAATTTATTACGTCAGACATGACTAAAGTTAATTTTACGATTGTCTGGCCAAAAAACATGTATTCTACTTAATAAAAAGATTTTTTTTCTTATTACACTTTTTCTAGTATTCATAGAATTATTTTGACTTAAATTAAGGATTAGCTGACCAAAAAGCCTTTATTCTTCTTGCAAAAAGAATTTTTAAATTGTTTAAAGAATTTCTCTTTAACTAGTAGGTAGCTAATTTTTAGGCTTAGGAAAATCTTATTTTTAAGTAGAAAGTCACTCTTTAGTCAGACAAAACTTTTATTTTCAGGAAAAAATTATTTTCCACTGATCGAACATTTTGTAAATCAAGTAAAAATATCAATATTTTGTATATTTTATTTTAAGTAGTAAAAAAATTGTTAGGTCAGACGAAACTTAATTTTTAAAGTAGATAAATTCTATTTATAAAGTTCAAAGTAGAGAATTCCAATGAATAAAAATTACTAGCAACAATTCTTCCTACCTTTTTTAAAATAAAATTAGCAATTTTAAAAATAATAGAATTTAATAATTTTATAATTTAAATTTTTGTTAAAAACACTAAAAAATTATTTTCAAAAAAAAATAAAATTCTTCTCATAAAATTCAACTATGTTCAAAATTTAAAAAAAAATTCTCGTAAAAACCCCAATTATCTTTATAAATAACAAAATGTTTCTCCAAAGTTCAATTATTTTCATAAATGTCAAAAAAATTCTTGTCCTAATTTCAATTATTTTCAAAAATAAAATGTATTTTTCTAATTTCAATGATTTTCAATATCTACTATTTTAATAAAATTTCCCAAAAAGAATTCAATTATTTAAAAAAAAATTTTTATAAATTTCTATCCAAACATTTAATTATTTTCATAAATAATAATAATTTCACAGGAATTCAATTATTTTTATGAATAAAAAAATTTTTTTTAAGAATTCAATTATTTCCATAAGAAATAATTGAAAATTGTAGAAAATTATTATAATTGAATTAATAAGATGAAATTAATTTTGATAAAGTTACAGTAACAATATTCTTATAATATAAAATAATGATTTATCTCTCGGTCATGTTTAATTATTATAAAACATGAAGAAATCGATGATGATTTCTACTTGTCATTACAATTTTGAATTAATAATTATATAAAAATAATTGTAACATAATTTTATTTTTAAGTAGGAAATCAATCTTTGGTCAGAAAA
The DNA here is from genome assembly GCA_032872505.1 of Leptopilina syphax. Lineage (NCBI taxonomy): Eukaryota > Metazoa > Arthropoda > Insecta > Hymenoptera > Figitidae > Leptopilina > Leptopilina syphax. Next base: position 40,262,238 of record CM065469.1, read on the forward strand.
AAACGTTTATTTTAAGTAGAAAATTATTTTCCACTCATCGGTTATTTTTATATTCAAGTAAAATATCTATAAATTAAACTATATTTTTTAAGTGGTAAATAAATTTTTAGGTCAGACGAAATTTAATTTTTAAAGTAGAAAAATTCTATGTATAAAAATTATTTTGTATTTTGGTAGTAGATAATTTGTATGGACAGACTAAAATTTAAGTCATTAGCCATTATCTTAATTTCTAAGTAGTAAATCAGCTAAATGATCAGACGTAGTTTAAAGTTCAAAGTAGAAAATTCCAATTAATAAAAAGTATTTTAGTTTAAAATAGTAGATAATTTTTTCGTTAAAAAAATTCAGTTTTACTTTAAAATTAATTTTACTGTTTAAAATTAATGTTTTAAAAAATAAAATTGTACTTTTTTAATTAGTAAATCAGTTATAAGGTCAGACACATAATTTTATTTTCAAGTAGAAAATCAATTTTTAGTCAGTAAAAATGTTTATTTTAAGTAGAAAATTATTTTTCACCCATCGGTTATTTTTATATTCAAGTAAAATCTCTATAAATTAATCATAACTTTATTTTTTAAGTGAAAAATAATTTTTTAGGTCAGACAAAACTTAATTTTTAAAGTAGAAAAATTCTATGTATAAAAATTATTTTGTATTTCAGTGGTAGATAATTTGTATGGTCAAACTAAAATTTAAGTTATTAGCCCTTATTTTACTTTTTAAGTAGTAAATCAGTTATATGGTCAGACGAAACTTAATTTTCAAAGTAGAAAAATTCAATGAATGAAAAGTATTTTTTTTAAATAGTAGATAATTTGTATGGTTAGACTAAAAACTAAGTCATTAGACATTATTATATTTTCTAAGTAGTAAACCAGTTATATGTGCAGACATATAATTTAAATTTCAATGTAGAAAAATTCGATGACATTAAAAGCATATTTTATGTCTTAAGTAGTAGATAAAATATTAAGTCAGACGAAACATGACTTTTTAAATATAGAAAAATTCAGTGAATGAAAAGTATTTTGATTTTAAGTAGTAAAAAATGTATTAGGTCAGACAAGACCAATGTTAAAAATAGAAAGCATATTTTAAATTTTCCACACCAATAATTCTTTTATTTAAAGTTAAAAATACTTTTGAAAATTCAAGAGCATAATATATTTATTTAAAAACATAAAAATTGCAATAGTTGCAACATTTGGAATATTTTCAATACTTGAAATATATCTAAAAATAGATTTCATAGAAAAAAGTACACAAACACAAAATAAAGCGTGAAAATTTAAAATAAATTTTCATTTCTAATTTATTCAAAAGAAAGAGAGAAAAATTCTTTGTTTTCTTATGAAATTCATTCAAACAGTAAAACGAGTGATATTTGCTTTTCTTATTTCCCACGTGTTTCTTCAAAGTAAGCCAATGCCAACTAGATGATGGAAACGTAAACATACGACACACCGACACACAAACACACACACAGACACATACGTCTATATATATATATACAGTCGACTATATAGAAAAGATATCTTGGGAATAGAGGAACACCGCAAGGATCATGTACATGCATATATGTATGTTAATAAACTGGTGTACTGGATTCACGATCCTAAGATACGTGACGAACTGATGTAAATTCAATCAGGAAAGCTCAAGCAAAGTTACTTGATTGATTTACCTTCCGTGTCAACGTGCAAGACTTAATCCTCCTGAATTATAATGTGAAATATAAACGGCTTTCGACGAGTATTGACAAATCAGTTTGTTAAGTCCAATCAACTTCTAATAACTATCCATCGTAGAGGAAATATCGAAATAAATTTTAATCCAATTTTGATAAATATATTTAAAAAATATAACACTGTCACATATTTTCTAAAAAGAAGATAATGGACATGAAATGATAATAATTGAAATATATCATTTCAAAATTACAACAACAAAATTGCATTAAAAAATTTATATTTCTAAGTAAATAATTAATGTATTCAATAATAATTAAATTTATTTGACATTATTAGCCATTAGTTGATAAAATATTTAATTTCAGTTCAAATTTAGATGAGACTCTTAAAATATAATTGTTTAAGTTCGTTTCAATAAATACCCACTAATAAGTAAGAAGAAATCTGAATAAATAACGAAGATTAAAAAAAAACTCATGAATATTGCTATTTTCAGTATAGTAAAACATTTATCGGGTCAGACAAATTTAACTAAACCTAAAGTGGCGAAATCAATATGATCGGATACTGTATTGTTAAATAGAACCCACATTATTTAAGGGCAAATAAAATAAAATGTTTCACGTAGATAAAGTAAAACTTAATCTACTTATTTTAAAATTACCTAAAAATAAATATTTTTTAATTTTTAAGTAAAAACCTATCTCAGACATAATATATATCTATATAAATTATATATATATATATATATATATATATATATATATATATATATATATAATTTATATAGATATTCTCAAAGTAGACACGTATATAAGTGAAAGAAGTTATATTTGGTCAGACAATAAAAAATTTATCTTTTAAAAATTTTAAATGTAAAACAGATTTTCTATTTCAAGTAGTAATGAACATATTTAGGCAGACAAGATTTAAATTTAAATTTCTTTATACAGTTGTCTGTCTGTATCTTTATAGCAATTAGTATTTTAAAATAAATTAAACATTTCTCGTCAGGCAAGGAAAAAAATTTTCAATATTAGAGAGAATTTCATTTCTAAGTAGTGAAAGACAAATTAAATCAGACGAAATTAATAATAGAATTGAGGAGGAAAATACGAAAAATTAAAAAATTTTATGTTTTAAGCAAAGTAAAACTTTTTGGGATAAGAGCAAAGTTGGGAAATTATTAATATTAGAGGAAATTTTATTTTTAAGTAGTAAAGAACGAATTTAGTCAGACAAAATTAAATTATTAGCTAATTAGCCGAACTTTACATTCTGGGTAGAATCAATAATTTTGTATCTGACGAGAAAATGTAAAATCTATTTTAAATTATGGAGAATTTTACTTTTAAGTAGTAAACTGTATTTTAGGCCTGACAAGATTTACAAAATTCATCGTATTTGTCAAGAGACTAATTTTAATTAGTAAAATATATATTTTATGGGGGGAGGGATTTCGATAAATTCTTGATTAGACATAATTTTTATTCATAAGTAGTAAAGAATACGTTACGTCAGACGAAATTAAAATATTAATTATCTATCGAAATTTTATATTTTGGGGAAAATAAAAAATTGTTGATCAAAGTGTGGAACTTCTTTATAAATTCAACAAATTCAACTTATAAGTAGTAAAATAACCCATTAGGTCAGACAGGATAAAATAATTCATCAAATTATCTTCAAAATATACTTTTTCAAGTCAGAGGATTTCAAAAATATCTTTAATTGTCTAAAATTTATTTCGTAAGTAGTAGAGAATGTGTTAGGTCAGACAAAGTTTAAAAAGTCAAATATTTTACATGTAAGTAGTAATAAAATTGTCAAACTGTCAGGTCAGGCAAGATATAAATTTTAATCAGTCGAATGTCTGACAATTACCAAAATTTCTTAAATTCTCCCACAATTTTATTATGAAGTAGTAAAGAACACGTTGGGTCAGCCAAAATCTAAAAAGTCAAGAATTTTATTTGTAAGAAGTAAAAAATTATCAATTCTGACGTAATATATAAATCTTAATTAATAATAAATAACTTTTCTAGTGAGACAAACACAAAAATTCCATTATTAAGTAGTAAAGAAGAACTCTTTAGGTCAGACACAGTTTCAAAACTCAAGTATTTTACATACAAGTAGTAATAAACTGTCAAGTCAGGCAAGAGATAAATATTAATTAGTGAAGTATACTTTTTCTAGTCAGACAACTACCAGAATTTCATTATTAAGTAGTAGAGCTTTAGTAAGGTCAGACAAAATTTAAAAAATCTTTAAATCAGTCACTATTTCATTTTTAAATAGTAATAAATTATTAATACAAGAAACAAAAGACAAATTTTAATTAAGAAACAATTAATAATAAAACAATTAATAATAAAACAATTAATAATAAAACTTATTTTCATCACAATATATTTAATTCATAAAACCTAGAACGAATGAAATCGAAAATCAATTCCACAATAAAAAAAACATCAATTCGATCAAAACCTCTCAAGAAGCAATCACTAAAGTCTTTTGACTTCTCTGCAGAAATAAACTTTTTGTAAGCAAGTAAAACAAATTTATTATTAATTTCACACCAATATTGGAATATTAAAGTAGATCGTCAAGATTGATTTAACGAGTTTAACGTCTTTGAAGGCGATGATATTTATATATATATATATATGTATGCAAGAGTTAAGTAGAATTTAACTCGAAGAAGGTTACGAAAGGTTTCTGATGGTTATCTATCTGTTAATGTCAGTTGGGCTTTAAGGCTAACAGCGAGCATAACTGGCCGTCACTAACTTGTCAGAATTTTGATGAACCGTTGATTCATAAGCGAAACCTCAGAGGCACGCGAGCGTGCCAAGCATCTTGCCACGTACCGCTAGAACGCCGTTTATATACTTTGCGCGCCTATCTAAAATTGTCTAGGTGCAAAAATTTTCATGCTAGCCAATGTGGTTGATAACTATAGGTATATTGGTTCGTTTACTTTGAAATAACACATTATAAACCTGCCTACAAAAGCTCTCTTTTCATCGATCACGAACAGAATAGTTATGTACAGTGTTTACACAGCAACTTTCTCTCAAGTCTCTCTCTCTCTCTCTCTCTCTCTCTCTCTCTTTCCCTAGTTAATGTCCGTCTCTCGGAAGCAAATTTCACGTGAAGAAAAAAAAAAGGAATTTTCAACTCTATTACGTAAACACTCATCAAAAGTATTTTGAATGATAAAACTTTCATTACAGTCAATTTTCTTTTATGTCTAGAAAAACTTTGGATTTGTTTACATTTTGATGTAATGCGGGTAATCAGCTGTTAATTGAGCGCCATTTTTCCTTGTAGCTTCTGCGCACGCAGATTTTATATTTAGGAATAAAAATACCAATGATAAGAAAAATATAATTTTAATACCTAAATAAAATATTAATTTAACTTAAAAAATTAAATTTAATTCAATTAACTATAATAATCGTCGTATTTATTCTTTCATCATGAGTTTTTTTTTAAAAAGAATAAAAAATTTTGCAATATTTCTATTTCTAATCACGATTTCTTAACAAAGTTCTGTTTTTTTTTAAAAAAGCAAGTAATTTGCACTATTTCTATTCCTTAATTACAATTTTTTAACAAAATTATAAGTTTTTTAGAAATAAAGGAAATAGATTTTTATGAATCACATTTTTTTTTGGAAAATTTTATATTTCTTTTCGAAAAAAAGAAAGAGCATTTCCATAATTTCTATTTGTTAATTACGATTTTTAACGAAATTATTTAGAAAATTTACAAAACTTCTATTAATCACAATTTTTTAACGAAATCTCAAGTTTTTTTTTTAATAAGTCAAAAAAAAATTTGCATAATTCCAATTTTTTAATCACGATTTTAAAAAAAATTCTTTTTTTGCAGATTGTAAAGAGGAAGCAAAATTTTCATGTTATAAACATCGACCATCTTGTTTTATTTCTGTTAAGAAAATTATGTTCTGAAAACTACTTGCAAGAAAATTGATACATTTTTTTCTGTGGTAATAAGTAGAAAACAAAATTTTAGGTCAGACAATTTATAATTAAAGTTCCATACTTTTAAAATATTAAATGAACAAATTACTTCCATCTGATATTTAAAATTTGTATAAGATATTTAGTGAAGAAATAGCTAGGTCAGTCAATTGTTAAATCTTTAATAGAAGACAATTGTATTTTTAAGTAGTATAAACCATTTTAGGTCATCCAGATTAGGTAAGATTTAATAATTCTTCATGTCAGACAGTATTTAACTTTTAAGTAATAAGAACTTATTGAGTCAGACGAAAGTAATATTGATTTTTAATTAATTCCGTTAATTATACTAAAATTACAATAATGGTAATAATGCCATTAGACCAAATTTGATCCTCAATAGTGGAATAATTCCTTAAACTAAATGTAAAATTACGATTTTTAGTGAATACAATAGTTATAATAATTATAAAATATTTGTAATAATTGTAAACTAAAATATAATGAGAGTAAAAATTAATAAGAAATCTAAGAAAAAAATATTTAAAAGTAAAAGAAAAAATTAAAAATACTAATAAAATTAAAAATAAAAATGACAAATTCCTATTAAATGAAATAAAATAAATAAAAAAAAAAATTGTAATAAAATTACAATGATTGTAAGAGTCATAAAAGTTATAAAAATTATAAAATAATTTGTTACTTGTATTTCGCAGGAAAAAAGTTCCAGCATTCGTTTTCAATTTAAAAAAAACAATGTTTTTTTTCTAATTATCATCTGCATAACGAAATTTCATTTTTTAATTAAATTTTGTAAAAAGAATTATTCCCCTTTGTGGTTCGACAGTTATAAAAAAGTAAAACGATACAAAAAAATAAAATGCGAAATAAACGTGTACACAAATTTTTACTCATGTACATTTATTTGACGGCTTTTTCAATTTAAATAATTTAATTTCATATTTTTTTATATAGTTTAAAATTTTAAAGTTCATTTATTTTCATAATTTATTTTCATAATGGTATTATAAATATTTCAATACTTTCTATTAAATGAACAAAATATATCATTTTAATTTAGTAATAAATAAAAATGTAAACTTTCAAAATACATTTGTGAAGTTTACATATTTTAGTTTAGGTATTTGTGTTTGTGTATGTGTGTGAGTGGAAATTTGATGGAGAGGACATGTTAATGGAATACGAAAGATGTAGCTTTTACGACGTACTTAAAAGCATGTCATTCTACTTAAAATTCTGAAATGCAAACATGAGTTACCATTTGAAATAAATAAAAATGGGAATGTAATATTTTTTTTCTTTTTTCTTTTTAAAGTACTTTAAAAATTTCAGTTATTCTCAGGATCACTTTCTTCGTATATTGTCATTTTTAAGTGGTACGTAAATTGTCAGGTCAGGCGGAATAAAATTATTATAGGCAATTGAAAATTGTAAATAGTACTAACATAATAAAAAAATTACTTATTTACTTATATTCTTAAGTAGTATTTAGTCAGACAAAATATTTATTTTAAGTAAAAAATTATTTTTCCATCGGATGTTTTGGAATTTAAGTAAAAATGTCTATAAATCATAAATTTATTTTTTAAGTAGTAAATAAATTTTTATGTCTATATATTATTTTACAAGTAATGCCTTAAAATTGCGATCATTTATAATAAACGAGTGAAAACTGTATGAATTTAATTCATTTATGCGCTTGAATGTCGGATGGACTGGAACCTTTGTAACAATATTTATATTATATTTATACAAATAAATTATATCTATCTATCTATCTAAATTTTTATGTCAGACGAAAATTAATTTTTACAGTAGAAAAATTCTGTGTATAAAAATTATTTTGTATTTAAGTAGTAGATAATTTTTTTAGTCAGACTAAAATTTTAGTTATTTAGCTATTATTTTATTTTCTAAGTAGTAAATCAGTTAAATAATCAGGCGTAGTTTAATGTTCAAAGTAGAAAATTCCAATGAATAAAAAGTATTTTAGTTTTAAATAGTAATTCTTAAGTTCAATGTACAAAAAATTAAATGTCTTTAAAAGCATATTTTACTTCTTAAGTAGTAGAAAAAATGTCCAGTCAGTCGAAACTCGACTTTTTTTTATATATATAGAAAAATGTATTTTAATATTTCCAAAAATATAATGTTTTTAAACTAAAATAAGATTTTTTTTTTCAAACAAAAACATTTTTAATTCTACTACATACGTGTGTTAGAAATTATGAATGATGCAATGCTACTAAGGAAGGTTATTTTAGTCGTTTCGGTTAATAATTTACTCTTCATGCAGAGAACTTTATAAATTTATAACAGTAAAATCTGCATCTATTCTACGTGAATATCTCATCTATTTTACCGTTCATTTTAAATCATGTTAAATCATGTTTCTTTTTTAATTTAAAAATAGAAAGCAAAAATTAATTAATTATACAAATATATTTTAAAGATAATACAATATTTTGTTTGAGAGAAAATAAAAAATTGGTCAAAAATTATAATATTAAATAGGGGTCGTTCATATATTACGTAACTTTTTAAGGGGGACGGGGGGTAATAATGTTACGTAATATTTCGATGTTCCCTTATACATAAAAATAAAAGAATTAATAAATAGATTTAAAATAATAAATAAATGAAAAATAAATAAACAATAAAAATAAAATCAATATCCACTTGAGTTAAATATTGAATATTTTTACTATAAAATACAGTGAATTATTTAAACTAAATAATTTTTTATTCAGTGAACAAAATAGACAAGTGATGATGAGCGGAGTTATATACATATATATTATTCTGAGTGTAAAAGGGGTATGAGATTTAACATGAGTAATGGATTCGTTTAATCCGGCTAATAACGATTTCCGGCAAGAACCGTGAGAACGGCCAATAGTTAGCTGAGTTGCGAATGGTTGATGTACGATTCAGGCTGGCCGCAAGTACGATTCATTTGGCCGCATTGATAATTATAGCAATTCATTCGCGGTAAACAGAAGCCGTTAATTTTAGTCGCAGCATAACGCGTACACATATGTCACAGCTCGAATAAATTATGCATATTATACCCCTCTTCAACTCGGAGGGGGCGAATCAAAATTTGGGTGGCGGTGGTCTGACAATAGACAGGAATGACTTAGAGGCATGAATTTAAAAAAAAAAATCTGACGAAAATAAAACTTTTCCCAACTCAAGATATTTTTCTAAATATGAATTTCTATCTCGAAACTTTAATTTTTATTCGCTAGTGAGGTGGAAATTTTTAAAAACCACACCAGTGCTGCCAGATGATTAAAGTGATCCCAGGGGTGTTAAAGGGTTAAAAATTGCAAAAATTATAAAAATCAAATTGAATTTGGGAAATTAAAAAAATGATTCAAAATAAATAATTGAAAATTTTGAAAATTCAAATCTGAAGAGGTGGGTAATTTATTATTTTCACAAAAGCAATATAGGATAAGGCTTCGTGGTGGAGATTCGATATATGAATATAGGCACTGAATAGACTACGTACATATATATATATAGTTTGAGATCGTTAAATAGAATTGGAGCCAAGTTTTCGGGGGTTTCCACCAGCTCGTCAGGATATCGACGATGTTCACCCCGAAGGGAATTTCGTAAACTGCAGTTCATAACTTCAGCCACCTGTACCTAGTGTTGCGTGTACTGGCATAATTAATCACGCTTGAGTGAAAAATTCTTACCCGGAACATTTAAGTAAGAATGACAATTATATTAGCGCCCCGATTATGAAACAATTATATCACGGAATTATTTCATATTTATTACACAACAAAAAAATGTGTGGAAAATGGGGAGAAAATTGTGGTTTTCAAAAGGAAATAGAATTTCTACGCTTTAAATAATTGTCTAGATTAATTAGATAATAAATATTTCTACGCTTTAAATAATTATCTAGATTAATTAACTATAATTTTCGTCTTATTCATTCTTTCATTCTGTCCATACACCTGAAGTTAGTTTTTGTGTATTCTTTTTGTTTTTTTTTCTTTAAAAAAATCTTGTTTTGACAAATCGAAAATATGCAGGTATTTTTTCACGATTCATATAAATAAAATAATATTAGAAATTAGAAAATTTAAAAAAAACCATGAATAACAAATGAAAAATTTACCCATTTTGTTTATTATATTTATGCTTTTTTTCTAACTGTTTATAACAAATTCTGTTTGACTGATCTGAATTATGCAAATTTCTCTACTTTATTTATAAAAAATAGAAAATTTGTTAAAAAATTATGATTAAGAATTAGTAAATAAATACCCATTTTATTAAATATTCTTTTATTTTGGAAAAAAAATTACATATTCCCATTTCTTAATATTTTTGTAGAAAATTTTCAATTTTCGTAAGGGAATAATTTACATTATTTCAATGTTTTAATTACAATTGTTTTAATAAAATTCAAAGTTCTTTTTTAAAAATAAACGAAACAAATGTTTATAAATTCTATTTGTCAATTACAAATTTCTATTGAAAATTAAAATTTTTGAATTTTCAGAAAATAGTGGAAAAAATTTTACTCAAAACAAAATGTTCCGTTACATTTTTACGAATTTCTTTAATTGTAAAATTATTCAAAAACATTAATAATTTCTTTTTTAAATAAATATTTAATTATTATTATTTTTTCACAGGAAGTAAGACATTCAAAAATTCCAAATTCAAACCTTTTTGAAATTAAACAACTTATAAAAGTATTTTGCTATAAAACATGGAGACATTGATTGCTCCGAGTCGAAGACTCGGAGTGATCGATTTCTTCATGTTTTATAATAATTTACAATTTAATTAAAAATTTATGAAAATAATTGAATTATTGCGAAGAAATTTAGAAAAAAATGGAAAATAATTGAATTCCTGTAGAATTTTTATTATTTTTGACAATAATTAAATGTTTGTGTTAAAAAAATAATTGATTTTTCGGAAAATTTTTATTGAAAATTACATGAAATTTGGACAAGAATTTTATTATCATTTTTGAAAATAATTGAACTTTGTGGAAAAATTCTCTTATTTACAAAGATAATTGGGATTTTGACGAGAATTCTTTTTTAACTTTAAACATAATTGAATTTTATGAGAAGAATTCTCAAACAATTACTAAAATTCGATACAAATTGTATTTTTAATTTTTAATTATCCCATTTTTTCATAGTTTAAAATTTATTTTCAAGTATTTTTAAGTTTTATTTTGATTATTTATTCTTTAAGAAGTAGAATAAAATATTTTAGGTCAGACAATATTAAATTAAACTTTATCTATTTGCTGTAAAACAGAAATTTAAATTTAAGTAGTAAACAACGTGTTAGGTCAGACAATTATTAAAATTCTTTACAAGTAGTATTTCTCAGTAGTAAAAATCGTGTGCAGTCAGCCAAGATTTGGAAATTTTTAACATTTGATAGTATTTTATTTATGAGTAGTTAATTACTTGTTAAGTCAGCCGATATTTATTTAAAAGTAAATAAATTTTTATACGACAAATTTTTGAAATGAATATTAATTTTAAAATTCGTTATATATTAAATAAACAATCGTAATTATACCAATTAGACGAAATTTGTTACAATAATTGAAAAATCCTTCAAAGTAAACAAAAATCAACGATTTAAGTAGTAGACGAATTTTTTGGTAAGACAAAACTTAATAAAGTGAACAAAATTTATTTCATTTAATTAAATTAATAAATTAATTAAAAGACAAATTTTTTTGCTAAATAGAAAAAATGTCTATACAGTAAGACAAATGAAATTTTTAATAACAAAAAACCAATCGATTCAAAAAGTAGAAATTCAAGTAAATAAAAAGTTTTCAAGTAGAAGATAAAATTTTAGGTCAGACAAATTAAAGTCAAAGGAGAAAAATTCTTAGGATTATTGGACAATGAAATTTTTAAGTAGAAGAAATCTTGCCAAGTCAGACACAACTTCCGTGTAAAAAAAAATCCTCGAATCAAAGTAAACATTAGAAAAAAATATCTGTTTAGAAAAAATTTTTTTAACTACTTAAAAAAATTTGAAAATTTGAAAAAATATCTGTTTAGAAAAAATTTTTTTAACTACTTAAAAAAAAATTTGAAATTTTTTATTATAGATACTATTTCATTCAAATAAAAAATAATAAAAAAATAAATTTATAAATTGCAAAAATTCCCAAACAAAGAAATTTGAAAGCAACTATTCCGCAAACTACAATAACATTATAATGTTTATAAACGAAAAAGAATTGCGCTTCAATTGAAGTTTAAAGCGCACGCTCAAGTGAAAAAAGAGAGTTTAAAATTTTCCAATGTATTAAGCGAGTGTTTTTAGTGTTGGTGGAAACTTTTTGATGAAAACTCCTGCGAGTCGAGTGAGAATAAAAAGTTCCGCGAAAATTGGATCAGATGCACAGGGATCAGATGTAGACAACCTTCTTTCCTTCCTAGGGTGCAAAAAAAAAGAAACAACTCTCAACTCTGAAGTTATTAAAAAGCAATGAAAAACGGAGGTTTTTATGAATAGTTAATTAAGGATAAATTGCTCGTAAGAATTGTATTTAGTAAAAGCATGAGAAAACTTTTCATTAAAAAAAAAAACAAAAAGAAAAACAAAGAAAATCATCACTTAAAAACTCGTTACAAGACAAAAAGAAAACAAAAACTGTGATTGATTTTCCCCTTTTTAACAAAGCCGTTTTAAACATATATATACAAGAAGAATTAAAGTTAAACAAGGATGGTAATAATTTATACTCAAACTCGTATATATGTTAGTTTTGAGATTGTGGCCAAGTTATATACATATATATTTTATTATATAATCATCCAAGTTTACTAAACAAACAAAATAGATAAGTGTAAAGTAAACAATACACAAACTGTGAATGTGTATGTATATACATATATATTGTGGAAAAAACAAAAGAAAATCTTTTAGCGAAAATATGAAAAAACTGCTGACATATTTCGCGGGCTTTCATAAAAGAGAAAATCAAAAAAGGCAATATTGTTTTTAACAAAATTTAAGCTCTCTTCAAAAGGGATAAAATAAAATTTTCCTAAAATTTTAGGTCAGATGAAACTTGAGTTTTCAAGTAGAAAAATTGTATGAATAAAGAATATTTTGATTTTAAGTAGAAGACAAGTTGTTTAGTCAGACAAACTGAATTTTAATTATATTATTTTTTAAGTAGCAGATAAAATTTTAGATGAGACGAAACTTGAGTTTTCAAGTAGAAAAATTGTATGAATAAAGAATATTTTGATTTTAAGTAGTAGACAAGTTGTTTAGTCAGACAAACTAAATTTTAATTTTTTTTTTTAAGTAGTAGATAAAATTTTAGGTCAGACAAAATATTTACACCCTTTTGATAAGATAAAATAAAAAAATTTACCGAAGAATTTAATCAGTAATAAAAATAATAAAAATAGTATTCAAATAATTACACTAAAAGTGCAAACAATAGTAAACAGAATAAAAATTTTAATTTACAATTTCCCCTTTTTAAATGAAGAATTATTATAAGATTTTGTGTTCATTAAGAGAATAGAGAAATAAAAACAAAAAGAAAAGGAAATGGTAATTTTTAAATGTTGACTGTACAAAGCGAAACGCGAAATGCTACTTTTCTAATTGAAATTCTTGATAAAAATGACTTAACTTTACCATTGTAGAGAGACGGCAAGAGTAGAAAAAGTACTTTCATTAATAGAGGTTTTTAACGTTCCTAGAAACTATTAACATGCTCTTTTCTGCTTTTAAAAGTCTTATTTATTTCAAATGTTTCTTCGACCTCATTCGAACCATTCGCTCCTTCACTTAGACGACTTTTTTCTTCACCTATTATTTTTCTGAACACGAAAAATTTTTATCTCTTTTTCTCCTTGTTGTCCCGATAAAAAAGACCGCGAATCAGAAGAAAAAAGTAAACTGAAAAATAATATCTCCGTTTGTAATTGCACTTCGGTGAAACAAAAAAAAAAAAAAAAAAAATTGAAAATAAAACGACCAAACATTCTGTTCATTGAACAAAAACCACGTCGTCTAATTTACAGTTGAAAGTTAATAATAAAAGAACTATCAATTTTTTTCATTTTTAAGATATTAAAATTAAAAATGATTATTATTTATTCTGGCTGACTAAAGAAATTATCTACTACTGAAATACAAACAAATTTTAATGTATAGAATTTTTCTACTTTAAAACTCAAGTTTTGTCTGACCTAAAAATTTATTAACTGCTTAAAAATTAAAATTATGATTTATAGACATATTTACTTGAATTTCAAAATATCCTTAGAAACAAAGATGTTTAATTAAATTTAATTTAAATTTAATTGACAAAATGTTGCTAGCTTAGAAATTAAGTTTCGTTTGACTTAAAATTTAATCTACTACTTAATTTAATGATAAAATTATTATTTTATATCATAAGAATATTATAACCATAAATAAAATTTTTTAAAGATTTTAATTTGAACCCTTTTCAAAATTCAATTATTTCTCAAAATTCACGCCATAATAGTTTTAATATTCAATTATAATTGACAATTTTAGGTAAAATTGATTTTTTAATCAATTTTTATAAGAAAATTTTTCGATAATTCAATTATTTAAATACAAAAATAAATAACTTATTCGATAATTGAATTTTTATGAAGAATTTTATCAAAATTTTTAAAAATAATTGAATTCTTTTGTCGAATTTAAAAAAAAAATTAAGAATAAATACAATTTTTTATCATTTTATTCAAATATTATATAAAAAATAATTGAAATTCTGAGATAAGTTTTGTTATTTATGAAAATAATTGAATTCTTGCAACGAACTGTATTAAAATTTTTTTCAAAGAATTTAATTCCTGTGAAGATGTTTATTTGTAAAAGTAATTAAATTCCGAAAAAAATATTATTATTTATGAAAACAATTAATTTCTTGTGAAGAATTTTATTCAAATTTTTTTAAATAATTGGATTTTTCAGAATTTTTAAAAACATTTTGAAAAAAATTAAATTCTATCTAGAAATTTCATTAAAAAATTGAAAATAAATTGAAATCCGACAAAGAATTAAAAAAAAAATTTTTTAATAATTAAATTCCTCTGAAAATGTTTATTTTTGAAAAATAATTGAATTCTTGAGAAAAATTTTATAAAAATTTCTTAAATAATTGAATTGCTTCGAAGAATTTTATTTTTTACGAAAATAATTGAATTGTTTCGAAGATTTTAACAAACATTTTTGCGACAATAATTGTAATCCTAGGAAAAATGTTATATATTACGAAAATAATTGTATTATATGAACAATTTTATTATAATTTTTCAAATTTATAAAGCATTTTATTAAAATTTTTTTAAATTATTGAATTTCGAAGAAAAATTTTATTATTTATGAAAATAAGTGATTTCTAGCGAAAAATTTTATTCTAATTTTTTTTAAATAATAGAATTTTTAAAGAATTTTATTTAAATTTTTCGAAATTATTTAATTTCTTAGAATTATTTTTTCAGTTCTCTGAGTACATTTAAATTCTTTGGAGAAACTTTATTAAAAAAATAAAATCTCTTAAATTATTAATTGCCGCAGTAGATGAATTAAATTATCACTTGTCTGCTTTATGATTAAAATTTAATTAAGAATTCATTAATATTTAAATAATAATAAAAAATTAATTAGAATTAAAAAATTAAAACCATGAAACAATGGGAGCAAAGTTAAAAAATTAATTAATATTTAAGTAATAATGAATAAATAAATTAATATTAAATTAACAGAGCAATAATTCGCGCGCTACAGCGCGCGGCTAACTTCTTACTACCTTTTTTTTTTTAAATAAAATTAGCAATTTTAAAAATAATACAATTTAAAAATTTTCTAATTTAAATTTTTGTTGAAAACACTAAAAAAAATTATATTTCAGAGAAATTACAAATAATTGCAAAAATTCAATTATTTAAAAAAAAATAAAATTCTTCTTATAAAATTCAACTATGTTCAAAATTTGAAAAGCATTCTTGTAAAAATCCCAATTATCTTTATAAATAACAAAATTCTTCTTCAAAGTTCAATTATTTTTATAAATGTCAAAAAAATTCTTGTCCTAATTTCACTTATTTTCCAAAATTCTTCTAATTTCAATTATTTTTAAAAAATTTCTAATTTCAATTATTTAACAAAAATTTTTAAAAAATTGTATGCAAACATTCAATTATTTTCTCAAATAATAAAAATTTCACAAGAATTCAATTATTTTCATAAATAATAAATTTTTTTAAGTAATTTAATTATTTTTATAAAAAAATAATTTAAATTTCTAGAAAAAAGAATTTTTTTTCAAAAAATTGAATTAAAATGATGAAAATAATTTGGATGAAGTTACAGTAACAATATTCTTATAATATAAAACAATGATTTTATCTCTCTGTCATCTTTAATTAGTAGAAAACATGAAGAAATCGAAGCAATTGATTTTTAGTCTTTTAATGAAGAGAAGGGATAAAATTCTGATTATTTCTATTTGTCGTTACAATTTTGAATTAATCATAAAATAAAAATAATTATAACATAATAATATAATATACAATCTATCTAAGGATAATAAAAAACAAAAGTATAAACAAAAGACAACTTCAGAGTGTGAGGGACAGAAAAAGTGAATGAATAAAAGAACATTTAAATTATTATAGTTAATTAATAAATGAATGAAAGAACATTCAAATTATTATAGTTAATAATTTAAGTAATAGTTTAATGAACAATTTAATTAAAAATTAATTTAAATAATTTTCACACTAAAAAAAAGTAAAACAAGAAACAAATTAATTTTCCCTATTTTCTGAATGTACTGTAAATGTATTTATATTCAGAATTTTGCAGAAAATTGGAAGGGCAATCAGGTGTGACGACGACTACGACTACTTTGTGTCTTGCGAAAATTTTACCCAACTCCCATGTGACAACTCCCTTGACTAGCAGTTGGCGCATTTTCACTATACATGAATTCTCTCTGTACACATTCGCACTACTGTATAATAACGTCCGAGTCCCGCGCATGCAATTATTATAATAGAACCAAGAGGTGCGGACATTGAGCACTGTTGGAGATAACTGGATTCGTCTCATTTTAGCTCGTTCTCTCCACTGATCCCCTGAGAACTCTCTCTCTCTCTCTCTCTCTCTCACTATATAGAAGGTTCTAATGTTCGGATCTGGTTCAACGTGATTGGACCTTCCTCGGACAAACATTCTATTTAATTATATTCAAAGTCCCCACAGTTCCTTTATACATTCTCTGCGTCACTAGTCTCATTCTTATGCGTATCTGGACGAGACATTTGATTGCTTCAGAAGCATTTTCCATGTCCCAATTGTCACAAATACTGCTCGTTATCAACAATGACTGTTTTTTTTCTCGAAAAATCATTTCTCATTGTTTCTTGTTATCTCTCTCACTCTCTCTCTCTCCCTCTTTGTGTCCTCCTCTCTCTCTTTCACTTCTTCTCGTTTTCAATGCTTGAACGTCATAATTAAATTCCGTAACAGTTCATAAGGGAGAGTGAGAGAAGATTCTGAATTCCGGTTATAATTCCTAATAACAGGGAAGAGAGCTTTCTCAATGCTTTTTCATGATAAAAAAATTTTCAAAACTTCATAAGCTGCAGAATTAAAAATTAATTCATAAATATGCGATAAAGACAAAAATTTAAAGTTGATGGAGAATTTAGGGATTTTTTTTTAAATTAAACAAAAACATAGAAAAATGTCAGTAGTAGAAGTATGTACAATGTCAGATAAAATCGTTTATTTTAAAAAATTTCCAGTGTCAGTAGTATAAGTCAGTCATAGGTCAGACAAATTATTTTATTTATTATTTTCAGTGTCAGTAGTACAAGTCAATTTAATGTCAGACAAGTTATTTTATTTTTTCGTATTTTTAGTGACAGTAGTACAAGTCAATTTGATGTCAAACAAGTTATTTTACTTTTACGTATTTTTAGTGCCAGTAGTACAAGTCAGTCATAGGTCAGAAAAATTATTTTATTTAGTATTTTCAGTGTCAGTAGTATAAGTCAATTTAATGTCAGACAAGTTATTTTATTTTTTCGTATTTTTAGTGACAGTAGTACAAGTCAATTAATGTCAAACAAGTTATTTTACTTTTACGTACTTTTAGTACCAGTAGTACAAGTCAATCATAGGTCAGAAAAATTATTATATTTAGTATTTTCTGTGTCAGTAGTACAAGTCAATTTAATGTCAGACAAGTTATTTTATTTTTTCGTATTTTTAGTTAGAGTAGTACAAGTCAATTAATGTCAAACAAGTTATTTTACTTTTACGTATTTTTAGTGCCAGTAGTACAAGTCAGACAAAGGTCAGACAAATTCTTTTATTTAGTATTTTCAGTGCCAGTAGTACAAGTCAGACAAAGGTCAGACAAATTCTTTTATTTAGTATTTTTAGTGTCAGTAGTACAAGTCAATTTAATGTCAGGCAAGTTATTTATAGTGTAAGTAGTGCAAGTGAACCTTTAGTCAGACAAATTCTTTTATTTAATATTTAATTACAGTTTTCTGTGTCAGTAGAACAAGTCAACTTAATGTCAGACAAATTTTTTATTTTTAAAATTTTTCAGTGTCAGTAGTATAAGTCAGTCATAGGTCAGACAAATTATTTTATTTAGTATTTTCACTGTCAGTAGTACAAGTCAATTTAATGTCAGACAAGTTATTTTATTTTTTCGTATTTTTAGTGACAGTAGTACAAGTCAATTTAATGTCAAACAAGTTATTTTACTTTTACGTACTTTTAGTACCAGTAGTACAAGTCAATCATAGGTCAGAAAAATTATTATATTTAGTATTTTCTGTGTCAGTAGTACAAGTCAATTTAATGTCAGACAAGTTATTTTATTTTTTCGTATTTTTAGTTAGAGTAGTACAAGTCAATTAATGTCAAACAAGTTATTTTACTTTTACGTATTTTTAGTGCCAGTAGTACAAGTCAGTCATAGGTCAGACAAATTATTTTATTTAGTATTTTCAGTGTCAGAAGTTTAAGTCAACCTTTAGTCAGACAAACTTTTTATTGAGTATTTTTAATTTTATTAGTGCAAGTTAGTCAGTTGTCAATTAAATTCTTTTATTTAGTAAATCTTCAATGCCAGTAGTATAAGTCAGTCACAGGTCAGACAAAGTCTTGTATTTAGCATATTCAGTTTCAGTAGTATAAAACTATAAATCAATGAAATATCAGACCAGTTCCTTTACTTTTGCGTATCCCTATTCTTAGTAGTAGAATACAGTTTCTTGTAAAAAATTTTGTCAGTAATTTTTTATTTTTTTTTGCGTTTTTCAACGATAAACAAAAGTTTATGATTTCTATAAAAAGTATCAATCCCGTCAATTGAGTCAATAAATCAATTGGGTTGATTTAAAAGAAAAACATCTATCATATAAAAGTCGTAAACTCAAAAATTAAAAGAAGAATAATGTAAAAATCCAGCTTTAAAAGAAAAAATAAAAAAAAAACAAATCCGAAAATATAATTCAAGGGGAAAATACGATTTTTTTTATTTGAAAAACTTTTTTACTCTTTAACTTTTGAAAACGAATTGAGGAATATATTAAACGTCAGTAAAAAGGTATATAATAATTTGCCATGAAATTTTCTTCAGGGTAGACAGAAAACTTGCTTTTAGTTCTTTTTCTCTTTCTCTCTTCTTTTTTTTTTATTCTGTAAAGTTTTCGTTATAAAAGTCGCCTTTTATGATACGGCAGACGATGGAAGCTTCCCGTCTACATTATTTTGTTTTTAGAGATTAAAACGATCGAAGGAATGTCGGAACAAGCTGACGCAAATATCCTTAAACGTGAAGCTAAAGTTAAATTACCAACGAAAATTATTATTTTCAAAATTGATCTTTAAATTAGGAGATTTTCAACTAATGGCTAATACTGATGTGGCTTTTATAGTTATAATTGAAATAAATGGATATCCACCGATAAAATTTAATTCTCCCGGGAATAACTAATGTCCTAATTATTCTTTTTTTTCATTCATTCATTCATTTATTCATTCGGTTAATTTCTGTTGGAAAAAGAAAAAAATTACAAAGGAAAATTATTATATAACAATCACAGTTAAATAAACTTCCAGTTCTGTTTAAATTAAATTTTCTGTTTCAAGATTTATTTATACATAAATTTTCTGAAATGAAAAACTTGTTGAAGGCGACAATGAAAAATTACGATAAACTTTTAAACGATTTTATTTTAATTGGCATATCAATATCTATTTTAAAAAAAAGTGACAATTTCTTCATGACGATTATTTATAACATTTCTTTTGACAGTTGAACTAATTCAAACTGTGGACTTGTCGTCTTAAAATGAGTTTTAACCCTCCAGGAGAATAGACAATGAGAACTTTCGTAATTTATCGTTATTACGAGGAGTAAAACTCCGCACAGTTTCATTCTGACAGTCATATTACGCACGTGAGGCTGTGAGAAAAGGAGTATACCTTCAACGTGTCGTCTCTTCAACATTTACATTTTGTTCCAGATTTTTTAAATTCACTGAAAAAAAATTCGACTTTAAAAAAAAAAGAATGAAGAAAAAAATCTGCGTATACTTGTAGAGGAAAAAAACAGAGGAATAAAAATGATGTGAGAAAAATGAGACGAATGTATCCAAAAGTATTATTTAAAGCTTTCTCACGCGTAGGAAACTTTTTGTTATATGTATTTTTAATGAATTTCATCTTTTTTTCTCACTCTCATTTTTCTGAAAGGAAAAAAAAAATCTCAAGAAAGAAAGTTTGTTAGTAAGAACAAAATTTCCCTTTGTTTCCCCTTGAGGATTTATTTGTATGACCTCAGTTGTAAATTTAAAATAATGGTTGGTTTAACACATTTTTTTGGAGGGATAAAAGGAAATTTATTTTAGGAGTTGGTATTTAACCCCAATTTTACGATTTTCTATTGTGAAATTTAACTTCTCATTAGGAATTAATTCATCACTAATTCCGAAAAAAATTGTATTTTAGAAAATTACTCTGGAAAATTTAAAAAAATTTTTTTGATTTTACTAATGAATAGTAATTTCTGCTAATTTATTAGTCAACTTATACTAATTCAAAGTCAGTCACTAATTCAAATTAGTAAACATTTTTACTAATTCAAGAGTAAATATATAATTTCGAGAGGATATGAAAATTTTAATGTCATTATAAAAGAGAAATTGACACCAGTGAAAATTTTGTATCTACATATGGAGATGAAGGAAAATTTATTCCTCAGTTTGACATTATGTTTTAAAGCCTTTGTGATTTTACACGAACAAGAGATTGGGCAATATCTAAATAGACAATATACACAAGAGAGAGTGAGAGAGAGAGAGAGTAACATTGTCGCAAACTGCATCCGTAATGTGGTTAACGCGAACAAGGATGATACAAGGGGACGAAGCTTGCATCTCATGAGCTTGAAGCGCGCGGAAGTGCGAGAGCTCGGTTGAAATGTCCTTGCACGTTGCAAACTCAGAGTATGTGCGAGAAACATGCTATCATGCACTGAGGTCGCCAATTGCAGAATGAGAGTGGGAGCGCGCAAGTACAATATTCCACGTTCCGGCCTAATGCAAAGTGCCAAGAGTGCAAAATCTGTCAGACATTATCCTTCACTCATGCTCCATATAAAAAAAAGATAATATTTTCAAAAATTTTTCTCATTTCAATGATATTTAATTTAAAACATTTTTGTCAGAAAATAAGTTTTAAGTAGTGAAACAATACGTTATGACAGAAAGGATTTTTATAATGCTTCATATTTTTCAGTATTTTGACTGAATTTTATTTTAATTATTATATTTACACAAGAAGAATTATCAAAGATTCTTCAATTACAGAGAATTTTTATTCTTAAGTAGTAAAAAACACGTTACGTCAGACGATATTAGAATATTTATATTATCTATTGAAATTTTATTTTTTTGTGAGAATAAAAAAATTGCAATTTTAAAAATATTGAATTTAAAAATTTTCCACCTAAATTTTTGTTGAAAACCCTAAAAAAAATTGAATTTTACAGAAGTTACAAACAAATTCAATTATTTTCAAAAGTAATAAAATTTTTCCTACAAAATTTAATTATGTTGAAAATTTAAAAAAAAATTCTCTTCAAAATTCCCAATTAAAAAATAAATAACAAAATTCTATTATTTTGAAAAATGTCAATAAAATTCTTGTCCTAATCCTAATTTTAATTATTTTCAAAAATTTTTCTCATTTCAATGATATTCAATATCTACTATTTTAATAAAATTCCTAGGAAAGAAAAAAAAACAATTTAAACAAAATTTTAATAAAATTGTACGCAAACATTTAATATTATTTTTATAAATAATAAAAATTTAACAGGAATTTAATTATTTACAAATTTCTTCGCATCAATTCAATTATTTTCATAAAAAAATAATTAAAAATTCTAGAAAATAATAATTAAATTAAAATAATGAAAATAATTGTGAAAAAGTTACAGTACGAATATTTTTTTAATATAAAATAATAATTTTGTCACATTTAATTATTATTATAATACATGTAGAGATCGATCACTCCGAATCTTCGACTCGGAGCAATCGATATCTTCATGTTTTATAGCAATACTTTTATATATAAGTTGTTTAATTCAAAAAAGGTTTGAATTTTCTTAAAACAATTGTAATTAAGATATAAATATCAAAATAAAACAAAATTTAATTTTCTTTAATTTATTATTTTCTTAACAGAAATAAAATAATAGAAAAAAAAATTAAACTTAAGAAATAAAACAAGATAGTCGATTTTTATAACATGAACATTTTCCTTTCTCTTTACAATCTGAAAAAAAATTTTGCAAAAAAAGAATTTTTTAAAAATCGTGATTAAAATATTGGAATTATGCAAATTTTTTTGACTTATTAAAAAAAACTTGAGATTTCGTTAAAAAATTGTTTTTTTTAAAGCATTGTTTCTAAATAATTTCGTTAAAAATCGTAATTAACAAATAGAAATTATGGAAATGTTCTTTCTTTTTTTCGATAAGAACTTTAAAATATTCGAAAAAAATGTGATTCATATAAAAATCTTTTTCCTTTATTTCTAAAAAACTTCGAATTTTGTTAAAAAATTGTTATTGAGGAATAGAAATAGTGCAAATTACTTGTCTTTTTTTTTAAAAACAGAAATTTGTTAAAAAATCATAATTAGAAATAGAAATATTGCTAAATTTTTTATTCTTCGTTAAAATTGTAATTAAAAAATAGAAATTTTTCCAAAAGAAATTGAAAATTCTCTGAAATTATGCAAATTATTATTTCCATTTTTCAAAGAAAAACAGATTTTGTAGAAAAAATTCTAATTAGAAATGGACATTTTGCAAAAATTTTCTTTTTTTTCAAAAGAAAACTCCTAATTTTGTGAAGATAATTCGCGATTGAGAAACAGAAAATATGGAAAATATTTTCTATGCCCTAATCTTAATTTTTTTTAAAGATAAGAAAAGAGAAAAAAGAGATTCCAAAGAATTTTACATTAGAAAGCTTAAGGGCGTGTCAAAGTCGAGTCAGCTGTTCCATAGAAACTACCATGCAAAAATCACATCGACTTTAACATACCTCTGAAGCAAAAAAAAAAAAAAAAATGTAATCCAAACTTTTCATATTTAAATCATTCCATCAAATATTTTTAAATTCTTCGAAACAGTACATATTTCAATCGATACATATTTCAATCTGTTCGAAACAATTCTAAACTTGTTTAAAAGAGCAAACTCCTTTAAACTAGTTATATTTCTTTCAAACAGTCTATAGTTTTCTAAAAACCGTTTGAAACCGTTTTAAACTTGTTTGAAACAGTTCAATACCTGTTTTAAATAGTTTCACAGATTTTCCAACAGTTTTAGAACAACTTTGAACTTGTTTAAAATAGTTTTATTTATAATTTACTTTATTTATTTGTAATCTATTAAATATATTTTTAATTTCTTGAATCCATACAATTAATTTAAACACGTTGCCATTGCTTTGAAACAAATTTAAAAAGTTAAATATCTATTTCAAACTGTTTTGAACTGTTTCTTTAACAGTTTAAAATAATTTTGAACGTGTTTAAAACAGTTTAAAACTAATTTCAAAAAGTTTAAACATTTTAAAATCTGGTTTAAAACAATACTAAATTTGTTTAAAACTCATTTATTTAGTTAGATATAAGTTAGTGTCAGTAGTACAAGTCAATTTAATGTCAGGCAAGTTATTTTAATTTTTCGTATTTTTAGTGACAGTAGTACAAGTCACTCTGAGGTCAGACAAATTCTTTTATTTAGTATTTTCAGTGTCAGTAGTACAAGTCAATTTGATGTCAGACAAGTTATTTTAATTTTTTGTATTTTTAGTGACAGTAGTACAAGTCAATTTAATGTCAAACAAGTTATTTTACTTTTACGTATTTTTAGTGTCAGTAGTATAAGTCAGTCATAGGTCAGACAAATTATTTTATTTAGTATTTTCAGTGTCAGTAGTATAAGTCAATTTAATGTCAGACAAGTTATTTTATTTTTTCGTATTTTTAGTGACAGTAGTACAAGTCAATTTAATGTCAAACAAGTTATTTTACTTTTACGTATTTTTAGTGCCAGTAGTACAAGTCAGACAAAGGTCAGACAAATTCTTTTATTTAGAATTGGAAGTGTTAATAGTACAAGCAAGTTAGAGGTCAAATAAATGATTTAATTCAGTAAATCTTCAATACCAGTAGTATAAGTCAGTCATAAATCAGACAAAATCTTGAATTTATCAGTTTCAGTAGTACAAGTCAATCAAATGTCAGACCAGTTTTTTTTATTTTTTCCTATTTTTAGTGCCAGTAGCATAAGTCAGTCAAAAGTCAGACAAATTCTTCCAATTTTTATTTAGTATTTTTACAATCAGTAGTATGTCAGTCTAATGTCAGATAAATTGTTTTAATTTTTAAAACTTTCAGTGTCAGTAGTACAAGTCAGTACATTGTCAGACAAATTCGTTTATTCATTAAAATTTTAATTGTCAATAGTATGTAAAACAATAAAAGGTCAGGCAACTACATTTATTAAACATTTTCATTATCAGTAGTACAAGTCAGCTAAAGGTCAGACAAATTATTTTATTTTAATATTGTCAGTGTTAATGGTTCAAGTTACATAAAAAGTCTGTCAAATTTTCGATTTTCTATTTTTATTGTCAGTAGTAGTAGTAGTCAATTGCAGGTCAGACAAAGTCTTGTATTTTGTATTTTTAGTCTCAGTAGTACAAGTCAATCCAATGTCAGACCAGTTCTTTTATATTTATGTATCTTTACTGTCAGTAGTACAAGTCAGTCCCTTGTCAGACATATTCTAGTATTTTTTTTAGCATTTTCAGTAGCACTAGTAAAAATTTATAAAAACTTTAGAAAAATAAATAATAAATGGTATAAAAAAAGCTTTATTTCTTTTAACTTTTTGTATTTTCAGTATCAGTAGTATAAGTCAATCCATATTTCTAAGGATTTAAAAATATTACATGAATACTGGAGACTGAATGAAAAAAAAGGAAACAATTTGCAGTATACAAAGGGAAAATTTGTCGAAAATACGTGAAAACAAGTTGTTAAATATATTATTGAACCTGTTTTGAACATTTCTGCGTATATTTAAACAGATAATGGATATGAGGCACTAGTGAGAGAAGAACGTCTGCATTGTCGCAAACTGCATCCGTAATGTGGTTAACGCGAGTGAGGATACGAGATGGAGACTTGCATCTCATGAACTTGAATGCGCAAAGTGCAAGAGGGAGAGAGAAAATGCACTTTCACGTTGCAAGATTCGAGTATGTGCAAGAACATACTATCCTTTAAGGGGTCGCAAATCGCAAAAGGGTGGTGGCGCGCGTGCAATATTCCGCGTTCCGGGCTAATGCAAAGTGCCAGCGTGCAGGATCTTCAAGATACCCTCGCCTTCTCTCTCTGTCTCTCTCTCTCTCTATCTCTCGATTCTCTGGTTTCGCTCCACTTCGACGCGTGCTTACCAAGGCATTGGCTGCGCATGCAAATATTTCCTATTTCTTCACCTACTTTTCACCGAGAAAAGAGAACTTTGAAAAATATCTTGAAAAGTCCCAGAAAGCCACGACAAATTCCGACTTATTTAAAATTTATGACTCGCGTACAATTTCCAGAGGAAATATACCAAATTCGCACACCTCAAAATTTAATAAAATTTTATTGCGCCAGTTTTTATCAAACCAGAAGAACAGGATAGAAAGAGAAAGCGAGAGATAGAGAGAAAATTAATATAATTACTCTCTTATACATATAGTGTACTTGTAATATTTCTTTCACTCTAAAAATAAAATCCAAAAAATTTATACAACTAGTTTATTAAACATTTTATCGAAATTATAATAAACTCAATTTAATTTTAAACTTCAGGAAAATTTCAATTCAAAAAAGTTGAAATGTTTAAATTCAACTATACATTATTGTTTGATATTCAATATAGAATATATGTTCGTGTATAAAAATTGAAATTTTTTATTGCTATAAAATTCATTTTACAAATAGAAAATATAATTTTTCATCATTGCGTATTTTCTTTTATTATACGCAAATAAATGGAAAATGAATTTTGCAATTTATGTAAAATAAACATTATAAAGTATTAATTATTCGTTATTCGGAATATCTCTTTTCTAACAATGGATAAATGTTGTATATAATTCTGTTTTTTTTTCTCGTTTCAAAAAAATTAGGACACGGAAAATTTTTAATTTTATTCTAAAAAAATTCTATTTCTGAATAATTACCAATTTTTTTTTTTAACAAAATTAGAACCCGTGTAAAAAAATTTCGTGGCGCTAGCTAGCAGTGCTAGACTGCATGTAAATTCACCATGTATCTAGCACTGTTAGCTAGCGCCAAGAAATTTTTCTACACGGGAAGCTGCATGAAAAAAAATTTTATTTAATATTTAATATTTTTAATTTTTAAAAATAATAAGTATTTTTAAATATATTTTTTTAAATTATAAAAGAAATTTTTAACAATAATAAAAGGTATTAAAGGAAATATTTACAGTACTAAGAAACTTTTCTCTAATTAAGATATATGAAAATGCTTAAAATTGCAAATAGAGAATGACATTCAGTGTTTTAATTAAATGTTTCATTTACAACTTGGAAACGTTTTAAAGTTTTTCTTTGTATTCTTAATTAGCCCTATATTGTCAAACGAGTTTTTCGCTATGTACGAAAGGATGTATTTTTGATTATTTTTTCTTTCCCTTCGCTTTACATTTCAACAAGAGAAATATAAATAAAGTTTTCCGTAATATTTTAAATGTCTCGTGCCAGTGAAAAAATAAATTGTTTTCAATTAAGTCATCTACAATCAAGTCTAATTGTAATAAATTTTAAAAAAAACTGAGAAACATTTATTAAAACATTAAAAGATAAATATCAAAGAAAAGGTTAACATTAACATAAAAAAAAATTCTAACAAAAAAAAAATATTAAGAGGAAAAAAATAAATACAAGAAAAATACCAACAAAAGTGAATACTATCAAAAAAAATAGTAAACAAAAAAATACTAACAAAAAATTTCGACATGTTCTTATATTATTATTTCGTATTTTCAGACTCAGTAGTAAAAGTCAGTCAAATGTCAGACAAATTCAAAATACTTTCAAAAATACTAACAAAATAAATACCAGCATAAAAATACTAACAAAAAAAATTGTATCTGCAAAAATATACTATAATTAAAATTTCAGTTTTCTCTATAAAAATAATATTGGTTTGTTAAACATTAATTTATGGCGAGGAAAGAATAAAAAAAAAAAACAATGAACGCGAAACGAATGAAAATACCATACAATTACCAAAGCTTTACTGAATTTTCAATCAAGAAGAATTAAATTACCACAAAAACAACGGAAAAATTGAATATACAAACCATATGTAAATAAATTTTTCATCATCGCGAATAAACAATTTTCAAGATATAACAATTTTGGCAAAATTTAATAACTTTTTTTTTCACTTCCAATTTTCATTTTTAAATTAAAAAAGAAACAAAAAAAAAAATGCAAATAAATTCTACAAATTCAAAAGAAATTTTTCAAAAAGCATTTCATCTATGGCTTCTAAAATTTTTTATGCAACCTTTAATAAAAAGAATTGATTAAACGTTAAAAAATCTGATAGCTGAAAAATTGGAGCAATAAATCGTGATGTTGATTTATTTTTCTATGAGGAAATTGAACATATATATATATATAAATGAAAATGTGTTTGTATATACATAGATATATAGATGAATGTGTGTTTGTATATACACATATATATGTAATGGAGAACGGACGAGGAAGCAGAAGGTTATCCGACCTGGAGGTCAATTCATCGTTCGGAAGTGGAAAGGGTGGATGGTTCGCGGGTCAGAAACGGAATCGCTTGAAATTCAATAGCCGTCGGCATCACTCTCGCTCAGTGACTTGTTCACCATCCTTCCTTCACCTATTCATCGCTTTTCCGCGGTCACGGCAAAATAGCGAGTGGAGAAAAACTTGAGAAAGTCCCAAAAAAAAAAAAAAGAAAAAAAAGAAACCCCCGAGAAGAGAAAAGTTGCACCATACTGCAAAATCTACTCTATTTCCAGCAAATATAACGTTCACCAAAGCTTAAAAATATCCCGAAAAAACATCGTCTACTTCTATATATAATCCCCCTCCCCACCCCCCGAAAAAAGGAAAAACTTTTTTTTTTATTATTTATATTCATATAAATATTTACTGGAAACAGGACCAAGAGATTTTCTCTATATAAAACGCTTTCAAGAGTGCGCATCATCTTCAATTTAGTTTTTCCCTTTCGTATTAACGTTCTTTTTTTTAAAAAAAAGTAGTAAATCTTTTAATCTTTCATTCTAAACAATAGATTTCATAACAATGAAAAAAAATAGATTTTAATCATACAAAAAAATATTTTAAGATAAAAAAATTTATTAATGTAGTTTTTAATCTTGAAACTAGTATTAAACTATTAACAAATTTAAAAACTTAAAATTCAGTAAAAAAATGACTAATGTAAACGATTTTAGTTAAATGTGGGCTGAAAGTAAGATTTATATTATGCTATTATAATAAAATTTAAAAAGAATTAATTTCATAAATATTATAACTGAAAACATTTCAAAACAAGTTTTTAAACAAAAATATAATGTTTTCTTGTAGAGAATATATTTTTTTTACAATCCACTATAGGTTTGTGTAAATATTTCTCAAAAGCGGTATTTTCGATATCAGTAGTACATATAAATCTAAGGTCAGACTAATTCTCCAATTTTTTGTTTAGAATTTTCAATATTAGTAGTACAAGTCAATTAAAGGTCAGACAAACAGTTTTATTTAGTATTTTCAAAAACAGTGGTACAAGTCAGTCAACAGTCGGACAAATTCTTTTATTTAGTATTTTTAGTGTCAGTAGTACAAATCAGTACAAAGTCAGGCCAATTCTTTTATTTAGTATCTTCAGAAACAGTAGTACAAGTCAGTTAAACGTCAGAAAAATTTTTTTATTGAGTATTTTCAATATTAGTAGTACAAGTTAGTCAATGGTCAAATAAATTATTTTATATTTAGTAAATCTTCAATACTAATATTGTAAATCAGTCACAGGTCAGACAAATCCGTGTATTTATCATTTTCAGTTTCAGTAGTACAAGTCAATGAAAAAAAAAGTTCTTTAATTTTATCGTATTTTCAGTTTCAGTAGTACAAGTCAATATAATGTCAGACCAGTTCTTTTACTTTTTTTTTATGATTTTCAGTAAAACTGGAAAAATTTAGAAAAATATAAATATTGAATATTATATAAAAAAAGTTTTATTTGTTTTTACTTTTTGTATTTTCAATGCAAGTAGTACAAGTCAATCTAATGTCTGACAAGCTTAGGAAATTTTTATTCACAATTCCTGCAAAGGTCAGATAAATTTTTGTATTATTTTTCATTATTTTCACCATCAGTAGTATAAGTCAGTTAAATGTCAGGCAATTTTATTTATTTTTTAATTAATATTTTTAAAAACAGTAGTGCAAGTCAATGAAAGGTCAGACAAATAATTTTATTTAGTATTTTCAGTGTCAGTAGTGCAAGTCAATGAAAGGTCAGACAAATGACTTTTTTTTAGTATTTTCAGTGTCAGTAGTACAAGTCAATTTAATGTCAGACAAGTTATTTTAATTTCTCGTATTTTTAGTGCCAGTAGTACAAGTCAGTCAAAGGTCAGACAAATTCTTTTATTTTTTCGTATTTTTAGTGTCAGTAGTACAAGTCAGTTAAATGTCAGATAATTTTATTTATTTTTCAATTAGTATTTTTAAAAACAGTAGTGCAAGTCAATGAAAGGTCAGACAAATGACTTTTTTTAGTATTTTCAGTGTCAGTAGTACAAGTCAATTTAATGTCAGTATTTTTATTTTCAGTAGTGCAAGTCAGCCAATGGTCAGAAAAATTTCTTTTTTTTATTAGCAGTAGTACAAGCAGGTCCACTGTCAGACAGGTCCCTTTATTGTTTTATATCTTCAATATCAGTAGTACAATTCAGCCCAATTGCAGAAAAGTTTTCATTATCAGTAGTATAAGTCATTCTGAGGTCAGACGTGTTCTTTTATAGTATTTTATACTTTCATATTAATAGTATAAGTCAGTCAGAGGTCAGGCAAATTCTTTTACTTTTGTATTAATTTTTATAATCAGTAGTACAAGTTAGTATTAGATCAGACAAATTCTTTCATTTACAATTATTATTTTCAGTATCAGTAGGTAGTAGAATAAAATTTCGCTAAAATAATAAAATTTTTAACTAGTTCAGATAAAAGTTTTTTTTGTGTCTTGTATTTTTTTCCCACTAAGACGTAAATGAAATTAATAAAACATAAATATTATTTCTTTTCATGCTTGTGAATATTTTCTTTTCATTTTAATACACATTTACAGTGTACATTTAGATATTTTTCAAAGTGGATTTTATTCTTTTTTTCTAGTGTTAGAAAAGCGGCAATAAAATAAGAATGTTGCATTCTTGTTGGCGATTTCATGAGTTGATCGTGGAAAGAATATTACTTTTCTCGTTTCTTATTTTTAGAGGATCCTTCATATGACGCATATATTATGAGGTACAAGCATGGCGTGAGGCTTTAAAGCGATTTGAATTGCCTGGACTGCATACATGTATATACACAAGAAAATCTAGAGCGTTAGCTTTCTAGAGAATATAGTTTCTTCCTATATGTATGTATGTATGTACATGATTTGACGTCACAAAGTGCACCACAAGAAAAGATTTAGTTCTTTTACTCCTCCTCTATACGAAATATTTAATTTTAGAGATTTTCAAAAAAAAAAGAAACAGAAATTTCTTCTTTATTTTATTAGTTAAAAATTTCAATTTTTTCAATTTTTTTAATATCGAAAACAATTTTGTCGCATTAATGCTAATATAAATTTTTATACCAAAAGCTTTTGATACTAGAGAATAAAGTTGCGTGTACCGATTTTAACATACATATTCTTGAAAGGATTTTCGTATATTTAAAAAAATTTTATTACTGTCTCTTGATGTCACTTATGTACTGTATATAATATAATAAAATTAACCAAAATAATTAAATATACATTTCTAAAATAAAATTTTTATATATGTCAGTCAATATTAAGAAGAGGCAAATTTAGTTCACTTAAAATAAATGTCAATAATTCACTTCGCTTGACATTTAATAGGAAAATAGGAGAATAAGAAATTTATTTTAAGAGACAGTTTATTGAGAGTTTAAAATATAGGAAAATAAAAAAATCAGTTATTATTCAATTTTACAAAAAATTAAATTAGTTGAAGTTCTTTTTTTGTTTTCAATTCTCACAAAAGGTAGAATTAATTTATTTGTATTTTTTGTATATTATTTTATATTTTTATAGACTCCCTGAAGAATATATTATTCTTTATAATTATAAATTATAAATTGAAATTTAGAAATTTAGAAATTTTATAATTAAAATTCCAATTTCTATAGAAAAGGAAATAATTAAATTTGTAAATAAATTGCATTTACAGTCCATAAATTTATTTACAACTAAATTATTGATAAAATAAAAATTATACGCATAACGTAAAAATGAAATTTAGGTTAATTAAAAAAGATATAAATAAAAAATTTTTTTCACCCTTTACAGAAAATACAAAAAAAAACACATTTCCAGTATTTTTAAGTCGTTAAATTTTAAAACCAATTAACAAATAAAGCAAAAAAAAATTATTTCCACTCTGTTTCATTACGACTACATTTTAGCTAAAAGGTTCAACTATAGACTGTATTTGAATTGAGACCACAAGGCACATTCGGTTATTACCGTGAATTCGAATTTTTAGAGAAATTAATGTCACTTTTTGAGGGAAAAGTACAGCGAGAGAATATTGAAAATGAATAAAATGACAACATGGGCTTTTTGCATTTCAATATATATATTAAAAATAATTTTCAATGCGAACTGATATTTTTTTCCCCTTTTGTTCTATTCAAACTGAAATTATTTTTGTTCGTATTTTTTTAAATATATATTATTAGAGAATTTATGTTTTTAACTTTTAAAATAGAGAAAATAAATAAAATAAAAAAAAAAATGACGAAAAAAAATGAAAAGCAAAATATAATAAATAAAATACCAAAAAAAAAGTCAGAAAAAATTGCAGTAATATTGAAATCGAATACTTTATAGTAGATCTAAATTTTCCCTGTCGTCAAAATCTAAAAAGCCTTTCAAATTCAATAAATTTAAATTTTTCCACACCTCTTAAATTTATTCACTTTGAATTCAAAGGTTTTCAAATTGGTCTTTTCAAGAACGTCGTAATTTTTTTTCCACTTTCTCAACAACTGAAAATCGTTTCTGTCGTGTTTTTTATTATTAAATCTTTTTTATTTTTTGTTAAATCATTTACTTTGCAGAATTTTTATTTACAATTATAGATATAAAAACAAATTTTAAAAAATCGTATTTAAAAATTAAAAAATATTACTTTCAAACATTTTCATTCAATGTTGTTACAAAAAAAATGTTTTTCCATTCGCATAAATTTATAAAAAAAAAATGTTTTTAAAAGATTATCCAGTGATTTAATATTTCATCAAAAATATAAAAAACTAAATAAAATATCTCGAAAATTATTACCATTTTAAAATCAAAAGAATATAAAATATAAACCGTCAGGCAATTTTAATTTATAAAAATTAAATTAGTTTGTAGAATAGTTGTCGGATAATATATTTTATCTAGCATTTTTACAATCAGTAGTATAAGTCAACTAAAGATAAGACATGTTATTTTAATTTTTTAAACTTTCAGTGCCAGTAGTACAAGTCAGTGCAAGGCCAGACAAAATCTTTCAAGTATTTTCAGTGTCAGTAGTATAAGTCAGTGAAAGGTCAGACATATTCATTTTTTCTATCTTTAGTGTCAGTATAGTACAAGTCAGTCCAATGTCATATAGTTTTTTAATTTAATTTCTTCAAAAACAGTAGTACAAGTTAATCTAAGGTCAGACCAGTTCTTTTATTTTTTTAAAAAGTATTTTGAGAATTAGTAGTACAAGTCAGTCTAATTTCAGACTGGATAGTCTGACATTAGACTGACTTGTACTACTAATTCTCAAAATATTTATTTCTTTTTTTAATTATTTTCGGAATTAGTAGTACAAGTCACTTAATGTTAAAACCAGTTCTTTTATTTTCTGCTTTGCGTTTGCTTTGCTAGTAGTAAAAGTCAATGTGAGGTCAGCCAAATTTTTTTATTTAGTATTTTCAATAATTTCTTATCTTTGATTAACTTAAAATTATTACTGTCATCCACTTTTCATTATTAAATCTGTCTAATTTAAAAAAAAAATTATGCCTTCACTCCGAATACTCATTTACAATGGAAGGTACAAAAAAGAAATTTTAAAATAATTCCCTTTTATTTAAAAATTAAAAAACTTTTCTCTCAAACATTTTGTATTCAATGTTGTAACAAAAGAAGAATTTTTTCATTTGCATTAATTAAAAAATAAGCAAATATGCTTTTAAAAGATTATTCAATGATTGAATATTTATTAAAAAATATGCACCACAAAATTTCTTTTAAATACATAAACTGACTTTCAACAAAATAAATAAGTAATATTATAAATTATAATTCATATTTTAAAGTCAAATCAGTATTAACTGTCTGGTAATTTTTAATTTATTTAATAAAAGCAATCTACTTTGTAAAACAGTTTTCACTTACTTCATTTTAAATAAATATTAATTTTTCATTTGATTTAATTTTCCGATAATTTGTTTAATAGTACATACGTTTAAATAATAATTATTGCCATTTAATAATTATTACTACTCTGATGGATTATATTCTGAAATGGAAAGAAATATTCTTCTTTTCAAATTCCACTTATTCTTTTTCTCCCTTAAAATACGAATATGTTTTTCTACAAGAAGTTTTATTTTATTCTCTTTTAATTCAACAGGAGATTTATCACACAGAATAAAACCACTTCGAATCGTAAAACGACAGTTCTTTTAATTCATCTCCTTCAAATGAAAGAATAATTTTCTTAATTCTAAAATAAATTCTCTAATCAAAAGAAAAAAAGTTTGTATTTAAAACTAAAATACAATATAATAATAACATTTATTTTCTACAGTAAAAATTTAAATATAATTATTATAAAATTTGAAAAAAAAATCGCAGTATCAAAAAACTGATCAATATTGAAATCATTTGAAAATGATTTAAATTTGAAGTGCTTCCACAATATCTGTTGTTACTAATTAATAATCAAAAGCCTCTTATAATAAATTTGACCACTGAGAATGTTGAAATTCTCAAGAGGTTTGATTCGATAACAAGCTGATAACTACAACAGAATGTATTTAGATCTGAAAACGTTGTAATCCAAGAGGATCAAAGATCTCCCCCCCCTCACTCTTACTCTATCCGTTAACCAGAATAATAATCCACCAAGTAGCATCTCCAGGGAAAGGAGCTTATCGCTTAGTTTGGTGTGGCTTATATTAGGATGGGTCTTTCGCTCGCTTACATGGAATATTATTAATATGCATGCACACACCAGGAAGGAAGGATGAATGAAGAATTGTGGGATCATGGCTCAAGTTGTTTATCCTGGGCAGAAATTATTTTTTGATAAAGAATTAATATAATATGCAAACCGAAGAGATGTTGTACTTCAGTATATTATAAATAAAAAGTACGGTGAAAATAATTTTCATCCTCTGTCGACTATCAGAATTGTTACTAATTAATTTCTTTTTAAATTGACTATGAGTGAAATAAAATTTATCAGAAACATTTTAAATACCATTGTACATCACGAGAACAGGCTTCACAGTGCCCTTATAAAGTATTTTAGGGCAAAAATAAATAATATTTATTTAAAATAAATATTTAATAATGTTTTTTTTTTCATTGGAATTAAGATGTTCAAAAAAATCAAATTCAAACCTTTTTTAAATAAACAACTCATAAGAATACCATTATAAAACATAAAGATATCAATCACTCCGAGTCTTCGACTTGGAGTGATCCATTTCTTTATGTTTTATAATAATTAAACATGACTGAATGACAATTTTTGAATGACAAAAATCATTATTTTATTATTATAAGAATATTGTTACTGTCAATTCTTCAAAATTATTTGTATCATTTCAATTCAATTAACATTTTCTAGAATTTTTAACTAAAATTCTACTTTAAATCAATAACATCAATTATTATTCAATTAAACTTTTTCAAAAAAAATTAATTCTACAGAATTTTTTGTTAAAAGTACGAAAAACATAATAATTCAATTCTACGAGAAATCAATTATTTAAATACAAAAATAAATAATATTAAATATTTCTTAAAATTTAATTTTTACGAAGAATTGTATTAACAACTTTTGAAAATATTTAATTTCTTCTAAGGAATTTAATTAAAATTTTAATTTAATGAAATTTATTATATGAAAGAATTTTATAACAATTTTTGAAAACAATTGAAAACTTTTTGAAGAATTTAAATAATAATTTTTGAAAACAATTGAATTCATGAAAACAATTTCATTTCATGAAAACAAAAAAATTCTTCTCAAGAAGTCAATTGACTTCTTGAGAAGAATTTTTAAAAAGTTTTTGACAATAATTTAATTCTTGAGAAGAATTTCCCTGTCTATTTATAAAGATAATTTAATTCTTGAAGAGAATTTTTAAAAAAGTTTGAAAATAATTTAATTTATGCAAAGTATTTTGATATTTATCAAAATCATTGAATTTTGAAAAAAAATTTTATTAAAATTTCCTAAAATAATTGATTTTATGGGAAGAATTTATGCGATTTTGTTGTTTATCAAGCTATTTGAATTCTTTTGCAAAATTACTTAAAAATTTTGGAAAATAATTGATTTTCTGCAACGAATTAAATATTATTTATGAAAATGTTTAAATTGTTGCAACGAATTTTATTGTTTTATTGAATAATTGAATGTTTCTTAAAATTGAATTCTTTACTCAAGTTTTAATAAAATTTTTAATAATAATTGCATTTTTCAAGGAATTTATTAAAAATATTAAAAATATTTGAAATTCGTCGATGAAAATAATTGAATTCGTAAATGAAATTTTATTATTTATGAAAATAATTGAATCTTTTTGTAGAATTGTATCAAAAAGTTTTTTCTATAATTAAATCTGTTGATAAATTTTATGAAAATAGTAAATATTGAAAATTATTGAATTGCAAAAAAATTTTGAAAGTAATTGAACTTTTGCAAAGATTTTTATAAATTTTTGAAAATAATTGAATTTTTGGCGAAAAATTTTGCTATTTGTAAAGATAATTGATTACTTGACGAGATCTGTAGGCAGATTTCCCAAAATTCCCTAAGCAACAAAAAAAAAAATTTTACAATTACAATTCAGTCTTTGTCAAATATATTTTCGTATTTTTTTTTAAATATTTTCAGTATAAGTAGTACAAGACAGTCCAAGACCAGACAAATTCCTTTATTTAGTATTTTCATTGTCAGTAGTACACGTCAGTCAAAAGTCAGATACATTCTTTTATTCAGTATTTTCAGCGTCAGTAGTACAAGTCAGTCCAATGTCAGACAAGTTTTTTTTCAAATTTATTTTTCATTGTATTTTCAATTGGGATTTTTAATACCAGTAGTAAAAATCAGTCAACGGTCAGACAAATTTCTTTATTTACTATTTTTATTATCAGTAGTACAAGTCAATATAAAGTCAGACAAGTTCTTTTAAAGTTTCATATTTTCAGTTTTAGAAGTATAAGTAATTTAAAAGTCGGACAAATTCTTCCATTGAGTACAATATTTTTTTATTTTGATTTTTATTATCAGTAGTACAAGTCAGTCAAATGTCAGACAAATTCTTTTATTTCAAGTTTTCAGCGACAGTAGTACAAGTCTGTCAAATGTCAGACATCTTAATTTATTTTTTAATCAGTATTTTTATAATCAGTAGTGTAAATCAGTCTAATGTCAGCCAAGTTGATTTAATTTTCTAAATTTTCAGTTTTAGTAGTGTAAGTCAGGCTAATGTCAGACAAATTATTCTAATTTTTTTTAACTTTCTGTGTCAATAGTAGAAGTTCAATAGTAGAAGTCAGTCAAATAAGGTCAGAAAAATTCTTTTATTTAGTATTTTCAATGTCAGTAGTACAAGTCAATTTAATGTCAGACAAGTTATTTTACTTTTTCGTATTTTTAGTGTCTAATAAAAGTCAGGCAAAGGTCAGACAAATTTTTTTATTAAGTATTTTTAGTGTCAGTAGTACAAAAATCAATTTAACGTCAGGCAAGTTCTTTTACTCTTTCTTATTGCCAGTATCAGTAGTACAAGTCAGTCAAAGGTCAGGCAAATTAATTTATTTACTATTTTTAGTGTAAGTAGTACAAGTCAATTCAAAGTCAGACCAATTCTTTTATTTATTGCCTTTAAAAACAGTGGTAAAATTAGTCAAAGGTTAGAAAAATTCTTTCATTTAGTATTTTCAAAAACAGTAATTCAAGTAAGTTAAAGTTCAGACAAATTCTTTTATTTAGTATTTTCAGTGTCAGTAGTACAAGTCACTCAAAGGTCAGACAAATTCTCTTTTTTATTATTTTTAGTGTAAGTAGTTTAAGTCCACCTTTAGTCAAACAAATTTTTTTATTGGGAAGTTTCTGTATTAGTAGTGCAAGTCAATCCAATGTCAGACCAGTTCTTTTACTTTTACGTACATTTACCGTCAGTAGAATAAGTCAGTCCACTATCAGACAGTTTCGTTTATTGTTTAAAATTTTCAGTGTCAAAAGTACAAGTCGGTCCAATACCTATATGAGACAATTTCGTTTATTTAAAAAAGTTTTCAGAATCAGTAGTATAAATCAAGCAAAGGTCAGACAATTTAATTCATTCAATATTTTAAGTATTAGGAGTACAAATTAGTCTAAAGACCAGGTCTTTTATTTTTTAATATTTTCAGTGACAGTAGTACAAGTCAATAAAATGTCAGACTATTTCTTTTATTCATAGATATTTTCAGTGTCAGTAGTATAAGTCAGTCTAATGTCAGACAAATTCGTTTATTATTTAAAATTTTCAATATCAATAGTATATGCTAGTCAAA
This sequence comes from Leptopilina syphax, assembly GCA_032872505.1. NCBI lineage: Eukaryota > Metazoa > Arthropoda > Insecta > Hymenoptera > Figitidae > Leptopilina > Leptopilina syphax. The sequence goes on from CM065469.1 coordinate 40,300,741, forward strand.
GGTCAGACAAATTCTTTTACTTTTTGTTCTAATATTTACTGTCAGTAGTACAAGTCTGTCGAAAGTCAGACATTTTAATTAATTTTTTAATTCGTATTTTTACCATCAGTAGTATAAGTCAGTATAATGTCAAACAAGTTGTTTTAATTTAAAAAAATTTTTAGTGTCAGTAGTATAAGTCAGTCCACAATCAGACAAGTTCTTACATTATTTAAAAATTTTAACATCAGTAGTATAAGTTATTTAAAGGTCAGACAAATTATTTTAGTGTTTGTATTAATTTTTACAGTCAGTAGTACAAGTCAGTTAAAGGTCAGACAAATTCTTTCATTTAGTATTTTCAGTATCAGTAGTACAAGTCGTTTCTAGTCAGACGAATTCCGTCATATTCTCTTAATTTGACCATGATACGGTTAAAGTAACTTTGAAACATTCAAAATCTATATTTTAAATTTTAATATTACAATTTTTAGATAAAATCATTAGTAAAAATATAACTTTTCCTCCTTTTTATGTATTTTTTCCTTTCTTTTCATTTAACTTTGTTTTACAAAAAGATAAAATAGTATTGTGAAAGGCTCATATATAGGGCACCTTCAAAACCATCGAGAGCCAGTCGTCACGGCGCTTATATTGCATGTGATATGTATTATCAGAATCCGCAGTTACTGAAAACTATCGGAATGTGGTTGTCGGGTTGAGTCACGCGGAGAATGCGACTCTCCGCGGTTTCTCATCGACATACACTTCCGAGGTTTGGCGTTTTCGAGTTGGCTTCTCTCACTCTCTTTCTCTCTCTCTCACTCTCTCTCTACGGTTTTGAAGCGAATATTATCCCCCACATTTCCGTAATTCAACTTGACAATGAAATGACAATTTTCACTGAAGAAATATTTTCACAAAAAGGTCAATATATTTAATTAAATTTTCATATATTATTTGTTTGACAAATTTTTTTTTTTTGTCTCCCTTTTCCAAAGAAATAAATAGAAAAAGAACTTGTATTTATTATATTTATGGAAAAAGAAAGAAAAGGGGGAAGTTATATAGAATTTCAACATTTTTCATCAAAAGGGGATGTATGTGTTGACCTGAAATTCCTGCAACTCCTCCATATTTCTCGGTATAAATTTTCAAAAAAGGTATTTACATAGACTACTGTGGTAAAGTGAAAGAAGTTTTTGTTTGAACGTTCCTCGCGGTCCAGTGAGATAAACAAATAAACTGTTTTCATTTTTTTTCCTTCCTTTCTTTTTTTATTTCACATTCTTTTACATCATTCTCTCTAAATTTTAAATTTCATTAAAATTCTCTATTACATTGAATTAAGTTGTTAATTTGTTCCTAGTGTTTCTTTTGCAAACGTTAATACAAAATATAAATCATAATAAATATTCTAAAAATAAGTAAAAAGTAAAATACAATAAAGAATTTTTTATGTGTAAAACAAATAAAAGAATAATTAATAATTAAATTGTAAATAAATTATTAAAACAGTTCCAAATTGTCAAGAAAAATATTTCGTGTTAAAAAATGAAATTAAAGTGAAATGACAAATTCAGTGATTAAATTAAATTTCTATTTATGCGGGTATATCGGTTTTTTGTCATCAAATAAAGTGACATACATAAATTTATAGGAAAAATATTCCATATGAAAATACGTTCGTGGTAAACTAATAATAATTTACATAATTAAAGTATTTAAATCTCAACATAAAAAACGATATTTTACATTCTTTAAATATACAAGTACACCGAAAATAGAATTTATTCTTTCTATTTCAAGAGATCTGAATATCATTTTCTTCAAATTATTTATAACTAATGACAACAAAAATTTATTCAAAGAATTATGTAAAAATTTTTTACCAATAATTAAAATTAAAATTAACCTTCTACTAAATTTTATTAATTTATATATATATATATATATATATATATATATATATATATATATATATTATAATTAATTAATGATGAATATCGATTATTATTAACTATTATTAGAACATCAAAAATAATCTACAAAATTAATTTTCAAAAGTTAATTCTCTACAAAATTTTTTGTTTTTTTCTTTAAAGTCAACTTAAAAATATTCCTCCTGGGAATAATAATAAAAAAAAATTTATTTTTACCCATATAAATTTACTTAAAGTAAATATTTTTCCACTATTTGAATTTATAGCACTGCTGTGTGATACATAAAAAACGAAACTTTTTTTTAAAGAGAGATTTAAGTCGAATGCGAATAAAAAATTTTATATATACGAGAATCGAGATATACGTAAACGTAATATTTAACTTTTTTTTCTACCTACTTCTTCTTTTCTTTTTCTATAGAAAAAAAACCAATTGTCATGAAGTGTGTGTGTGTAATTTGCTGAACGACAAATAAAAATTTTTCAACTTGGATTTTTAGAGGGATGTGGAGAAAATTCAACTTGAAATTAAATGAGGTACCCACAGTTTTGTCCCTGTAATCCCTTACTAATCGCAATTTCATCAAAAAATATAGTCACTAGCAAAAAAAAATTGAGAAGGGGAAAGACGATAAATTCTAGTTTTAAAGCGCTTAGTCAATAAACACGGTTGTAATTCTAGATTATTTAAAACCATTTTTTTCATTATTTCCAACTAATGTTTCGTTTTTATAACATTCTCTTCATTTTTAATGACAAATAACTGTAGTTATAAATTTAAAATTATATCGAGATCACTTTTTTCCACTCGCAATGAAAATAAAATAATTTCTTGTCACGATAAATGTTAATAATTAATTTTTAGTAGAAAAATAAATAGATTTTATTAAATTTAAAAAAAAAATTCATAAATTTTATTAAATTTTATGCAAAAATAATTATTGCATTAAATTAATTTTATAAGTAATTAATTGTTGGGTTAAATTAATTAAACTATAAAAATAATTTTGGTGTTAAATTAATTTTACATACAAATAATTACTGGGCAAAATTAATTGTATTATAATATTATATTATAATTGCTACATTGAAAATATATTTATTTGATTCAAATGAACAATTACTTGTTTATCATATAATTTTCACTTGAATCAAATAAATTGTATTTACACCGATAAGTTCAGTATTTGAGGGAAATGCCATTTAATTGACACAATTAAAAATTATTTAATATAAATAAATATTTATTTGATACACTGAAAAAAATGTATTTTTAATAAAGATTTATGTGATTCAAGTAAATATTTATTTGATTTAAAGAAAAAATATTTCATTCAAGTAAATATTTATTTGACAACAGACAAATAAGCGGTTATTTGAATCAAATAAATTTTTTATTCAGGTATCAAAAATTGATTCTGTACGAAAAAAATCTTTGGGTTAAATTAATTGTAATTACAAAATTAATTTTCCTATTAAAACATTTTTTTTTTTGTAGAAATCAGGCCAAGCAGAAATAATGTTTTGGGTTAAAATTAATTGAACTTGTAAATTAATTTTATTTAAAAATAATTTTTTCTAAAATCTATTTTACGTGAAAGTAAATTTTTCTTAAATTATTTGTAGATGAAAATAATTTTTTATTAAATAAATTTTAAGTAAACATAGTTATTGTATTATATTACGGGAATTTGTATTTCATTTTATTTTATTAATAATAATTATTAAATTTTGCATAAATTTCAATTATAATATAGGTCCACAATAATTATTAAAAAATAGTTATTGGGTTAAAGTATTTATAGATATAAATAATTATTGTAATAAATTAATTTTACCATTAAATTAATTTTATCTAAAAATAATTATTTTATTAATTTTTCTCTTTATAAACCTAATTATTTTTTGAAAAAATAATTGACTGTGGAAATTATTTTATATAACAATAAGTATTTTATTAAATAAATTTGACAGATATAAAAATATTTCTACTAAATATTACTACAACGTGAAATTAATTTTACAGAAAAATATAATTATCATGCAAAATTAATTTCAGATAAAAGTAATCATTGTATCAAATTAATTATTTGATATAATGAAATGAAACGGAATGGAAATCAATATCAAATATTATAAAAGTATTTTAAAATTTTCGAGCAAAATGAGACAAAGCGAAATTTTCATGTCAGAAATACTTAACTTTTAAAAAATGTATATGAAATTTAATAAAGTTACATATAATTACAATTTGTTTAACATTTTTGATATTTGATATAGTAAATAAAAAATTGAAGATCAAATTCCGCACGCTAGCGCGCTGAACATTTGATAGTTACAAATTATAATTTAAATAATTAAAAATATAATTTAATAATTATAATTTAAATAATTGTAAATTATAATTTAATAATTATAATTTAAATAATTATAGATTATAATTTAATAATTATAATTTAAATAATTATAAATTATAATTTAATAATTATAATTTAAATAATTACAAATTGTAACTTAATTAATTATAACTTATAATTTAAATAATTAAAAATATAATTTAATAATAATAATTTAAATAATTGTAAATTATAATTTAATAATTATAAAAAATTATTAAAACTTCTTGACGAATTGTAAATTTTTTATATACATTTATAATTAAACTTACATTTTTGGTGGCGGTGTAGCCGGTGAATTGTTGAAGGCGACTGCTGACAGTTCTGATTCCAGGACTCGGCGGCTTTTCCTCCTCTTTGTGCCAGATGCTGATGACACCGGTTATAATAAGGGCCACGAGAGTGATGACACCAATGAGCAGAGTGAGTGTGACCACTTTGCTCTTGGGTGATATTACCATCGCCATTTTCGCTTTGGTAATCACTCCCCTCTCTCCCTCTTTAAATTCTATTCACAATTATAACTTTATAACGTCCGCATAGTCAAATATCGATGGTATATCGGGAAAATGATAGTGCATCTTTCTCAGAATCATGGATAATTCCTTGCGATTTGTAAAGCACCCACGATTGGATGCTTCTTTGTCAAAATAATTTTTTAACAATTTTAATATTTTTCTTCTTCTCCTCCTCCTTCTTCTTCTTTTTTTGTCTTCTTTTATCTTGTTTTTCAACTTTTTATTTTTTTTTTCACCTATTCCTTTGTCTGTATTTTTCACTTTGACTTTTTGTTTGTATTTTTCACTTTGACTATTATTTTTATTTTACACGTAGACTTTTATTTGTATTTTTCACTTATATTTTTGTTTTTGTAATTTTCACTTCGACTCTTATTTGTATTTTCCACTTTGATATTTTGTTTGTATTTTTCACTTATAATTTTTATTTATATTTTTATAAATTTTTATTTTTCTTTTCTATTCATTTTTCTATTTCTATTCTTCCTTCACAAGTTCGATTTATAATTTACCTATTCATAATTACAATTTTATTTTTTTAATCATTTTTTCTATTTCTATTTTCTCTTCATATTAGTTCGATTTATAATTTTTTATTCATAATTATCAATTTTATTCACGTTACTATTTTTATATCCTATTGATAATTAGATTTATATTCTTTATTCATAATTAGATTAACTTTCTTTTATCCATAAATTTATACTCTTTATTCATAAATTTACATTTTTATTTATAAATTTATACTTTTATAATTCATAAATTACATTTTACTTTTTGTCTCTTTATTCATTAAATTTTTTTTGTATTTTTTTTGTTATCCAAATTTGTGTTTTTATTTCTCAAATCACAATTCTATTTTTCATTTTACATTTCAATTTACTTCCTTTTAGCTTTTAATTCATAAATTCGATTTTTCTTTCATATTTCGATTTTTTTTTTATTCACAGTTCGTTTTTTCTCTTCACATGGCGATTAATATTTTTCACTCATTATTCGACTGTTGTAAATTATTAAAATTTCCATTTAATTTCACATTAGAATTTTAAATCTCGATGTACATTTTCGTCATCAATTTCTTTTTATAAAATTTTGTTTTCGTTTTATTTAAAATTTTTGCACTTGAAATCTTTTTTTCTCTTTTTCCTATAATCACGTTTCTTAGAAATTCATTTCTCTACAGTATCGTTTCTGGTACATATGATGAGGGTTTTTATTTTTGAAATACACGATACTCGCTGGCAAAGAAGTTTTTTCGATAACGTCGAACAGATCACCGTCGGCATTAAAGAGAAAGCGAGAGAGTGAGTACGAGAGAGAGGGGGAGGGAGGGGCATTCAGGAGAGTCTGTAAAAAAATTCTTATATAGAAGCTCACGATATACACACATCCTTTTGGCACCTGCGTCTAAAACGCGTGTGTTATGCGATAAAAGCTAAAAATATGACCTCTCCAAATGCCAAACGTCTCTTCTATATATAAACGTTTATATTTTTTCCATTTCATTGTTTTTTTTTTATATTTTTTTTTCTTCTTGTGTCCTTCTCTCTAGTCTTCAAAATCTTCCTCTTCTTTTTCTTCTTTTTTTTCACTTTTTGGTTGAAAAACTTTTTAAAATCCGGTTTATTTTATTTAATCCCGATTTTTCCGTAGTTTCTTTATTTATTTCATTTTTTATTTATTTATTTATTTTATTTTTTATATTTATTTATTTCATTTAGTTTATTTCATTTTTACTTAATTATATTTATCCTTTTGTTTTTTCTTTTATTTATTTTCTTTTTTATATTTTACTTTATTTCTTCTTTATTTAATTTTATTTCTTTTTTACTCAATTTTATTTCTTTTTTACTCAATTTTATTTCTTTTTTATTTAATTTAATTTATTTTTTTGTTCTTTATTTTATTCATTTTATTAATTTTAGTTTCTTACGTCTTTTATTTAATTTTATTGATTTTTTTATGTCTTTAAGTTCATTTATTTTACTTTTTCATGTTATTTGCTTCAATTTTAGGTTTCATATTCTTTTATTTTTCTTTACTTCCTATTTTATTCATTTTCACTTTTTTAATTTTCTAGATTTTTATTTGAGTTTTGAATAATTTCATGTGAATCATCAATTTTTAATAATTATAACGAGTATCGACACTTAAAAATTTAACGTAAGTTTATAACAATATTTCGATAAATTCATCTTCTGATAAATATTTTCAATAATTCAATTTTTATAATTTAACAATAAACTTTGTTTTTTTTTATAAATCTCTCAGTCTCCTTTCATTGTGTTAACTGCTTCTGGTTTCTGTGTATCATTCTCAATTTTCACTATTATTCTCCATGTGTTCGTTTCTAAGGATAAATTACATTGAACAATATAAAAATATATATATGTACATAATTCACTCGCGTGTTTGTACTTTCATCGCATTTCCTTTCTTTTCCTTTTCTCCATCACTTTCTCGTTGAATTTTCTTCGATTTTATTTTTTTTTTCAACAATATGTGCCTTTTCACATACAAGAAATAGAAAGTTTTGAATTGCTCTCCAAGGGTTGGAGGCAAAAAAAAAATAAAGCAAAGAAGCAAGTTTCTTTATTCACGATGAGATTGTTCAAGGAGACCATATTCGATAGTTTTTTTTTCTTTTTTATTAAAAAAAAAAAAAAAGAAAAAAATGCGAAGCTATTAGTAAAGTGTTGCCTACCGAACGTTTAAGAATGTAACGATGGCATTTTCAAGGATCGAGTTTTCCCGTTTCATGCCGAGATTTTTTAATGTCGAGAGGAGGGTCTATTTTGCATGCTACGAAACGACCAATTTGTACCAAAGGTCGGCTACTTTTCTGAATATTTATTAGATGTCGCGGTATTTCAGAGACGTTACGTTTAACCGTTATAGAGACTTTCCGGTGTTTTTTTTCTTAAACTACAAAAAATATTGACTATTAATTTTAAATTCGAAATATTATACCCTTTTTATGAAAATCATTATTCCCATGGGAACTTAATTTCTATTAAATAAATAGTTAAAAGAAAAATATATCCTTTTTCTTAACAAATTTTTTTTTTCATCTTTTCTTCATTATTCAGACTTCAGTCAATGACTATCTATCATTAAAATTCTATAACCCTTTCAAACACACAATTGAAATTAAATAGAAAAATCCACACAAAACCGTATTTATTGCGAAAGAAAAAAAAATCCAGAAAATAATAATTAATAAAATAAAGAATTTACTATTAATAAATATTTCTTTATAATAAAAATTAATAATAAAAATTAACAATAAAGAAATTAATAATAATAATAATTAAAAAAAATAGTAACAAATAATTTATTATCGTTAAAAAACTTCCCTATTTGAAGAAAATAAAAAAAATTACCCTATATAAAAATTTACTTAATAAAAATACATTTCCTGACGACGAACAGCTTTTGTGTAATTTATTTTCATCGGAAGAAATATTGCTGAGAATTTTAAGCAAGAAAATTGCGTCAAAAAAAAATTCTGGTTTTTCAAATACATGAGACAATTGTGAGAGCAAAAAAAAAATTATATATACACAAGTACAGAAAAATAATAAGAATGAGAAGATAATGGAATTTCTGCACAGTCAACATGAAAAATAAAAATGAGAAAATCTTTATTCAAGAGACACAGCAATTTCACGTTTATAAGAAGCTTTCAAAGTAGAATATTGATGAAATATTCAATAATGAATATTTCTTTATTATTGAAATATTACAAGAACAATAAAAAAAAATAATTCAAATTTCTTCACGTATTTTTTTAAATTAAACTCTAAATTAACAAATTTATAAAAAGTTCTTTAATATTTTTTAATAATTCACATACTTGTAAATTTTTTTTTTGTCGTATATTAAAAATGCAACTAATGGGAAAATTTCATAATTACGGAATTTTTTTTCCTAACTTTATTAAAAACGAGAGAAAATAAAAGAGTCGAGATGTAATTCTTCGAAGAAGAATAAGGAATCAGTAGGGGAAAAAAATTGATATGAAAAAATGAATAAATAAAAAATAAGAAAAGAAAGAAGGAAAAATAAAGAAAACACAAGAATGAATAATAGGAAATAATAAAAACGGCTAAACGAATGTAGAGGGAAAAAAAATTGAGAAAAGAGCGATTGGAAACGGTAAATTAGTTTCTTTTTTTTGTCACTGGACTAGTAAAAAAAAGCACTATCTATTCTGGTCGTTCATGCTTAAATTGTTATATACTATATTGTTCTGCGAATGTCTAGTTTCGTTTTCTCTCTTTGTCTCTGTCTCTCGACGTTCAGTTGTCGTGAGAAAATGCAGATGTACTCGCGGGTAATCGAACCTGAAGAATTTCCATGAATAAAAAGAAATGCAGTGGTTTCAATTGGTTATATAGTCTCAATACAACCATAAAAAAAGAAGCAAGTTTCAGAGAAAATTCCGTATTTCAATTTTTCAAATAGGAAAAAAAATAATAATTGCAAAATATAATAATAATTTTAAATTATTAATAGAGATATTATATATTATTTTGAAAATAATTTTAGAAAAAATTTAAACACATTAAGTATAATAATTATGTAAAGAATTAATATAATAAAACAAATAATAAAAAAATAGTTACTGTTACCAAAAAAAGAAAAAAAAATGTGTTACGAATAAAATATTTTTCAAACAAACTACAGAAAGTGGAATAATACAACTTTTTGAAACAAAAAAAGTTAACTTTTCCACCCAACGAATTTTTGTAAATATAAAAAAAAAAAATTCCATACAAATAAATAACTTTTAATATAACGATTCTAAACAAAAAGCTCAATACTGTTAAATTCCTTTTATTTCATTTTAATAAAAAAACACCGTTCGGACAAGAAAATTAAACAAAACAAATTGCGAAAAAATACGAAATACGAAAATAAATATACAAATTGGAAAAAAATTATTTATTTCAAATATTACGAAAATAAATACAAAATACGAAAAAAAATTATTTATTCCTATACGCAAATAAATATAAATACGAAAAAAAATATTTATTTCAAATTTCAATTTTAATACAAATATAAATACAAAATACGAAAAAAATTTATTTAATTCAAAAAAAGCAAACATTTCAACACTAAGGACAAAAAATTTCATTAAAAAACAATATTTCGTTAGTACCAGTTTATAAAATAGAAAAAAAAGAACCAAATCATTTTGTTAAGCGAACTATAAATATTTTATCTCGGCAATATATCAGGTCAAATAATTTTCTTCAGCGAACCGAATAAAAAAATGAAGCTGTACAAATAAAAGATAAAACCGCAAATAATAGACTCAAACACGGAATAATAGAAGGAGAAAAAAAAACTATAAATAACAGATGCACTAGAAAAAAAAAACAAAAAATAAACTGATTAGACAATTCAATTATATTTTTCGATTAAAAAAAAAGAGTGAAAAAGTAATAATAAAAAATTAATATTTTCGAATTTTCGCAAAATTATAATCACAGGTAAAGTTTGCCTATCTTAGTCACTTTTTCCGGTTTTAATTTTCTAAATTCACTAATAAAAAGTTTGTCAATTTAATAAAAGAAAATTAACAAAAATTTAATTTACTCTCAAAAAAAAAAGAAAAAAACTAAACATTACATTTTTGAAATATCCCCAAATATAAAAAAAACGTTAAAAATGGAACAGCGACGCACTTTAGAATTGTTGTTATATCACTGCAAAAACCGATGGGGATTCAAATAGCAATTGAAAGACAAAGCGCTTTAATTCGCATTATTTGAGCGAATTTTATTGGTTCAAGTTAACAAAAGGCTTTCAAACAAATCGTTAGTTTTTTTTCTCTCTTTTTTTTTATTTCAAAAATACAATATATATTGTTGAAATTTCCGATAAAAGAGAATTATTTCAAAAAGCAAGTGGACACTTGATCATCTTTCTTAATTAACAATCACTTTTGAAAACACTTAAACAATTGATTCACCTGGAATTATCAAAATTCTCTATTGTATTATTTTGCGAATTAAATTAGCCAATAAAGCGAAACATTAATATATTATTAGAGAAAATTGTTTCAATTGAGAATAAAATCAAAATTTCAAGTAAATAATTAAATGCGGAAATTTTTGAACTAAATGAATTTTTAATACAAAAGACAAATAAATAAAAAAAAAAAACAAAATAAAAACAAATATAATAAACAAATATAAAAAAAGATAAAAAAAAGTTTTAAAAAACAAATTTCAAAAATAAATATACAAAAATAATATTTAAAAGACAAATAATAATAAAGAAATATAAAAAACAAATAATATAGAAAAAAATATGAAAAGATATAAAATGAAAACCAATGTAAAAAATCAAATTTACACTGACTACAAAATTTTGATTTGTTTCAAATTACCAATTGCTTGTCTACTTTGAAATAATTATTTACTTGAATCAAATAGTTTTAATTTAAAGATAAATCAAAAAAATTCGATTTGAATCAATAATATTTTAGTATTTGATGGAAATACCATTTATGATTGAAGCAAATAAAAATTATTTGATACAAATAAATATTTATTTGATACAATGGAAAAAATTTATTTGATACTAATAACTGATTATTTGTCTATTATCAAATAAATATTTACTTGAATTAAAGAATTTCTACTTAAATTTCACTAAATTTACGAAATTTACAATTATTTCTGTTAAAAATTTCGCTATTCTAGAGAAAATCGCTGTTTCAGGTAAAGCTTTTTTTCTTGTATTCAATTTTTATTATATATTTATTATTATATTTATTTATTTATTTATTTATTTATTTAGAAATATACGGAACTGTGCCCTTTCCACAAGTTTTATACATTGTTTGTACGCAGACATCCGCCTTTTTATTAATATTACAAGTACGTGTAATTAATTTTGTACAATTTCATGAAAACCGAAATAATAATGAAAATAATAATAATTATAACAGGAATTTAATTATTTACAAATTTCTTCGCATCAATTCAATTATTTTCATAAATAATAAATTTTTTTTTTTTAGAAATTCAATTATTTTCATAAAAAATAATTAAAAATTCTAGAAAATAATAATTGAATTGAAATGATGAAAATAATTGTGAAAAAGTTACAGTAATAATATTTTTTTAATATAAAATAATGATTTTGTCATCTTTAATTATTAAAAAAACATGAAGAAATCGATCACTCCGAGTCTTCGACTCGGAGCAATCGCTGTCTTCATGTTTTATAAAAATATTCTTATAAGTTATTGAATTTAAAAAGATTTGAATTTTATCAAAACAATTGCAATTAAGAAATATAAATGATGCTACAGTGTCAAAATTCATCCTTCATGTTAATATAAAACAAAATTTAATTTCCTTTAAATTATTATTTCATTAACAAAAATAAAACAAGATGGGCGATGTTTATAACATGAACATTTTGCTTCCTCTTTATAATCGGCAAAAAAATTTGCAAAGAAAGAATTTTTTTTAAAATCGTGATTAAAAAATTGAAATTATGCAAATTTTTCTGACTTATTAAAAAAAACTTGAGATTTCGTTCAGAATTTGTGATGAACAGAAGGTATGTAAATTTTCTAAATAATTTCGTTAAAAATCGTAATTAATAAATAGAAATTATGGAAATGCTCTTTCTTTTTTTCGAAAAGAAATTGAAAATATTCTAAAAAAATATGATTCATTAAAATGTTTTTTCTTTATTTTTAAAAAACTTTGAATTTTGTTAAAAAATTGTTATTGAGGAATAGAAAAAAAAAGATGCACATGTGAAAAGTATTTGTAATATTTAAAAAAACCAGAAAAATTTGTACAAAAATTGTGATTATAAAATAGACATTAAAACACTTTTCATTTATTAAAAAAAAATTAATATATTTCGTTAAAATTGTAATTAACAAATAGAAAATTAAAAAATAGAAATTTTTCCAAAAAAAACTGAAGATTCTCTAAAATGATACAAATTTGTTTTCCATTTTTCAAAGAAAAACAGATTTTGTTAAAAAATTGTGATTAGAAATGGTCATTTTGGAAAAACTTTCTTTTTTCTCAAAAGAAAACTGCTAATTTTCTCAAGATAATTGCGATTGAGAAACAGAAAATATGTAAAATATTTTCTATGCCCTAATCTTAATTTTTAAACAATTTTCTAATTTTCTTTTTGAAAATAAGAAAAGGTAGCTACTGCTCAATTTTGATTTGCAAAACAAATAAGTTTTTTATATTAAGAAAAAATGAAATATTGAATGATTTCCCTTTTTAATAACAATTTATTTAACAATATTCCAAGTTTTCATTAATTTTCTGAATTCCTGTTTTACAAGTGTATAGTTTCTAACTCCAACGCAAAAAAAAAATCAATAAAAGCAGTTAATAATTTTTTTAGAATAATAAAGATTTTTTTGAATTAATTAAAAAATAAAAATAATATAAATAAATTAAAAAAATGAAAGTAGTATAATATTTTCTATCAAAACGTATAAAAACTTATGATCTTTAATATTTATTTTGTTTTAATATTTACATTTATTCTACCCAATTGATGAAAAAACAGGTTTTTGTCCCCAAATAATACTCATTATACGCTTTAAAAAAAAACATCATTTTCGCCGCGTGTAAATCATCGTTTTCGGTGATACAAAGTAGTTTCAAATCCTCTCGAATGGAAAATTTTTTTCCGATGAAATATTTTATAATAATTGTCTTATAAAATGGTTAACATTTTTTCCCGAGCAATTCGAACATAAATAGCGAATTTCTTTATTTATTTATACACTTTTTCTCAAGTTTGAACAACTTCAGAGAGGTTTTTTTTCTTTTTTTCGACAAAAGTTGAAATTAAATTTTGCCTTTTGTTGAATATTTATATTGTTAGTTTTTTTTTTTTTGCTTTATTTAGGGTTTCTTTCGATTAAAAAAATTTGCAATTCTCGAAGAATACGATCCAATTGTTTTTGGGGGCAAATCGAAAAGAGAAAGGGGAGAAAAAAGAGAAAAATGAAGAAAAAGAGAAGAAAGAGAAGAAAGAGAAAAAAGAGAAAAAGAGAAGAAGAGAGAAAGAGAAAAAAGAAAAAAAGGGAGAAAGAGAAAAGTAGAGAAAGGGAGAAAAGAATAAAAGAGGAGAAAAGTAGAGAAAAAGAGAAAAGAGGGAGAAAAGAGGGAGAAAAGAATAAAAAAAGAGAAAAGTAGAGAAAGAGAGAAAAAGGGGAAAAGGATAAAAAAAAGATAGTAAAAATAGAGAAAATAAAGAAAAAGAGAGCGAGAGAGAAAAAGAAATATGATTCGAAGTGAAAGAAGAGTCTGAATAGAAGTGGAGGATTGAATGAAGGTAAAAGAGAGTGTAAGAAAGTAGGGAAAGGTGAGAAAAGGGCAAACGTGCCAAGAATCGTGTCAGAGTTCAAATGAGGGCGGGGTAACGTCATAATTTTGAATCTTCTGTCCCAAGCGGCCAAGAACTTCCCATTTAAAAGCGGTGTAACGTCCCTTCGCGCACGTTTCATTTACACACTTAAAGTGTTCCTTATTCTTATATATATACTTCACTTATTAAAGAAAAGTGACTCTTTAAAAACTACTTTTCCTTTTTGATTTCCTCTCCCCCTGCATTTCTTTGTTTTCTTTTATTCCTATAATTTCATTTCCATCGATTCTACAAGGAAAATTGTTCAGCCAAGTAGCGAAGAAAATTTGTTTTCCTCAACGTATATATACATATATATATATATAAATAAAACTTGAGAAACTGGTGAAAGGAAGTTCCGAGCAAGAAAAGAAAAAAGAAGAAGATGAGGGAAAAAAAATTGAGGAAAACGAACGGAAGGAACAGTTTCTCTGCATTCAACCTCTCAGTTTCACTGGCCATAAACGAAGTGCACTCATCTGCATATCTCTCGTGATAGCTTATATTCTGAATTTTTAAAGTTTTTCGTGTTCGACTATACCCCTCTCAGTGTATGTCTCCTACATATTTCCTCGCCCCCACCCCCCTCTTTAGGGGGTTTTTTTTTACTCCCTTTCGTTCATGAATATAGTTTTTCCGTTGTATTTTGTCTTTATTTGCATATTTCGAATCCATCTTTCGGGCATAAAAGTCGATGCGAAAGGATAACATATACGGGATATGGAAAAAAATATGATTCAAATGTTGATGTATAAACGTTTCATTCAGGAAATTGTGTTTCTATATATATATTTTAGATTAAAATCTATTTAATTTTTTATTTAAATTTTCGTGTATGTGAAAAATTATTTCATTCAAATGGACGTTTACTTGTCTACTATCAAATAAATATTTACTTCAGTCAAATGATTTTTATTAAAGTCAAATAAATGTTATTTACGATCAAAAATAAATTTTTGATTTTTAACCAATAATTTCGTAAATTTGAAGCAAACGATATTAATTGAAAAAAAAAAATTATTTTCTTTTGACAAAATATAATTATAACATGAGAAATAGTAAGTAATACTTAATAAGGAATAATAAAATAATAGAGAATTTTTTCTAATTAGAAAAGTTTATTTAATTAAAGAATTACCTTTTCTTTTGTTATGTATTTTTATGTATTTTTATGAATTTATAAATATTTTAAAAATCAGTTTTTTATTTAAATAAAGTAAAGACAAATTTAAAACTCTTGACCTATTCCTTTCGGGTAATTAACTCAAATATAAACTTGAATATAACAAACATATTGTATAATTTATCTGAAATTCTAAATATATATAATCTCTTTCTATTTCTCCAATGGAAAATAATTTACTTTTAAAAGAACTTTGCAAAATTTTAATTATTAACGTAACGTGCGGACTTAAAATAAATTTTCACTTCTGCATATTTTGATATTGAATTTAGATTTATAAAAAATTTACAATTTTTTTATTAAAATAAAAAAGAATTATTTTTGTTGTACAAATTGAATTCTACATAATACGAAATTTCTATTTATAATTATTTTATCGCCAGTAAATAGAGAAATAAATTTATTTATAAAAATACACCCAGAGAAAAATATTATTTAAACAAAATATATTTTATTTGAGTTAAATAAACGTATATTTGTCTCAGAACCAACTAGACTTTTTATTTCTTTTAAATAAAAATTTTATTCGACACAAATAAAACATATATATTTGAGATAAATAAAATTTTATTTAAACCAAATGAAATTTATTTCAAACAAATAAAAAGTCTAGTTGGTTCTGAGACAAATATACCATTTCTCTGGGTGTAATGTAAAAATATTTATTACACTGAAAAAAGAAAAAATTTATTTGAATCAAATAATTTTTACTTAAATCAAATAAATTGCATTTGAACAAATAATTTCAGTACTTGATGAAAATAGAATTTAATTGACGCAAACAAAAGTTATATTTAATACAAATAAATAATTATTTAATACAAATAATTATTTATTTGATACAATGAAAAAAAATTTATTCGATTCAATGGAAAAAAAGTATTTTAATCAAATAACTGATTATTTGTCTATTCTCAAATAAGTATTTACTTGAATCAAATAAATTTTCATTTATATATCAAATAAATTTGAACCAAAAATTATTAAAACCAACAATTTTAGATTTTGGTATTTAAAGCAAATTCTATTTAATTAACTTACAAAAAAATTATTTAAATTAAATAATTTTTTTTCAGATGAATATGTATACAATATATATATATATAACAAAAGTCTCAAGTTATAACTAATGGAAAATGAGACTTTTCAATGATAAGAATTAAAAAGTTTAACGTTTCCGGTTGTGAAATTCATTGTTTAGGAATTGGATTGAAAAATTGAGTTCTAAAGACAACTCTTCCATTTCTGCAAAGATAACGTCGTGTATATATATATATATATTTATATATATATATATATATATATATATATATATATATATATATATATATATATATATATATATCAATATATATAATGTTATGAAAAGCGCGAAAAGTTTGTTGAAAACTTAAGTCGAGATAAAACGTAGGAAAATTGTAAACTCATGAGTGTTCCCTTAAGACCATTAAAGTTATTTTCTGAATTCTCTGTTGCTTGCCGGCATCAAACTTTAGAGATTTAATAAAATTTTGAATTATCTTCGAACTTTACGAAAAGTTTATTTACGAAAGTTTATGTTTAAGTTATTCCTATTATTTTGTTTCAAATATATATAGACAATTCAAATTTATATAAGTATATAGAATATTGTAATATATATATTATACAGTAATATGTAAAGTAAAATATATTACTATATAATAGTAATAAACTTTAAAATCTACATTGTCAGCTAAAAGTGAAAAGTAAATTTGCCCTACACTCATTATTAATATTTTGCACTAATTTCAAACACGGCTCATTACGTTTATATATTTAAACAATGAGAATATTATTCTGAATCATCCCTAATATTTGTCTTCCTTTTCTTCTTTTTGTTAAAAAAAAAATATGTTTTTAATCTATTTTCAAATTTATTCTTTAATCTATTTACGTCAAATGTAAATTCCAATTAAAAAAAATTTTTAATTGAGAAATTTAAACTCAAAAAAATTATTTGATAATAACCGATTACTTGACTATTATTAAATATTTACTTGAATCAAATAATTTTTATTTGAGTCATTCAAATATTATTTGAACTAATAATTTCAGTACCAATTTAAAGCAAATTCTATTTATTTGAATCAAATGGAATTTTTTTCCTATTAAGTTAAAATTTGTTCGATTTTACAAAATTTTATTTTTTTAAAAAATTTTTTTTTTTTGTATCGATTTTTTTTTGTACACTGAAAAAATATTTATTTGATTAAAATAAACGTTTATTTTTATTAAATAAATATTTTTTTCAGTGTACAAAAAAAAATTCATGTAATGTATTTTTGATTCAAATGATCGATTACTTGTCTCTATTGTAAAATAAATATTTACTTGAATCAAATAATGTTTATTCAAATCAATTACCAATGGTATTTTACGATAATATTTAATATTTTGTTTTCAAAAATATTAAACATTTTTTACAGAATTAACTCGCTTATTAGTTGAGTGAAAAAATTTTAGAATGAAACCCAAAAAAGAAAGTTTTGTTTATAGCGCTGCACAAATAAAAGCAAAAAATTTTAAAATCAGGAAAATTATTATTTTTATTATTATTGTTATTATTATCATAATTATTATTATTTTCATTATTATTACAATTTTCATTAAATTGCACAAAATTAATTATACACATACTTGTATAATATAATTATATTGATAACAAGGCGGATGTCTGCGTACAAACAATGAACATAACTTGTGGAGTATGCGAATAATATATATAATGAAAAACGAAAAAATCATATATATATATATATGAAATAAAGCATATAATAAGCAACAATATCAAAAGGGTAAAATTGCATTAAATGCAGAGGGTAATTAAATAGCGTAATTTAATTACTGGATCCTAGAAGTCCTAGTTGAATGAGATTAAAGAATAAGATAAAGGAATAATAAAGCACACTACCTAACTCGGTGAAAAAAAGAACAAAAAAAAAAAGAAAAAAAAATTCATTGCCTGCCGGGCACATAAAAAACACTAGGCAAGACTTATAAGTTACTCTCTTCTTTCCCTAAGGAGTCTCAACAGCTCCTCGCGTCTTGCCTACTTGAAATGCATAAAATACAAAAGATGAAACTTTTTCTTTGTGCAAATAATTTAAACATAATGCACATCATTAAAATGTCTGTACTTTATTTTTATTTCATTTTTTAAAACATTGCTTCTTGATTATCGTTCATTTGGGGATCGACAAAGGAAAAAAAAAAGGGGGGGGGGGTGGCTGGAAAATGGTAATTGTTAAGAGAGAAATTTTTTTTTGGGGGTTTATTAAAATGCTTGTCGTCTTTTTAAATAAATTTATTATTTAAATAATTATTATTTAAACCACTATTATTTAAACAATTATTATTTAAACAACTATTATTTAAACAATTATTATTTAAACAATTATTATTTGAACAACTATTATTTAAACAACTATTATTTAAACTAAAAAATAAAAACTAAACTAAAAAAAAATATTATTTAAACTATTTATAAAAATATAAATAAATAAATAAAATTTAAATTAAAAAAAATTAAAATAGACACAAAAAGTAGAAAGATTATTACAAAATTTATAATATTAAAACCAAAAGAGAAGACATGAAAAAAAAAACACTTTGATGGTACCTATCAAGTTCTTTTTTACTTGTAAATTTTCTATTTCTTGTTTTTTGCAGTAGATCATTAGACGGCATTAACTTTACCACTGGCTTGTGTTCGTAGATAGCAAAACAGTCTGACAAACAAGGAATTCGTGCCACTGACATTTTCCAACTTGAGTCTAAAGGCTTTTGGAATTTCCTTTAGAGATAATTCCCTACAGATAAAATTCACAAGAAACTTTCCAATTAAAGGACATTTTCTCCCTTCTTTTATGTCAAAAAAATTCTGCTCTACTTTTTTTGCTTCTGCTACACTCGATAATCTACTTTACAAAAATCATTATTACTAATTAAACATTTATTAATAAATTTCCACAAAAAATAAAAATTACTATAATTATTTTTTTGTAATTGTCTTTATCTATAATTTACTGTAAAATTGATTACAGTTTCTATATTAAAAAAAAAAAAAAAATAGAATAATTATCAATTTGAAAGTGACCACGTCGAAAGTTGAAATAAACTTGATGTAAAGAACAGAAAGTCGTCTAATCGAGTTAAAGAAAATCAACATGGAAGATCTGAGTGTCGTCGAAGGATCGCCAATGGATGAAGGGTATGAGTTACGTAACCGAAATTAAATAGAATTTCGTTTCCAAGTTCGAACTTAAGTAATTACACCATTTGAAATTTATATCTATATATAGGTATTCGAGTTCTCTGGAATTTTCGATCAAAGTGAATTCATCGGGCAATATATAGGTGAAAACTAATTTTAAAAATGACTTCAGCAAGCAAGAGCAAAAAAAAGAGAAGAGAGTAACACTTTAGAAAAAAATAGAAGAAATAGAAAATAACCAACTATACGACAAAATATTGTAAAATATTTTCAAAAAATTTTTATCAAACAACCAAATATTCAAATATTTCTAAATTCGTTTTAAATTGTACAAAGTAAATAAAATTTTATTTTTTTTATTTAATTTCCCTCTTCCTATAAATGGGAACATAAATAATTTACAGGGGGAAATAAAATTTAATTCAATTTTTTGATTTATTTAATCGCCCCTCCCCCCTAAATAGTGAAAAAAAAATTATTTTCTATAAATGTGTAACTGTTAATAATAAATAAATAAATAAATAATAATATATATATAATTAATAAATTTATAATAATAAATAATAAAATAATAATAATAAATGTGCAAACTGTAATATTAGAAAACTTTAATTTAAAAATTTCTCTTGTTTAAATAAAGCAAAAAAAAAAAAAATTACTCAACCCTTATTACAGTGTAAGAAAAGACATAATTTAAAAATTCCATTTTGTCGTTTCAATTTTCACACTCTTTTATACGTCCTGTTAGAATAATTTGCTGTTTCTCAAAGAAACAAAAAAGGGAAACAATACGAAAAAAAAATAAATTGCAAAAAAAAAGTGCAAAGAATATTAAGTTGAACAATAAAGGAGAAATAAATTTCCTGTTAAAAGTAAAAATCTCGAAAAAAGATTGTAAGACGAAAGAAATAAGAAATAGAGAAACAAAAAATAAAAAATAAAACAAAATATATATAAATAAAATAAAAAAGCATAATACAAACACTTGTAGTCGAGTGAAAAGAAATTAAAAATTTTATTCCAATTCTACATTTTAAATTCAGATTCGGTTTTTTTTTTTATGAAACTAAAAGAGCATTGCAAGCTAATTTTAATCCAATTAATGAAAAAGAGGATCAGAAATAAAGAAAGAAATGAGAGAATTGCTGAGGGAAAATAAATGAAAAATAAGAGACAAAAAAGTTTTTTTAAAAGTGTCTTTAATAATTTCAAATAAATATAATAATAGTATTGTTTTAATAAATGTTCTCAGTTTTCCTAATTTTTTCTGTATTTATTAAATATTTAAATATTTAAATAATAACATTAATAAATGATCCTAAATACATTTTTTTTTCTTTAAGGGCATTTGAACCATTATGACGTCACAATGTGTGCAAAGCATGAGTTTTAAAATTGTGACGTCATAATGGTTCAAATGCCCTTAATTACTACAATAATAAATAATAAAAAAATTTAACTTCAAATTTATTTGAACAAAAATATTTAATAATTTTTATTTTAATTTATAAGAAAAATAAAGAAAAGTAAAAACAATTATAGAAAAACAAATAAGTAGCGAGAAAATACTGAATCAACAAAGAGTAATTATATAAAAAACAAAAGAAGAGATAAAAAAAATAGAACAAAAGACAAAGAATAAATGCAAAAAAGAGTAAAGAAAAAAAATACCAAAGAAGATGAAAGGTTGAGTAGAGAATAGTTTACTAGTAAACACAATAGATAAATATAATCGTACAATAGAAAAAAAATACGCCAAGAAAAAAAAAGTAATATCCGTTTGAGTTGTTTTCATTTATTTTTATGAAATTCTTCCCCTTCTTTATACAATATCAAAAGTATCAAAAGGATTTTTTCTCCATTTGAGAGGAAATTGACACATTATTCTTTTTAAAATAAGAAAATAAATTTTAAATTCAAAAAGCAGTCACATTATTTCTATCTCAATTTTTTTACAAGAATTATTAGTGAAAATAATAGGTAAAATAACTTATTTATTTATTTACAAACAATAACGAGAAAAGCCCTTGATAATAATAATCCTATAACAATAATAATAGTAAAAATAATAAAAATAAAAATAATAATAATAATAATAATAATAATAATAATAATAATAATAATAATAATAATAATAATAATAATAATAATAATAATAATAATAATAATAATATTCGAATAAATTATTATAATTAGGAATGTATTATTAATGTTAAAGACTAATTATTGTATTATTAAATAATTTATCTTATATTAAATAAGGTATTATAATTCGAATATTAATTAGTACTTAATATTTAATTGATTGATTAATTTGTTCATTTAAAATAAATAAGAGAATTAAAGCAATAATTAATTACATTAACTGGTGAAGTAAGTAATTTTCAACTATTTCAAATTTCAAGAATGCTGGAAAAGAGGATAATTAGAAAAGAAAATTAACAAAAAAAAAGAAAATAAATAAATAAAAAAGGATTTAGAAACGAAACAGCGATAAATTAAACAAGAAGAATAATGAAGGAAGAAAAGAATAGAGGAAGTATTTGAAAAGCAATCAGAGTATTTGCGCAAACAATTATTGGTAAACAACTTCATGGAAGACAGGGAATAATAGTTATGTAATTAGAGTATTTCCGAACTAGATCGAAATGCAGATAACGAATGAAGAAAGTTGCAAACATGCAATTCAAAGTAATTAAAACGTTCTAGAAACCTTATTATTATCAGCAATAAAAAAAACGAATAAATCACATACGCACATTGTGAATATACATTAATAGCATTAGTATAATAATTGTAAGAGTGTACTAATAAATATTCAAATCAAAATCAAGATTAAAATTGAAACAAAATAATAATAATGATAATAATGAACTCTCTAAACTTAAATTAGTAGAATTTTTACTAATTCAATCAGAACATTTTGTTTTAACTAATCGAGTCAGCTTACAAAATTACTGATCTAATCAGTAAATATTCTGGTAGCCGAAGAAAAACCAACATAATCTTCAAAATTCACTGATAAATTAGTAAAAATGATGAATGTCATATTTTTACACAACTTATTAATTTAGTAATTTTTGTCTTACTAATTGAATCAGTTTTCTACTACTTATCAGTAACTGAATTCTGGTTACAAAAATTAGTAGAATTTTACTAATTTAAATTTAGAGAGAAAATAAAAAACAACCACGAGGAGTGTATTGTAAATAATTAAATAAACAATTACAAATAAATAATATAAATAAATAATAATAATAACAACAAACAATAGTAAAAATTAATAGTATACATAACAGTAAAATAATAGAGTCAAACAAAATTTATAGATTTCCACTACTCTCTAAACCCAAATCAGTAGAATTCTACTGACAAATAGTAAAATATCACCGAATTTTCGTTATTTTCATGGAAGACTTTTTGGTTAATAAAATATGAATATTAAGTAATATTTTATTATCAAATTTTAGTAAATTTTGTAGTAAAATTTCACTAATTACTAGTAAAATTATTACTAAAATTAATTTTCTATAATTAGTAGAATTTTATTTTGAATTTGAAATATTAAAAATTAAAAATTTTAATAAAAAGAAAGAAATTTTTATTTAGTTTGAAAAAAAATTTGGAAATAAAGAAAAAAATGTCTTATAAAACAGAATAACGAAAATTTCTTTTTTAATTTTCCGTAAATATTAGAATTTTTTTTTTATTTGAAACATTAAAGTTTCTATTTATTTTGAAATAAAGAATAAAATTATGATTTATTTTGAAATAAAGAATGAAATTATGTTTTATTTTGAAATAAAGAAAAATTCTTAATAAAACAGAATAAATTGCCTTTTTTAACTTCCTATAAATATTATTATTATTTTATTTTGAATCTGAAACATCAACATTTTGATTTATTCTGAAAAAAGGAAAGAAGTTTTTATTTTAAATAGAAGAAAAAAAAATTCTTAATTGAACAAAAAAGAATAAAAATTTCTTTCTTATTTTCTTATAAATAGTAGAATTTTATTTTCAATTTAAAACAATAATATTTGAATATGAAGAAAGAAATTTTTATTTATTTTGAAATAAAGAATAAAATTATGCTTTATTTTGAAATAAAGAAAAAAATTTTTATTTATTTGAGAAATAAAAAAAAAAATTCTTAATAAAACAGAATTAATAAAAATGTATTTCTTTATTTCCTATAAATATTATTATTTTATTTTGAATTTGAAACATCAACATTTTGATTTATTCTGAAATAAGGAAAGAAGTTTTTATTTTAAATAGAAGAAAAAAAATTCTTAATTGACCAAAAGGAATAAAAATTTCTTTCTTATTTTCCTATAAATAGTAGAATTTTATTTTAAATTTGAAGCAATAAGATTTGAATATAAAGAAAGAAATTTTTATTTATTTTGAAATAAAATTTTTAAAAAAAGGAAAAAAATTTCTTACAAAACAGAATAAATAAATTAGTAAACATTTTTACTAATTCAAAATTTAGAGAGTAATATTAATAATAAATAATAAGAAAACTATTAATAATAAGGTAATAATTATTGTATAAAAACCAGTTATTATATATAAAAAATAGTAACAATAATAATAACAATAAATAATAAAATAATAGTAATTTGCACGGTTATTGGATAAGATTATGAGTTGATTCAACTATAAGAAGTGACGCTTATTAATAATTGTAAAATTGTGATTATATTACAAATTATATTATAATTTTATAAAAATAATAAAATTATATTTAAATTATAAATTATATTGTATTTGAGCATTTTATATCAAATGTTTTTCAACATTTTTCAAGTAAAATAAAAAAAAAAATCCCTCAAGTAACTACTAAAGGAAAATCATGAAAGTTACAATATTTTCGAATACGAATTCATTGAAAAGTTAATAATGTTACTGCGTCGAAGTGCATAATTTATCAAAAGGTACTTGGCTATATTGGAAAATCGTAGTAAGCCACGTTTTTATTTTCTCATTTTTTTTTTGTCCCTCTTTATCAACCTTACTAATTATTCATTTTGAAAAGAATTTCAAATTAACAGTCGAATGCATTTAAGGAAAAAGTATATAATTTTTCTCTACGATTTATATTCATTCAGATTTTGATTGTTCAACAATACAAAATACATTGTACGTAATTTATAATAGAATCCATGCTCGTATATATATATCTACTATAGAAAAAAATAATTTTTTTTTATATTTCCCTTCTGGAAATTGGTCCTCGAGATACGATTCAGTATTGAATGATTCGCGAATCGACAGCTGTCAGTCAAAAGCATAGTAGTTGTCTATTCGTGAACGATGCTTTTGCTATAAGAGATTGTATATTTTTTTTCCAGAATAAATGTTGCGAAAGAAAAATATATAGAGCAAAAGAGAGAAACAGAGAAAGAGACAGAGAGAGAGAAAAAAAAAAAGATTGTTCGTAAATTGGAAATACGAAATCGGAGAGGGGGGAGGGGGGTATTTTTCGTGAATATTTGTCGAGAAAAAATTTTTTTTTTAAAGAGAGAGAGAGAGAGGAGAGAGAAATTTTTGTAATATATCGAGAAACTCGTGATTGGAACGATGAAACATCAATTAAAATATATCAAAAGAAATAAAAGAAAAAAAAATTTTGTCTCTACAAATTGGATGTATTTTTTTTAAAAAAGGAAAAAAATTAACGTTAGAGTTCTTTTTAATCAAAAGGAAAAAAATATTTTTGCAATTCGTCTCTATGCTGATAAAATGAATCATAAAAATTTTTTTTACATACACGAGTTCTACTTAAATATTTAAGATAAAAATGTACACTTTCCTCCTCTCTCAATTGTCTCATATGAAAATGTCATAAATGTAGTTATGCCTCGAAATTGAAAATATTATTTACAGTACCTACAAATATATACAGTACATACGTATAGATACGTATAGATACGTATATATATATATTTCTAAGTAATGGTAGATATATATGTACTTTCTTTGTTTCACATCTTGTGACACCCTTGAGTTTATACCTTGGAAAGTCGTTACTGTGAAAATGAAGAGCTACGTTGCTGTAAAGTTTATCTATATGTCACGCACGTTGTAAAAAAATCGGTAGGAATTTGCAATAAAACAGCGTCAATAAAAAGTCTCGTTACATAGCTGTAACGTAAATTTGTAGAAAAAAAAAAATAAAAAAAAATAAAATAAAATAAACCCTTCCCATATTTACATGCAGTAAGTGTCTACTTTTAAAATCCGATAAATCGTAAAAAGCAACAAATATAGAGATATATATATCTATATACATATATTTATATATCCATCGCTTCTTTCCATAAAAAATAATATCGTTAAGTATTTTTCTCCTAAAAAAAAATATAACCGATAATATGTACTAAAGAAAAGAGAGAAGAAATTTTTCACAAATTCTTTATAGCAGAATGGCTGATGAAAAAAAAAAAAATTTACCACTTCTTTGGGGAAAATTTTTTTAATACATTTTATATTTAAAACTTATTGTTATAATTAATTTTAAGAAATTTTCATGTACTTTATATCAAAGAGCTTTGAGTTCGTAAAATTTGAATAAGTAAATAAATAAATACTGTTGAAAATATAAAGAAAAAAAACTCTTGTTCTTTGGGAAAAATGGTAGAAAATATTGTTGTAGATATTGTGGAGAAAAGTTTCCACTGCATGAGAAAGTATTGTAGAAAATACTATTTTAAAAAGTATTCTTAACAATATTGTAGAAAACATTGTTTAAAATATTGTAGAAATTTTTTTTAAAAAATATTTCGATGTGTTTAGAAAAATAAAAGATAAATATTATAGCTAATATTGTAGAAAATATAGTAGAAAATACTGTAGAAAATACTGTAGAAAAATATTTCTGTTTGTTTAGAAAAATTTCCAAATATATTATAGAAAATGTTGTTGCGAATAATGTAGAAAAATATTTCCATTTGTTTAAAAAAATTGTCGAAAATATTATAAAAATATTATTGGAAACATTGTAGAAAATATTATTAGAAACATTGTAGAAAATATTATTGGAAATATTGTAGGAAATATTTTTAGAAATATTTTTTAAAATATTGTTGAAAATAATTTCTTGGTACTTATTAAGAAAAACTTGAAAAAAATATTGTTGAAAATATTGTAGAAAACAATTTCTGCTTCTTTAAAAACATTACAGAAAATAATATAGAAAACGTTGTTAAAAATTTTGTAGAAAATATTGTATAATTAGTTCTAATATTGTAGGAAATAATTTCCACTTCTTAAGAAAAAGTGAAAAAAAATATTGTTGAAAATATTGTAGATAATAATTTCGAATTTTTTTAAAAAAGAATACAAAAAATACTATAGAAAACGTTTTGTTAAATAATTAAATAATTTTGTAGAAAATTTTATATTGCTAAAAATATTGTTGATAATATTCTAAAAAATTATGTTGAAAATATTGTAGAAAATTATTTCCACTTCTTTAAAAAGATTGTAGAATATATTATTAAATGTATTGTAGAAAACAATTTCCACTTCTTAAAATTATTTTGTAGAAAATTGTGTGTAAAATATTTTAAAAAGAATCGTTGAAAATATTGCAGAAAAAAAATTTCCATTTCTTTAAAAAATTTGCAGAAAATATTGTAGAAAATATTGTTAAAAATATCAAAGAAAAAAAATTTCTGCTTCAGAAAAATTACAGAATTTTTATTTTGTTTAAGAATATTGTAGAAAATATTGTGGTAAATATTGTAGAAAATGTCATGGAAAATATTAAAGAAAACATTGTTTAAGAAAATGTCTACTTCTTCAATAAAAATTAAATAAAATATGAAATTATTCCAGAAAACATTATTGTAGAAAATGTGGTTGAAAATATTTTAGAAAATATTGTTTAAAATATTGTAGAAAACAATTCACACCTTTTTTTTTAGAAAAATCCCAGAAAATATTGCCGAAAATATTGTTAAAGATATCACAGAAAATGTTAAAGGAAAAATTTTCCAAATCTTTAGTAAAATTACAGAAAAATTGTCGGAAATTCTAGTAGAAAATGTTGTAGAAATTAGTCCATTATAAAAACAATATAGAAATCTTGTTAAAAATATCATTAATCAAAAACGAAATTGTCAAAAAAAATGCTAATAAATAATTTATAAATTTCAGTTTTTCTCTAAAAAAAAAAAAAAATCAACCTTTTAATTCTAAAGACTCGTTTGCAAAAAAAAACTAAAAATCGAGAAAGTGAGTAGAGAAAAACAGGAAATGCGATAATTTCGAATCACAACACATTCTCTCTCTCTCTCTCTCTCTTCGGTTTTCGTTAACAAATGAGGTAAAAACTCGTTAGGCACTGTAACGCTCGATACGATCCTGGAGAACACGTGTTGTTATCACCACACTCGTAAACCGACCAATCAAATTACATTCATTCACTCAATTTTTTTTCCACCCCATTTTTTTCCCCACCCTTCTTCAAAAACTCATTTCCAATTATCACTGTTTATTATCACTTTTATTTTTTAATCCAATTAAATTTTTTGTTTACGTTTTGCATGAAATCTCCTGATCCAGACGAGAAGTGAAAAAACGTACTTGTCTCCGTCAATTTAAAATACATTTTTTCTTCTTTTTATTTGTAAATTATTCAACAATATTTAAATTTATATGTATATATATATGTATAAATTTTTATTTAAATATCAACACTTTTTTTTAGAATTTTTTTTTTTAAATAAATATTTTTATTTTTTTTTAGAATCTATTTTGCCGTCTGTCTTGTGTGTATATTTTTTCGTGAATATCGTTTTCGGCTGACGGCGAATGTCAGCCGACGTCGACGCGCGTCTCATAAACAAGATCGGTCGGCATTTGTTAAGCGCGCGCCTAAGTTTTGCGAGAGAGGAGTACAAGTTTGGAAAATAGGTGCTGCCACTGTGCGGCTACACGATAAACTAAACGAAGCGCAAAAACCAACCCTTCGACACTGAAACGTCGCGCAACTCCAGTCGCGACGCGCTTCTAGTGGGGGTCAGAATCTACCCTCTCTCGACTCTGTTCACTCGGCTAAATAAATACTGAATAAATAGCCCCAAAACTCCCTCCTTTCACCTCCTCTTCTTCTCTCACCCCCCTTTTCACCCCTTCTTCTTCTTCTTCTCTTCTTCTTCTTCTTCTTCTTACTCTCTCTCTCTCTCTCTCTCTTTTGCTCCTTTCCCTCTTTCTCATGGACCACCTTTCGTTTTATAACCATCCAAACTACTACTCTTCACCAGCCCAATCGTCTCACCCTTTCAACCATCAAACCCTCTACTTTGGACTAATACTCGACACTCGAGTGAGTACAAACTCCCCCCTATTACCCACCCCCAACCCCACTCCCCTTCACTACAAGAAAAACTTTCCTCTCACGGATTATGATTTTCCATCATTATTTTAACCAATTTTTCAACTGACTTCTTGTAGTTGTATTAACAAACTTTTTTCAGCTATTAATTTATTTTCTATTTCAACACCGAATAAGAAAAAAAATAACTTCCTGAAAAATTTTCGGGGGGGGGGGATTTTTTTAACTTCAGGGTTGCCGCAAATATTTAATTTTGTTTTTCCCTAATTTTCAGACAAAATTTAGACATTTTCCCTGATCCTAAAGATTATTCTGCGATTCACTCTTAAATTATTATCAGATACTAAAAAAAAATGTTCTACACTCTAAATCTGAATCAGTGAAAATTTCACTGATTTCAATTCAGTGGCCCAGTTTTCTTTAATTCATCAGTAGGATTTCACTGAGAATCAGTAAAAACCACTGATTGTCAGTGAAATTTTCACTGATTCAGATTTAGAGTGTATTGTATTTACTTACGAATTTCTTTAATCGTACTCTCTAAATTTAAATCAGTTTAAAAATAAATGATTTAGAAGCAAAAAGTCAGTCACTAATTCAAATAGCAATATTTCTACTGATCATTTAGTTACAAATAAGTGATGTTTTAGTAGATTTTTTAAACTGATTCAATTAGTCAAGTTTAATTAATTTTTCAAAGTTATTTATTACTGAAAATCAGTTATTTTTTTTTTACTGAAAAATTCAATTATTTTCAACTGATATAGAAGCAAAAAATAAGTCACTGATTGTCAGTTAAAAACAATAATTTTTAACTAATTCAAATTTAGAGAGGAAAATTATTCGAAAACTTCAATAACTTCTTTTTTTAAATTAACTATAATAATTTGAATGTTCTTTCTCATTCATTTACTTTTTCTTTCCTTCATACTATAAAGTTGTATTTTGTTTATACTTTTGTTTTTTGTTAACTTTAGATAGATTATATATTATCCTATGTTATAATTATTTTTATTTTATAACTAAGTCAAATAATTCAAAATTTTAATGATAAATATGAATCATCAGAATTTTTTTCACTTCTAAAAGACAAAAATTTTGTCAAATATTAATTAATTTTATAAGGAAAATTTTATTTATTTTTTTAAATAATTGAATTTCTGCAATTATTTGTTATTTCTCCAAAATTGATTTTTTTAGTGTTTTCCACAAAAATTTTTAAATCAAACCTTTTTGAAATTAACTTTCTAAATTTGAATTAGTTCAAAATAAATGTTTATTATTTTTAAAAATAGTAGAATTATTATTGCGAAGAAATTTATAAAAAATTTGTAAATAATTAAATTCCTGTGAATTTTTTATTATTTATGAAAATAATTAAATGTTTGCATATTATTTTATGAATTTTTTTTTAAAATAATTGAATTCTTTTGGCAAATTTTATTAAAACAGCAGATTATTGAAAACCATCTGGAAGTAATATAAGAACATTTTTTGAAAATAATTGAATTCCTTGAACAGAATTTTATTATTTATCAGGGTAAATAATTGAATTTCTGTAAAAAAGTTTATTATTTTTAAAAATAGTGGAATTATTGTGAAGAAATTTATAAAAAATTTGTAAATAATTAAATTCCTTTGAAATTTTTATTATTCATGAAAATAATTAAACGTTTGCGTATTATTTTATGAATTTTTTTTTTAAATAATTGAATTCTCTTGGGAAATTTTATTAAAATAGCAGATTATTGAAAATTATTGAATTGAAGGAAATTTTTTAAAATAATTGATATTTTGCCAAGAATTTTATTAAAATTTTTGAAAATAATTGAATTCACATTTAAAAATAATAGATTCACTGAAAAATCATTCAAATTTCATTGATTGAGGTTTAAAAATATAAAGATTTAGTATTTTCAAAACAAAAAAAAAATAATAAAAAAAAATCTTTATTTTAAACTACAAAAATAATATTAAATAAAAGAATGTCGAATCAAAAATTTCTCAACAAATTTAGTTTTCAACAACTAATTTTCCGCTCAAATAATGGAAAATCTGTCTGACCTAATAAGCTTTCATCTTATATATAAAAACTCAATAATTCCTTTTCCCCTTCTATGTTTTTCTATTTAAAAAAAAAAAAATTGCCTTTATTTTAAAATCAATTTTTTATTTTTTTTTCAAGAATCCACTTGAGAACTACTTGAAACCAACGTCTGAATTGAAGATAAGATAAGAAAATTCAAAGAATCAAATAAATTACCTCACTGTTTGTTTTAAAACAAACAAACGATCCTACTTCATGAGACAAAATAATATTTAACAATAATAAAAAAAAATACTGAACATTATGTTCTCACAGCATTTTCCACTGAAAATAAATTTTCGATTTATTGTAAGATAGGAAATTTTCTTTCAAAATTGTGTCTAATTCATACAACAAAGAAAATTATGAAATACTTTTACATTTTTAAAACAATATTTATACATTTTTTTACTAAACTTTTCTTTGTTTTATTTTAATACCTAAAAATGGCTTTAATTCTAAATATTGTTTCTTTGTTTGTTTTAAATTAAAATTTGGTGCAGTGAGTATTAATAAATCGTAAGATTTGAAACCGAAAATGATAGTAAGTTAAGGTATAGTAATAATTAAGCAAATAAACAAATAAATAAACAATTATACATACAAATAAACAAAAAAAATAAATAAATAAGCATATAAACAAATAAATGCAGAATTAAAAAAAATTAATTAACGAAAAAATAAAGAAATAAATAAGTTAATTAATAAAATAAAGAAATAAATATTTTAATCAATTGACCAGAAACATAGGAGAATATTTTGAACCAATTTTTTCCAAACCGTACAAATGCACAGCACATATTGAACATAGAAAAATCTTTTTTCTTTTTTTTTTCATTAAATCAAAAAACGTGATCAACGATAAACTAATTTAACACAACAATACCGATGGATTGACGACACCACCCGATTTAATCCATCAACATTTTTTTTCCGATTGTAAATTTGACATTTTCCTCTCTCTTATATAGGTTTTTTTTTTCTATTTTTTTGTTTTTTTCGAAACTCACGAAAACGAAATTCCATGTTTTCAAACGAGTGTGTGCCATGAAAAAATATTTACGAATCCTATGACATGCATTTCGTTTAAGCGGAACCAGTGTCAAAGACTAAGAGAGTTCTTTTACAAAAATAAAAAAATAATACACTTTACATTTATGAATATATAAAAAATAAAATTCACTTTTTTACACTCTCTCCCTCTCTTATTCTCTTAAATTTATAATAAAAATACAATTTTTATGTTACAAAATACCATTAAAAAGTAATTCAACGAGAAGGAAATTTTAAATTTTATTAAATTTAAATCTACTAAGTAATAATTGATCGCAAAAAAAAATTAAATATTCAACAAAATTGTCGTTTTCATCTTCATTTGACCCAAAAAAAGTTGATGATAAATAAATGATGTGGATATTTTAATTTTAGTCTCACTAAATAATTTATTTTTTACATTTAATAAAAATAATTTAATCCTATACATTTCAGATTTTCCATTGTACAAATTTTCAACTATCTACCCTACATAATATTTTTTTCTATTAAAGAGAGATTTTCTTCTAAATTAAAAATTTTCTTTTATATTTAAATTAAAAATAACAATTCCTTTTTTTCAAAACACGAAGTGAGATAAAAAAATTTTTTATTTCATTTAATTTATTTGCGTTTTGTAAAAATATGTATCTAATTTAAAAAATATTTTTATTTAATTTTTAATGTTTGAACTATTAATTTTCAGATTTATATATTGATCAGAATCGAACTCGATATACATGGAATTTGTGCATCATTATAAGTATAATATGTAGAAATTTATACTGATCTCTATTATCAGAATTTTGATAATAATGTTAATAATATTCATTATTTATTTATTATAATTATTTTTAAGTTTATAGCTATTGTAATTATTTTCTTCGAATATAAAAATAACTTTATCATAATAATTATTATTATTATTATTATTATTAATATTATTATTATTATTATTATTATTATTATTATTATTATTATTATTATTATTATTATTATTATTATTATTATTATTTTCTACTATAAACCTTTTTAGAAACGTTATTGGAATATTTTCTCCACTTTTTATTATTTATTTAACTGAATTTAAAAAAATACTGTTTATTTCGTTTGGTACATAACATTAAGAAAATGTATTAAATAAATACTTATTAATTTTATACAATTTGTAAACAAAGTAATAAAATTACTTTGTTATTTACAGCCTTAGTTAAAAAAATTATATAATTATAACAAGTAAATTTTCAATTTAAAAAATTATATTTAACCTCGATATTTAAAGAAAAATTTTAATTATAAATATATGTGAAGGATTAGTTGATAAAATAAGACAAAATATTTATCAATTTTAATTAATAATTTAGATTTATAAATTCTTAATAATTTTATATTTAATTCATTTTAATTGAAAAATGAAATTTTTCTTTTCCTACAAATAAAAATTTTATGCATTTAATTATTTACTTTAATTTTTATTGATTCAAATTTTAAAAATAAAAATTAATAATAAAATAATAAATAATAATTTATATTTATAATAAAATTAAGAGAATAAAAACGATGAGATATCGACCGAGTGAT
This sequence comes from Leptopilina syphax, assembly GCA_032872505.1. Taxonomy (NCBI): domain Eukaryota; kingdom Metazoa; phylum Arthropoda; class Insecta; order Hymenoptera; family Figitidae; genus Leptopilina; species Leptopilina syphax. Next base: position 40,334,462 of record CM065469.1, read on the forward strand.
AACATCATTATTACATATAAAATTAGGAGAAATTAAATGAATAAAATTAATAAAATTGTAACAGCATGGAAAAATAAAAATAAAGTTAATTAAATTGATAAAATTGATAAAATTGATAAAATTAATAAAATTAATAAAATTAATAAAATTAATAAAAATAAATAAAAAATTTCTAAACTTAAGAATAAAAGGAGAATGAATGATTTTTTTAGTTTCATCACACATGCTCGAAAATTTCGTTGAAGGCAAGAAGAAAATCCATAGGGTTTCCATGAAGGCTGACTAAAGCAAAACTGTATTCACTGAATTGAAATGAGTCTTCCCTGGCATGTTGCACTTTACGATCAGACATTATTCTGTTTCACCTGACGTGAATTATTTCTCACTTTAACATCTGTTCAGCTTTGGCGATTCGGCTAAAGCAGATAAAACCATCCACTCTTGAAACTTTTTTACAAGTCCAATTACGTTAATTTTTTTTTTTTTTTTTTTTTGTTTATTTTTTTAATGCACCCGACTTCAAAAAGTTACTTCTAGCCAAAGGGACTTTTACAGTACTTTTCATATATTACGAAAATAAAAAAAAATCTCCAGTGACCATAAAAAAAAATTTTTTCCTCTTCACCATATACACGCGATGTGTGGGAAAACGTTGATAAATGTTTCGAAATTTTCAAATATAGACGAAAATAGAAAAAAAAAATGTTGCGTTCTAAAAAAAAGTTCCAAGGGAAAGTCTATTGACAACTCATTTCTAAACATTAATTTTGATATAAGTAGTAATAACCCCTTCAGGTCAGACAATTTTTAAAATTCTTTGTTACAATCAGTAGTAAAATTCTCTTTGAGTCGTTAATCGTTTCAAACGATTTAAAATCTTTTTAAATTTAATTTAAGGTAACAAAAACTTTTTAAAGTAGTAGTAACCCTTTTTAGTCAGACAGACATATTTTTATATTCTTGTTTTAAAATTCTATTCTTTGTTAGACCCTGTCAAGTATAATTTTAATATAAGTAACAAAATTCCGTTTTAGTCAGACAGACAGTTTTTTCTACTTTTTGTAACTTGAATATCAGTAGAAAAATTTATTTATAGTCAGGCACAATTCTTTCAGTTAAAATTTTAGTACAAGTAGTAAAAGATTGTTTTAGTCAGACAGGTAGATTTATGTTGTAAGTTTATTATCAGTAGTTAAAGCTCGCTCTAGTCAGACAAAACCCTTTCAACTAGAATTTTATTTAAATGAATAAATAAATGAATAAATATATGAATAAGTGAATGAATAAATAAATGAATAAATAAATGAATAAATAGACGAATAAATAAGTGAATAAATAAATGAATAAATAAATGAATAAATAAATGAATAAATAGACGAATAAATAAGTGAATAAATAAATGAATAAATAAATGAATAAATAAATAACTTAATTAATTAATTAAACCTAAAATAAATTAATTAAAATACAGAATACACGAAATAACTGATATAAGGAACATTTTAATAAAGAACCGATTTAAAAAAAAAGTAAAAAAAGAAAAACTTTTATAAAAACTTTTATTTAAAAGAAAGCTCTTTTCTAAAAAAAAAATTTCCTCTTAAATTCTAAATTTTTATTACAATTTTCCCTGTATTCTTTATTATCATTTTTCCCCACACCCCACATTCCACATTTTCCGCGCTATAAAATATTTCTCTCGAATTAATATCGTGTATAAATGTTGTCTTTGTGCCAATATAATTATCTTTATTTTTCCAGTTCTTTGATTTCTCTGAATTGATTTTTCTCGTCACTAGATTTTTCGTGAAAGGAAAAATCAAGGAAACTTTCCATTGAGGGGCGAACAGCTCTTCCGGTTGGTGAAGGCTGTGCAAGACGTTGGGAAATCATTGAAGAATACTGTGCTAACTTTACCCGACGGAAATCTTAGAAAAGCCGTAAACGAGTCCCATAAAAAGTTTTTTACTCGGCCAAAAAAAAAAAAAGAAGAAGAAAGTCTTCAAAAGATAAAATGTCATTTGCTCCAAAAAAAACTGTTCTTTCCATTTTCGATTATATCCATTACATGGAAAATTTAATTAAAATAAAAAACTTTTCAGGCACAATCGAAAAATCATTCAAAAGAAGAAAAAGAAGAAGAAAGCGAAAAAGAGAATAGTAAAGAAGAAAATTACAATTCGAAGAAAATTAAATAAAAATAAATTCTTAACTGGAAGATAAAATATTTCTATTGTAGGGGAACATAGTCAAGGTTGGACCCCTCGCTTATTTAAGTGACACATAACTTTTTGTATGTGCCTAAATTTATTTTTAAAAAAAGTTATAAACAAAGTGAAAGATGTGGTCCAACCCTGACTATGTTTTCTAAAATATATATGTAAATTAATGTAAATATAGTAAATACAGGTCAATATTGTAAATGTAAATATAGGTAAATATTGTAAATGTAAATAATAAATGTAAATATTCCAAGTAATCAAAATTTTGACAAATAAAAGAGAAATAAAAACGAAAAACTAATTTTCCATTCTGTCCTTTATTCATAATATGAAATATAAGAAAAAGTAAACTTTCCTATCAAGTTTTATTGCATTTGAAAACTCGAAATAGCTTCTTGCAAGTGATAAAAATTGTATTTATGAGTTGGTAAAATCGTGTTAGTGTGCTAAGGATAGTAGCGTGAGGGAGGGCAAAGAAAAAAGGAGAGAAGAGAATGCAGTAACATGCTACAAAGTACTTGGACAAAACTTAAGTCTAAATGGATGTCAGTAACCACCTTCCCCACCCCAAAGTAACTGGCAAGGTTGTTCAGACTTTAAAATAGTGTACGACACTTCCTTGCCACTCTGGCAATAAATTTTTTTCCATCTCAGGTGTAGACGGCTATCTACTGACCAATATCATGTTACAACCATCAGTGACTATAAATACTACTTATAAACTTTTCGAAACAATCATTAATTATTTCTTTTTTCAATTAAACCAAAAAGAAAATACTTAAAAATTATATTAATAAAAAGGAAATTCTACCTAACAAATACATATGAGAATACATGTATTCTCACATGTATTTGTTAAGTAGAATTTTCTTTTTAAACTTTTGTTTTTTCTTTTTTTAAAGAAACAAAAGTTCAAAAAGGAAATTTTAATTAAAACCCCAGATAAGATCTTTCTAAAGTAATTAAAAAAATCAACTTTCCAAACAAATAATAATTAGCATAAAAAACAACAGTAAAAATTGATTCTATTTAGCAAATAAATTAAAATAAAATAAATAAGCAATAATTTTGATATAAACAAAAAATTTTTTTTATTAATATCTTAAGAAAACAAGAAAAAATAATTTAAAAATGAAAAAAAAACATATTTCTCGTAAAGTGAAATTCTAAATATTAAACAGGGCGGAAAATTTCAAATTACATATAGCGGAAGTAGAAGAAACAAAGTTCTTTGTTCATTTAGTATATTCTAGATAAGAGTTAGCTTTTATTTTAAATAAAAAACTGACAGTATTTTTTAAAACATCCTACATCATTATTTCAGTGCATTTTAAGGAGAATTGGTGCATAAAAATATATATATGTATATATATATATATATATATATATATATATATATATATATATATATATATATATATATATATTTAAAAGAAAGATAGGTTTCGAAACAGTAAATTCTTCCTTGCTTTCTTTCGCAATTTAAGCAAACATTCACCCCTAGCAAAATTTTACCAGTCTTTTCAAGAAGAAAAATACTTAGTTCTCGTAATATTTTGTTTTTAATCTCTCAGAATTATATTATGAAATTATTTTGAAAATAAGTTTTGCAAACAAAATAATTATTTTCTTTAAACAATAATTTACTTTTTTTCTAATTTCTTATTTTTTAATAAATTATTGAACTTCTATAAGTTCAATAATTTATTACAATTAATTTATTTATTAAAGGAAAAAATTCTTTGTCACTAAAAGTTCATCTTTATTATCAGTAGTAAAGTCTAGTTCTAGTCAGACGGACACTTCGAACTATAATTTTAGTGTAAGTAGTAGAAGCTTGTTTTAGTCAGACATACATATTTATCATAACTGTTCGCAATTCACTGTCAGTAGTAAAATCCAGTTTCAGTCAGACATAATCACTTAGTAGTAAATTCCAGTTCTTGTCAGACATAACCACATCGACTATAATTTTTAGTACAAGTAGTAAAAATCTGATTTAGTTAGACAGGTAGATTTTTATTTTGTTACAAATTTTTTGTAAGTAGTAAAGTCTAGTTCTAGTCAGACAGAACCCGTACAACTAAAATTTTAGTATAAGTAGTAGAAGTCTGGTTTAGTCAGACAGGTAAATTATTGTTTTTTTATAAGTATCACGTGAGTAGTAAAATCTAGTTCCAGTCAGACAGAACCCGTACAACTAAAATTTTATTCTAAGTAGTACAAGTCTGGTTTAGTCAGACAGTCGGAATGTTTTCATGTTAGAACTTTATACTTTCAAAAGTAGAGTCTAGTTCTCGTCAGACAAAATCTTCCCAAAAAAAAAACCACTAACAGAAACAAAAATTACAAAATGCGAAATCGAATAAGAAAAAGTCAAAAACGAAAAGAAAAGAGGACACACAAGGAAAAATAGGAAAAACTCCTAACAATGGAAAGTGTCGAACATAAAAGTGAGAAAAAGCGAAGAAGCAAAAGGGGCGTGGGGAGGGAGAGAGAGAGAGAGAGAGGAAGTGGAAAAAGTGTATTACTTTAGGTGGTGTGTTTGAGGGCGATTGGTTCGGGGTGAAAACAAATTCGATAGCCGCTTTGTCTGCATCGAAGAGGATAGCAGGTGTGGTAACCTATCTAGAAGGCGAATGAGATTCTGCACGAAGCATCTTCTCTCTTGACTGCTCGGTCATTCTCAGACGTGCTGAAAATCCCAATTTCGCATCTTTCCACCCCCCCCCCTTCTATCCCCCCTCCTCCCAAACCACCATTATCCAACTTGAATTTGAATGCATATCGCGCGTGAAAATGATCCAACGCCACAAACCGCACGAGAATTTATAATTCACTCGAGATACATTAAGCAGAGAGGGGGGAAAAAAGAGAGAGAGAGAGAAGGGAGAATGCTAGTGAACTGATTTTAAAGTGCAACAGTTGAAATAATAAAAACATGAATTAATCAATGAAAATATTTTCATTTATTTTAATTTGCTTTCTGAATAAAAAGAATTATATAATAATTTTCCATTTTTTTTAAAAATATTATACGTAGATCAATGTAGATATGTATTATTACGCACTTTAACAATAATATACTCTCATTTTCTAGATGAAGCAATTATTAATTAGTAATTTCATCTACTCGAAATAGATTACAGTTTACAGGATTGATTAACATTCGATTAAGGGCGTTGCCAAGTATTGAAGTTTAATTTAAATTTATCTAATTCTGGTAATAGTGAGGAAAATTATTGTCAGTGGTAAAAGTCGGCTTTGGTCAGACGATTTATTATGTATTCTAATTTTAATAATCAGTTGTAAAAACAAATTCAAATCAGACAAGATTTTTAATAGTATAATTTCAATTTGCAGTAGTAACACCAATTTCCAGTCAGACACAGTTTTTTAAATTACAATTTTAATTTAAAGTAGTTAATGTAAATTCTGGTCAGACAATATATTTTGTAATACAAATTGTACTATCAGTAGTAAAACTCAGTTCAAGTCAGACAGATTTCTTTAATACGTCTGGTAAGTTTACTATCAGTAGTAAACTCCAGTTTCAGTCAGACGCAAACAAATTTACTACAATTTTAATAAAAGTAGTAAAAGTTTGATTTAGTCAGACATGTAGTTTTTTACTACGATATAAGTCTACTATCAGTAGTAAAATCTAATTGCAGTCAGACAAAAGGTTTTAAACCCTGAAGTTTAGTATAAGTAGTGAAGAATCGTTTTAGTCAGACTGACAGATTATTCTATACCAATCGTGAGTTTACCGTCAGTAGTAAAATTCTTGTTTAGTCAGACACAACCCTGTCAACTATAATTTCCCTATAAGTAGAATATATATAAATATATTTTCAAAATAAGTAGTAAAAGTAAGTTATAGTCAGACAGTTTTTCTACATTTATTCCCAAACTCAAAATAAGTGGTAAAAATCAGTTTTAGTCAGACAATTCTTTCTGCTATTGTAATATGCTCATAATCAGTAGTAAACTAAATTTGTAGTCAGACATAATCGATAATATTATAACAATTATCCTTTAACCTACCTAATAATAGTTATATCTATAATATTATAACTAAATAAAAGAAAACAAAAATTTGTGAAAACATATAAGAGCGGTTAAATTTCTTTCTTATAAAATAAAACCCCTCCATTTGAATATTGGAAACCTACAAATAACACATTTTTCCCATGAATTTCCAATGCAAAAGTAAATATCTACATGTTGTATATATATATATATATATATATATATATGTAGAGTGTAGTCTTTCGAAATAGTGCAGGGAAATGTTATCTTGTCTCCACACATATATATATATACATACGAAAAGAAGTGTTATCATTTGTCGTACTACCATAGATTCAACGAACAAAAGAAGAATAAAAATAAATTTAAAAACTAAACAAAGTTCTCTTGTATAGTACATTTTCGTATATCTTCGCAAGCAAAAAAAAAAGAAGGAAAAATATCTAATAATAGAATTTTACATCAGGAAAAATTTTCATTTAATATCCAGGTGTTATCAAGAATTTAATTAATTAATTAATCAAAGCTCGAGTCATACTCAAAGTATTCTCTTTAAAAAAATGTAAAAACTGCGAGAGAAAAAAAGTGAAAGCATCTCTTTGTATAATCGTTAAAAGAAGAAAATATTTTTAGAATTTTTTTTCTGTCCCCCAACAATACTTGGTTAATGTTTCTATTAAAAATTGTTGGTTGGAAATTACATTTTTCGTAAGGAAAATCAATAAAATTCAAATTTAATCGTGCTAAAGATATTCTGTTTACTTGAAACACAAAAAATAAATAATTTCAACATAAAAATATATTGTATTTTAATTTAAAATGTAAAATTTGCTTACTCTTTTTATATCTCGAAAAAAACATTTTTTTTAATTAAAATTATAATTATAATAATATTTCAGATTATTTCTAGTTTGAATTCCAGTTCACTGCTAATTAAACTAAAATTACATCAACAAAAAAATCTAATTAAAAAAAATTTTAATTGACATACCCTTTTAATATACAAAATGCATTTTTTCGACGTAGGTATTTAGAACGATTAAAACAAAATTTTCAAGAGCGACTGAGAAAACGTAAACATTTCAAAGCTAATAAGTTTTCGCATTTTCAGAAAATTCATTTACTTTGATTCATTTTTAATAAATTTTTTCCCATTTAAAAGAGAAAATTCCCTTTTGTCTCAAAAAAGAAAACAAAATTTAAATTAAAATTTAAAAAAAAAACATCAAAATTACAGTTTTGTTTCGTCCGTAAAAAAAGAAAATAAAAAATTTTCAAGACCGACTGAAAATACGAGGACATTTCAGAAGCTAATAAGCTTTTCCATACTCGAAAAATTCATTTACATTGAAATATTTTTGATACATTTAAAACAGACCCCCTCCATCACACCAAAAAGCAAACAGAGTATAAATTATTCATTTTTTCAAATTTAAAAAAGAACCCCTTCCTTTTATTAAAAAAGAAAGCAAAATTTAAATTAAAAATTTCAACAAAGGGACCATTCATTCATTTATTACGTAAGCATTTAAGGGGGAGGGGGGGTCTAGCTATTGCTTATTTCCATTAGAAAAAATGGCGCTAATGCATATAAAAAATCTTACATGGGAGAGGGGGGGGGGTCTTAAAACCTGAAAAATATGCTTACGTAATACTTGAATGGCCCCAAACCAAAAACGAAAAAAAAACAGCTCTTCTCAATTAATTGAGCCCTTCTCAATAAAAAAGAAAACAAAATTTAAATAACAAATATCAACAAAAAAATGTCTCGAAAGAAAACTTGATCAAAAATTCAGTTTTGTTTCATCAGTGAAAAAAAAGTATAAGCGCAAAAAAAATAAAAAAAAAATACCATCGAATAAAATGAATCGTTCCGAGGAGCATTTACGATTTAACCCAAGCCGGCTTCCTGTGTGGAAACTCCATGTCTAAAAGTTTCTCGTAACTTTTCAACATTGAGAGTTTGGAAAGCTTTGCTGTGCACCAGCTGTAAATTTGTGTTGAAACGGATTCTGGAATCGAGTACATTCTATAGGGTCGATCAACTTTGTCACCAAAACCCCGAGACCAAAAAGCTTCGCCTAGACGATTTCTTCCATTCGGGTTAACCCGAACAAGAAACTTTTCTCGCGCCTCGGCAAAAGCCATGATTCCCGTCGTCCAACATACATATAAACTATATAATGCGAGCGCGGCAACTCCGCGAAAAATGTGCTTCCGAACACGTTAAACCACGTTGACCGGAGGCAAGCAGGGAGAGAGAGAGAGAGAAATAAAAAAAAATATATATATCGCACTAGAAAAATGGCGTCGCGTGCATAACCTCGTTTACACAAAGCTTGATTATTCTCTTGGGATATGTGTATGTATGTATATATGTATATATGAAATCGTAAATTCCATTGCGGTACACACAATACATGCACCATTATGAAAACCATTTTCAAAAGAACGTTAAATGTTTTATATACATTTATAGGAGTCTATAAGATTTTACCCCGTAAACTTAGAACTACAAACGTAGAAATGGAAACTTCATTAAAACTTCAAGGCACAAACTTGACTAAAGCGTCGCAAATTGACATTCAATAGTAACTTTGTCATTCTAAAACCTCTATTTACCTTAATACGAATTTATTTCCAAATCAATTCGTTCGTAAAGTCAGAAAACAATTTTCAATTAGTTGAAATATTACGAGAAAATTGAAGAAAAGGAATTATTTCGATAATTTTCAATTAATCACTGAAAAAAAGAATTTAAGGAGAGGGTACACCGATATTCTTAACTATATCAAGAAAATAATTTAAATATTCCACAAAATTATTTTTAAAGTAATTTTCTGTGAGGAATTCAATGGTCATAAAATAAAATCGATCACAATTTATTCAGACCTTTTTTGAATTTATACTTTTTTTAAATTAGTGGATTATGAAATCCATGCGTAATTTTGGAGAAAATATGTTTCTCAATGTATAAAAAAACTACCAAATGAAAAAATTGATTTTCATAATTTTAGAAGCATTTTTTTGAAAAAAAAAATCTGTTTTTAGGCTGAAAATACTAAAAAATACCATTGATTTTTAATTTTTGAATATGGAAATTCATTTGGTTATTTTTCTATAACTAATTTCAGATCTTAATTTTATCCTAATTTTTTTGTCATATATCATATATATAAAAATTTTTTTTGATAGATTCAAACATATTTTTTACAAAATTACGAATAAATTTTCAAAATCCACCAATTTTTAAGAAAAATAAAAATTCAAAAAGGGTAAAAATAATTTCTGACCGATTTTATTTTATGACCATTGAATTTCTCACAAAAAAATTACTTTAAAAATAATTTTGAAAATTAATTAAATTAAATTTTAAAAAATTAAATAAATATAAATTATTTATTTCAAGTATGTAAATATTTCAAATGATGAAATGAAAATTTTATTTGTGCTGAGAATAAAATTGTTATACAATACAAAACAAATAATATAATTGATTAAATAGACTCTGAGAAAAATATACTTTTATTTAATTCAAATCAATTATATTTTGGTTAAAATAAACTTTGTGTTTGTGTTAGATATTTAGTATAATTATTAAGTAATCAGAAAAAAAAAATTTTAAATAAGAAAAAAAATTTTATTAGTAATATTTAGTTTTTTATTTTTTAATTAATTTTTTAATTTGTTTTTAAATAAGAAATTTATTTGACAGAAATACAATTTTTCTTTGAACTAACAAAAATTCTTATCTCAACAAAACAAGTTTTCATGTTGGAATAAAGTAACTTTCACTATTTTTGCAGTAAAAATTAAGTAAAAATTATAGAAAAATTTACATTGAACAGAGTAAAGTTTACCCATAAAATTGTAAAAGTTGTTAAACAAACAGTTCACTTTCTAAATTTTAATTATTAAAAATTCTTATTAACTAAAATTAGTAAAGTTAAAAATTAATGGTTGAATCAAATACTGAAATAAGTTCTCAACTAATCAATATATCACTGGATTTTTGCTTTCTAACTAATTAAATTTTACTAAAAAAAAATCAATTTTACTAATAAAAAAATTTAAAAAACAAAAAGAATACACGAATGTATCAGTAAACTTTATTCTTTAAATCTGATTTAGTGAAAAATAACTAATTATTAGTAGATAAATGACTACAAAAATATTTCTGATATTTTACTAATTGAATTAGTTATAAAAAAATTCCAGTTATTTTTATATAAACTAAAAGTGAATTTAACTATTTAATAACTAAAATATATTAACTTTATATTAATTTATATAAAATAATTATTAATTAATTATTAATTATCAATGAAAATAGTAAATCTATTTAAATTTTAGTAAAAATATAGAAAACAGAAATAGAAGTAAAAGAACCAGTAAACTACTAAAAAAAATTCTTTTTTTATTTTTTTTGTAAAAAAAAATCTAAATTAACAGGTCGAACACTTTAACAAGTTCTCAACTAAATAATGAAATTGTACATATATCGAACATTTATCTATAAACGAAAAACACCTCTGGAAGAGTAATTTTTAAACCCTTTTTCGATTCATTAACACAATGAATTTTTTTTTTTTCATCAAAAGCCAGAAATATTTATCCTGTTCTATATTCTAAAATATCCACATAAAACAATCTGCCAAAAATACTTATCATAAAAAGTTCTGCGAAATAAAGTTTTTAGAAAACTAATAATAAATTCCAGATATTTTCGACAGAAATTGGTATCAATTTCTGTCGAAAATATCTGGAATTTATTAATAATATTAATTATTATTAATTTATTGATTAAGTCTTCTAAAACAGAAAATCAGGAAGTAATGGAGTAAAAAAAAAATAAAATACTAAAAAAAAACAAAAAAACAGAATTAAATAAATATTTGCTGTTTGTTAAAACACAATTTTTTCTACAAAATAAAATGAAATAAAGTTATATTTTTTTTGTTTTACTTCAGTAAAGCAAAAAAGAAAAAAAATACAAAAATAATGCAAAATAAAAGAAAATGGAATAAAATGAAACAAAATAAAAAAAAACGAAGTAAAATAAAACAAAATAATACAAAACTGATATAAAATATAAAATGAAATACGAATTTTAAAAAAGAATTCCAATTAAAATTTGTTTAGTAATTTAAATATACAGTCCACAGAAAAGCCGAGAAATAAATATGTCCAAACTCCTTTGTAACTTGTTGCCTTACATTCAATATAGTGCACGTCAAGAAAAAATTCAATTTCACTAAGCAGATACAGTTTTCTTTTTTTTTTAAAAAAAGGAAAAACACTTTTGCATAATTTTTCTATTTGACAAATAACTGACAGAGACTTAAAGAGTAAATAACTACTCGTCTTCTTTGTAAATATTCATGATGCTTCTTGTACAAATCCAGTAATATCTTATACGTAAACCATGAGAGTTTTGAAAGAGAGGGAGAGTAACTAAGAGAGAGAGAGAGAGAGAGGTAAAAGATTTGAAATTGTGTCACTTCCGACGATAAAGTGTGGTCTCCTTGACAAGCAAGAGGATACTCATCTTAGACCCCACAAGATTCTCTGGTATGTTCTAACTCACCTAAAAGGTGAACTTCAGTTTCTACACTCTACTCCTATTCCACTTTCTCCTACTTCACTGTCTTATCCACCTTGACTCAACCATTTCCATTAAAAGCTCACTGTCAATTAAATCATCACAAAACCCTCTCTCTTTGATATGGTCCATTATACTCTAGCTTTGATGAATTTCTCTCCTCCAAAAAAAAAAAAAAAAAAAAGGAATGAAGAGAAAAAAAGTCTTTTATTCCAATCGTCAATTTATAAATTGATTCATTTTTCTAAATGAAAACTATTTCACTTCACAAAACAAAAACAAAACTTTTACTATTTTCATTGTAATTTTAACTCTTGAATATTTCTCTCCAATTCTGCAAAATTTCAACTATTTTCGTTGAAAAATTTTAAAAATGAAAAATTTTACCTTCTGCAGAAAATAAATATTATTTGACAAAACTTAATTTCGACGGGAACAAACTTTACTTTTGATTTTGAAAATAGAATTCTTTTTTATTCAGTAAAAGTTTCTCCTGAGAATTCGAACTACTAACTGACTTTTTTGTTTTAAGGGAAGGGACAGGTGAAATTTTAACCCTTCGATAATTACGTTGCTAAAAGGCGCCAATTTTTTTTCTGTCATTATTTACGATCTAAATTTATTCTTTATAGTTAAAATTAAAAAAAAAAAATTTTCGGACATTTTGAAAATTTAATTTTTTTGAACAAATTAAAATTTTTCAAAATCCATACGGTTGATTATTCAGAATCGTAAGAAAAGCCTACAAAAAAATTGGCAACGAAAAATAATAAAAAATGTCGAATCAGTTGATTTTTTTTTAAGAACTACTAGTAAAATTTGAGCGAATCAAAAATGACCATTTTTAAGGGATATAAAAATTTTTTTTACACTTTTTCAGTACCTGAAATCATATTACACTGTAGAAAATTAATAAAAGTAATTTTTATCTGATTTACAATTTTTTATTATTTTTCTAAAAAATTAAAATTTTTTTGAAAAAATCAAAATTTTTGAAAATCTATACGATTGATTGTTCAGAATTATGAAATAGTTGTATAAAAAAATTGGCAAAGAAAATAGATAAAAAATTACAAGAGTAGTTCAAATTTTTATTTTTTGAAAATTTTGATATTTATTATTTATTTTTAAAATTTTTAACAAATTAAATTTTTTTAAATTTTTTAAGCATATTTTAATTTAAAATAACAAAATTTGTTAGAAAAAATATTAACCACCCATAAGCAACACAAATTTAGATGAGTTGAAATTTCACCGGTCCCTTCCCTTAAAAAATAAATAAAGTTTGACAAAAAAAAAGTAAAAAAAGAAAATAATTATTAGTCAGACAAAAATCTTCCAAATAATGTGAATTTAAACATTAAAAATTTTAAATAAGTAGTAAAAGCAAGTTATAGTCAGACACTTTTTCTACATTTAATTTCAAATTCAAAATAAGTAGTAGTAGTAAAACCGAAAAATTCGACAAATAGTAATATTTTACTAAACAGTAGTGGAAATTTTTATTATCAATGGAATTAATCCTTCATTCTAGACAGAAAAAATAAAATAATATAAAATACAAAAATTTTACAAACTTATAAAAATTAGAATTTACGTTCAAACGTAGCAAAATTAATTCCGAAAATAATAAATTTTTCAAAGCAAAAATGAGCAAAAATTACGAATTATTTAGTTTTACTTTCCAAATACTCAAATTTCCTCCATTTTTTCCATTTTTTCCATTTTGTTAATGAAAGAAAAAGAAGGAAAAAAAAATTAAAGTTGAATACAATAATCTCTCAACATCCTTTTTAGAAAAATCTTTCCATCACGAATACTTTAAATCATTCATTTAATTAAACTCAGTTAAAATTTCCTTTCCTCAAATTATTGTCATTAATTGAAATATAATTTAAATTAAATTTTAATTAAACTGATAAAGATAGACGATATTCACTTCATTAAACTTAAACTGTTCTGATAAATTCATCATAATAATTGAACTGAATTTTCGAATTAAATATTAATGGAAATTAGTATTAACTTTTATTAAATTATGCCAACAATTTGCAGTAAATTAAAAATCAATAAATTTTGAAAATGTAATTAATTTTCTTTTTAAAGTTAATTAATGTTTAAATTTTTGAATTAAAACTCGAGATAACAATATTAAAATTTACCGAATTTTTATAGAATATTCGCGTTTTGTAATGATAATTATGATTATTATGATAATTATGTTACAAAACCATGAACATAAACCTGTAGATGAAACTATTCTATACTAAATTTCATGTAAGCGTTTATAGCATCATCTAAATGGATAAGTGGATATTGATTTTATTATTAACCCACTTTTCTCGATAATATTTTTTAAGTGAATAAAATGCAATCAAAAGTTCATTACTTAGTTAAATAATAAACTCGTACAACGGTGGCTTCAAAATTTCACGTTTTAAATTTAATTACAATTTTAAATATCAATCGAAACATGGTTAAAATTATTAAATTAAAAATTATTTTACCATGAGTATTCAACAATACTCATTTTTCTTCAATTGAATTAAAATCATTATACGTAATAAATATAATAAATATAATATAATAATAAAATAAAAAAACAAAAATGATTAATTATTCGACAATTAAAATTATTTATATTTTTATTTAATTATCTAATTAAAAACAGAGAATTAAAACAAAAACAAAAATAATAAAAAAAAATTGCAACTTATTGATTTCCAGTGTTGATTAATAGTGCATTTTATATTTACTCTGACAGTATGAAAACAATTTTTCAAAAAAAAAAAAGAAATTATTTCCAGTCTAATTATTTTACTGTAAAATTATTAATGTTGATTGCTTTTTCTATTTCTGGCGTTTATTGTTGAAAATTTGAAGCTCGTGTGAGAAGAGGTTTTAAAAAAAAAACATCATCAAGTGAAAGAATTCTATTGGCTTTTCAATTTTCACTCTAAATGTTTGACGTGAACAATTTATCGCCGTCGTGGTCAGGTGAAAAACGGAAATCGATGGTTCGACGTTTTACTGTTAGGACACCTGAATGATGAATTTAAATTTTTAAATTTATGAAACTGAATAGACACATAGAAAATTTCTGTTTTCTTTTTACTTTTTTTTTTTAATGACAGTCAAAAAATTCATTTATTTATAAATATAGAATTTTCTCTCGTGTAACAACAATTGCAGAAAAAAAACTTTTCAATAAACTGTTAAACCTATTTATCCCATTAATTGAATTTTCTAATCTTTAAAATAAACTTTTATTCTAAAAACAGTAAATAGAGTTGGTAAATAATTTAGAAAGAATTATAATTAGTTTATTTCTAGCCTAGGTAAAAATATAAATAAAATTCAGAAATGCAATAAATAATTAATATTTAATAATAAAGTTTTTAAGAAAATCCATTGAACCCAATAATATTATAAACAGAAACAAATAAATATTTTCCTAAATAAAAAAAAATTCCAGTGTGGATTTTTCTTACTATTTAAATTAAAAAGTCAACTAACTTGAGAATGTTTTATTTATTACCTCCTCGTAAATAAATACATATATATAAAAGAGGAAGTATTTATTTTTCTTTTTCGTTTAAATCTGAAATCGAAATGGAATCTCACTTGGATTGAGTAAACCTGGGACAAAACTTTATCTACCTCTTAAAGGTTCCGCGAGCAAGGACGTGACTGTTTAGATGGTCATCTTTTGATTGCGGGGATTTATTCCAGCGAAGCTGATCAGATAAAAACTGAAACTCGAATTCTCCTTGGATTTGGCAATGTTGGTTTCCTGCTTTGCAAAAAAAAAAAAAAAAATAAGAAAAAAAAACTAACCAAGCCCAATACTTGATCCTTTATATTCCCTTTCTCTTTCACTCCATTTTTTCCATTTCCTTAATCCCCCCCCCCCTCGCCCACTAACGCTTGAATCCTTTTTCCTAAGGACACGCTTGAAAAACGCATCCATCTCCGCTTCATGTTTCTCTCTTTCTCTCTCTCGGAAACGCGCGATACAATTTTATGTTAGAGGACCACTCGGCTTTACGGTATTTTCAAAGGATTATTTACCCTCTGGGAATATGCATTCTTCTTTACGGAAAAAAGACAGAAAATTTGTTTCACAAAATTTCTAGCACAAAAATAATTTATAATAATCTATTCATTTTCAATTATAATTTTTATTTTTATATTTTTTTTATATTTATTTTGACAGGGTGTTTACTATTTTCGTTCAACAAAATTCAAGGTTATTTTCCGGCTTTGTCTTAATTTTTCACGGTTTTTTTTTATCAAATTTCAATTTATTTGATTTCAAACATAAATAAATCTACAAATGGCTTCAAAAATTTTTATGAATAAAATTAAATTATTCCGGCGAGTTTCTTTAAATTTTTTTGAAAATAATCTCTTTTTAATAATTTTAATTAAACATTTGGAAAATAATTGAATTAAACAAAGAATTTTTTCAATTTTTTACAATAATTTTTCAATAATAAGAATTTTACTATTCATAAAAGAAATTGAATCCTTCCAAAGAATTTTATTAAAATTTATAAAAATAATTGAATTGTGGAGAACAATTTAAATGATTATAAAGATAATTGAAATTTTGAGGAGAACAATTTAATTATTTATAAAAGTAATTGAAATTTTGAGGAGAATTTAAAAAAAAAATTAAACATAATTGAATTTCTGCGAAGAATTTTATGAAAATTTATGAAAATAATTGGATTCTTGTAAAGAATTTTTTTTTAAATAATATTCAAAAGAATTTAGTGAATCTTAAGAATTTATCTATTTATGGAAATAATTGAATTCTTGAAAATAATTTTTTTTACAGTTTTTAGACAGAATTGAATTCATTGGACTAAGTTTAATAAAATTTTTAAGAATAATTACATTTTTCGAGGAATTTGATTAAAATTGTATTAAAAATAATTGAATTTCAGCGAAGAATTTTTTGAAAATAATTGGATTCTTGTGAAGAATTTTTTTTAAAAATAATATTTAAAAGAATTTAGTAAATCTGAAGAATTTTTCTATTTATGGAAATAATTGAATTCTTTCGACAAATTTTAATAAAATTTTTGAGAATAATTACATTTTTCGAGGAATTCGATTAAAATTGTATTAAAAATAATTGAAATTCTGCAATGAGTTTTACCATTTATGAAAATAATTGAATATATTGAGAAAAATTTTTAAAAATAAAATTATAATTACGGTGACTAAATTCCCTTCATTATTTTCGAAAAATTAAAAATTTTAAATAAAATTCTTTAAAATAATTGAATTATTTCTAATAGAATAGTAAAGAAATTTCAATTAATTGTTTATAAAAATTCAATTATCTTGAAATAATAAAATTAAAAAATTCCAAAAATCTTATTTTTCAGAATTTTCAAAAATACTTTGCGAAAATTCAATTTTATTAAAATAAATTTAAGTGTGTATCTTTTTTTAAATTAACTAATAAAAAATTTAATTATCAATCTTCGCACTAAGAAACATGAATACATTAGAATATGACTCTTCATAAAATTCAATTATTTGTCAATCATTAAATTCAAATACTTTGAGAATGCGATTTGTTAAAAAGTTTTAAATGAAATTCTTTAACAAATATAATTATTTTCAGTTGAATTTAACAAAATTTCTATTAATTCGATACTTTTTTTAAAAAACGTATTAAAATTGTTGCGAAGCAATATTTTGATGCGTTTTTTTGTCTCAATTTGATATCCTTAAAAAAACTGTGATTAATTTAAAGTGGTATTAAAAAATTAAAGACCTAACTCATCTATTCGGAAACATAGAAAAGAAAAAAAAATCTTTTCAACATTCTTGAAGGAATCTAAAATTTTAAATTTTCCAAAAATTCCACTACAAGTGAAACAATTTTATTTTTTGTCAAATAAATTTTTTCCCCGAAACTAACAGGATTTGTCGACATTTTGAAGGGATAATCCGGATTCTCCTATATTTTAAAGAACCAATCTCTTAAAAAAAATGAAGGAGAGCGAGATCCAAATTTCCTCATAAAACGAAGATAAGTCTTCAAACGAGATTTGGGGTTTGAAGAAAATTTTTATGTGTACCCAACTTTTTTTCTTTTTTTTTCAAAACAAGTTTCAAGCTTGTTAAAAATTTTATAAACTCATCATGAAAGTGTAAAATCTCCTAATCTTTTTTCTAAATTAAATCAAAAATATTGAAATTAGATTGAATAAATACCATTATTAACAGAAGACCAATTGTTTTTTTAATTACACTAAAAAAAATTTACTTACATTTGTAATAATTTTATTTGTTTTATTAAATAGAACAGGTTCTTTCGTCCCATGATGAATAACAGAAGAAATGGTAAAATTTTTCAATCGCAAATAAAATTTGGAGAAATGACCGAAAATAATTTTCTAAATACATTAAAATAAAAATGTAAAATAAATTTTTCTAATTTGAAAATTAATAAACTTATCAAGACAGAAACGAGTTTAAAATAAATAATGAACCTTTTTTCTTTCCCACTATATACGTAAAAGTTATATTTTATTTCCAAGCAGTAGTCGCATGCTAACCTCTCGATTGGTTAAATGTTCAAGAGAAAATACCTCTTAAGAAGACTTATCGAACTCGAGTTTTCGCCAATGCGCTCTTGCCGAACGATAAATCGGCGACAAAAGCGTTTCTCGGCCGCAAAGCCTGCTTTTTGGGAAATTAAACCTCTCTAAATTCCGCTCACCGACTTTATACCATGGTTTCCTTTAATATTCCCTTACCCTCCCCCCACCCCTCACGCCAAACTGTTTATTCTCTATTGGTGAATTCTTGAATAATCTACATCCGATTTTCTTAAATGCAACATGCATACAGAATACACAAGCTACCATCTCATTATGCAAATAATATGCAACCTGTTTTAAAATATGAAACTTTTCAGTAACAGAGATATTTTTACTCTTCTTATTTTTATTTTTTTACCACTTTTTTTTTTTTTTTTTTTAAACGAGAATTGTTTTAATAGTTCGAAATTTATAATATAATGGAAACAAATAGTTTTTCTTTTTCCCCCTTGTCCAAAAAATATATAAAGTATAAAATAATTATTTTTAACACTGGAAAAAATTTCTTTGATTTTAATAAAGTCGATTAGTTAGCAAACGTAATTTTATTTATTAATATTTACTTGAATCAAACAATTGTTTATTTAGATATAATAAATTGTATTTAAATCTAAAGATTTCGTATTTGAAGCAAATACAATTATTATTTCAAGAATTTTTAACAAAACAATTCAATTAAATTTTCTCAACAAAATTAATTTCAAAATTCAATTATTTCTATAAATATTCACGTTACATTGTTTTTACTATTTTTACTATTATCTGAAATTTTAACATAAACTCAATTTTAAATCAATTTTTCTTAGAAAATTCGACTACAAATTAAATTATTCAAATACAAAAATAAATAAATTATTGAATAATTGAATGTTTCTTAAAATTTAATTCCCACAAAGAATTTTATCAACAAATTTTGTAAATAATTGAATTCTTTCGACGAATTTTTATAAATTTTTTAAGAATAATTACATCATTCTGCGATGAGTTTTATTATTTGTGAAAACAATTGAATTCCGAAGAAGAATTTTATTATTTTTGAACAATATTTAATTTTTTCGAAGAATATTATTACTCTTGAAAATAATTGAATTTCTGCAATAATTCGTATCTTTTCCAAAATAAAACTTTTTTCGTGTTTTTAACTAAAATTCTTCTATAAATGCATTATTTTTAATAATTTTTGAAAAAGTTCTTTGAGAATTTTCAAATTCATTTGTATGTACAATTCAATTTTTTCAAAATTTCAATTATTCGTAAATTCTTCAATTAAATATATATATTAGAAAATAAAAACTTTATATAATTACAAAAAAAAAATCCTCAATTAAACTTTCTCAAAAAAAAGTAATTCCACAGAATTGTTAGTTCAAAATAATAAAAATTCAGATTCTCGAACATTTTAATTACAAACGTTTTTAAAATTCAATTATTTATAAAAATTGACGCTCTAATGCTTTTAATATTTAATTATAATAGAAAATTTTAACTGAAATACATTTTTAATTAATTTTTATTAGAAATTTCTACTAGAATTCAATCATTTGAATAAAAAAAAACAATTTATTGAATAATTAAATGTTTCCTAAAATTGATTTCTCATAAAGAATTTTAATATTTATAAAAATAATTGAATGATAGCAAAGAAATTTTTAAAAAATTTGTAAATAATTGAAATTCCTGTTAAATTTTTATTATTTTATGAAAATAATTAAAGATTTGCCTAGAATTTTATTAAATTTTTTTAAAACTAATTGTTCTTTTGGATAATTTTATTAAAATAGTAGACATTAAAATTCATTGAATTGAGGAAAACTTTTTATAATAATTGAAATTTTGCAAGAATTTTTTACATATTTTGAAAATAATTGAATTTTGGAGAAGAATTTAATTATTTCTAAAGATAATTAAAATTAATTAAGAATAGAATTAAAATTGTATTAGAAATAATTGAAATTCTGCAATGAGTTTTATTACTTATGAAAATAATTGAATTGCTAAAAAGAATTTTATTATTTACGAAAATAATTGAATACGTATAAAAATTTTATTATTTATAAAAATAATTGAAGGATTGCAAAGAAATTTATAAAAAATTCGTAAATAATTGAATTCCTGTGAAATTTTTATTATTTAATGAAAATAATTAAAGGTTTGCGTAGAATTTTATTACATTTTTTTTCAATAATTGAATTTTTTGGAACAATTTTTTTTAAAACAGTTAATATTGAAAATCATTTTGAATTGAGGAAGGTTTTTAAAAATAATTGAAATTTCGCTAAAAATTTTATTTAAATTTTTGAAAATAATTGAATTTGGGAGAAGAATTTTATTATTTTTAAAGATAATTGAAATTTTGACGAGAATTTTTAAAAAACTTTGAACATAATTGAATGTTTGCGAAAAATTTTATTACTTTTAGAAATAATTGATTTAATTTAAATATAAAATTTTTTAAACACCTTATAAGACTTCTAATAAAGAATGAAAATCCTCATTTCCACTGAAAACTAATTTTCAAGAAATTAAAAACTTTCGAATGACTAAAACTCTGTTTTACTACTGAAATAAAATTTTCGAAAGATCTATAAAAGTTTTGTCTGACTAAAAGTCTCTTTTTCTACTAAATCCCAATTCGACATAGTTTTGTCTGACTGGAACTTTTTCTTACTACTCAAACCAAATTTACAAGAATTTAGAAAGTTTTGTCTCTCTAAAACTTTCACTTACTACTTTAAACAAATTTACAGGAAGTTTTGACAAGTTTTATTTGTTAAACTCTTTCTCTCTCTCTCTATGTTCTTCTCTCTTTTTCTCAATAGTAAAGCACAATTTTTAAAAAGATTTTGACGTTTCATCACTGAGTGATATAATTCTCTTTTTCTGCTGAAAACTAATTTTATTTATTTATTTACTTACAAATCTACGGGCAATGCCTTTTCGTACAAATTTTGAAAATAATTTGTCCAACTTTCTTAATTTTTTTTACACTAAATCGAAATTTATAAAAAATGAAGTATGATTCGACTGACTAAAACTCTTTCTTACTACTGGAAAGACAACATTTAAAAAGATTTACAAATTTTGTTTGACTAAAAGACTATTTTTTTTCTGAATACAAACTTGACATAAAGTTAAAGATTCGTCTGAATAAAACTCTCGTTACTACTCAAGACAAAATTTACAAAGATTTCTAACTTTTGTCTCACCAAAAGACCCTTTTTCTACTGAATTTAAATTTACAACAAGTTGACAATGATTCGTCTGACTAAAACTTTCTCTTACTACTCAAGACAGAATTTACAATTATTCCCAACTTTTGTCTGACTAAACGACTCTTTTTCCACTGGATTCCAATTTACAAGATTGTGAAATTATTTTGTCCAACTTAAAATCTTCTATTCTACTGAATTTTAATTAAAAAAAAAAGAAACAGTGGAACATAAATTTCCTAACATTATTAATTAATTAATTTCGCAATTAATGTTTCACAACTCTTTATTTCTATAAACTAAATAATAATAATAATAATAATAATAATAATAATAATAATAATAATAATAATAATAATAATAATAATAATAATAATAATAATAATAATAATAATATTTAATTTCTATTCAGTAATAAAATCTGTTTAAAAAAAACTCTATATAAAATTAAAAGTTATCGATATCTCTTGAAAATAAAAATATTCAGAGTACTAAAAATATTAAATTTAAACCCAAAACGCCAATTTTAATTAAAAGTTAATGAATAATTTATCTTTCCTTAAATATACTTGAATACTATTTTACTTTAAGGGATCCTATATTTGTTTAATTTCTTTAAAGAATTTGGAAACATTTATACGCCTTGTAAAATATTGATTCGAGAAAAATAGTAATTAACAAACGAACTATTAATATTTATGAATCTACAAATTACTACTAAATATGAAAAATAATATCTAAGTCTGAGTGTAATTTACTTTAATTACTAAATAAGAAAAAATGGACTAAGGCAAAGTGGAAATCCATTTTTTTTACTGAAACATAATTTTCAAAACTTCAATTAGTTTTCTATGAACTTCTAATATTTTGTCTGCACGGAAAGACTTTGTGTTTCAAAATTTAACATGATCATGTCAAACAGAGGAAAACGATATTTTTATGTTATTTAATCATATTAACGTATCAACTATTAATATGGTTTATACTAAAGATTGGCACGGCCCATACTAATTTTTTGTATTACCTTGTTAATAGCTAATACGTTCGTACGATTAAATAACATAAAAACATCGTTTTCCCCTGTTTCAAATGCATCATATTAAAGTTTGAAATGAAATCTATTAATTTTTTAAACAAAAAGTTTTTCAGTGTGTCTAAAAGTATCTTTTTCTACAGACAATGTGGGTGAATTAACAAGAAATTGCACAAGTTTTGTCTGACATAACTTCTCTCTAACTACTGAGAGATAAATTTTCTTTTAACATTTAAAAAATACAAAGCACTGGAAATTTCGTCTAATTAAAATCCTTTTTTCCACTGAAACCTAAGTCACAAGAATTTTAAATATACTTGCCTAGCACTTAATTACTTTTTCTACTGAATTTCAATTTTCAAAAAAAAAAAAAATTTATGATATTTATCTGACTTACAGTAAAACTTTTTTCATTAAATTTAAATTTATAAAGAACGAAAATGAATTGTCTGACTATATTTGGTTTTTTCTACTTAAGTTTAATATTCGTCGCAAATCTTATTTACTTAACTATAATAACAAATTATTTGAAACAAATACATTTTTTTTATAATAAACAAGTAATCGTGAATTTTAATCAAATAAATTTTATTTAGTTTATTAGTAAACTATAATTTTTTAAAAAGAAAAGTAAATTCAATATAATCTTAAGTAGATAAAATTAGCTAAAGTTTCTATTTTCTAATCATTCGATTTAGAGGGTAAATCTGTTATTTCTTCTATTTTACTTCTCTTTGAATTAAATCATATAAATTAAATAATTAATTAATTATTATTTTACACTAAAAAAATACTCACTCGATTTAAATAAACGATTAATTGATTATTATGAAATAAATATTTATTTGTAGTATCATTTCCATTTAAGTCTATTAAATAGTATTTTCTTCAAATACAATTTATTTGATTTAAATAAAAATTATTTGATGAAAACAAATATTTATTCGATTTGAATAATAATTTATTTGATTTAATATTTGTCTGACCAAAAATCTCTTGAACTACTGAAACCCAGTTTCGAAGAATATGGGGAACATTCTTATGCTACTGAATATTTGTCTGACCAGAAGTCTTCTGAACTACTGAAAGCCAGTTTCAGTAGTTCAAATATTCTACTGAATAATGTGTCTGACCAAAAGTCTCTTGAACCACTGAAACCGAATTTCGAAGAATGTATAGAGAACATCTGTCTGACTCAAAATTTTTTATTCTACTTAATTCATACAAAAATTTTTGTTAAATGTAATAGTAACAAACAAATGTACCAAAAGAATATTTGATCCTTACAAATAAAATGAATTAATTCAACAGTTTGTTACCTGTAATATAAACGCTTTATACTTAAAAATATAGAGAAAGGAAGAAATTGGTAATTTTTTCACACTCTATGTAATTTTTTCATTTTCCCTTCGCAAATTTACCGTTTCGCATGAACAGATAATTAAGTAATTGAAAAAATGATTTTTTTTCTCTAGATAATATTTTCTAATTCCAAGCGAAGGAACAATTGTTGGATATAGTGAAACGCGGGACAGAACAGTTTGTCTCAGGTTTATTGGATAATAAATGTTTGAGCGTATGAACAAAACTGGAGATGGTGTTAGCGATAGCCAAGTAGCTAGAGGAAGTTATTAAGGAAACGTGCGGATAAGAGGGAATGAAGAAAAGAGGGTGGGGCATGTCTCCAAGCACTTTTTCACATTTTCCACCTTGTGCTTTTCTCACTAGCTTTCTTGTTACCAATCTTTCTACTTTCGTTTCGCTGTGCTGACTATCGTCATATATATAGAAAGAGAGAGCAGAAAAGCTGGTGTAACATTCTCACCAAACGATGTGGCCACTTTTATAGTCGTCCATATATGACCTTTGTTTCGCTAGCAAACGTCGTCTACGTGACTTTCACCAAATGTTTCCCGAAAAAAAAATTCCCCTCCTTTTTTTTTTATTGACAAAAGGCAAACGTTGAAAAATTCTTTTTTATTTCCAAATTTCTGATATTGTTCCCTTTCGTCAATAAGCATTTGTTTTTAGCAAAATTTTTACCATTCCTTGCAAAACATTCTCTTTTTTTTATTATTACTTTTCTCGATTATTTTTCAGCTGTTTTGCAAAAAAATTCTTTCGTGATTTTTACTTCTGTTAATATGTTTGTTGAACATTTTTTTTGAATTATTGTTTACTTTTCAGAAAATCTTTTCAATATTTACTAAATTATTTAGTCTTTCTTCGCTCAGTGTAACAAAAATTGTAATAATTACTTGAATAAATAAATCGATAAAACAAATAATCGTTTATTTGAATCAAATAATTTTTCTCAGTTTCCGTATTCAAAATGAGAGTAAAAATTTTTTTTTATCTCTTCTTATTTTTTTTGATAATTCTAACAAGATTAAAGAGTAACATGGGACATTAATTGCCCGTTTAATTAAAAAAGAAGTTTTGTTTGTCCTTTATTTTTTCGAAAGAAAAAACATTCTCTTAAAATGTCAAAGGATCGTATGCTGAGAGTGCAATTTCCACGAAAAGAGGTTCACTCTTTCTTTTTAATTAACTTTCCATCTCATGACGCTTCTGAAAATACGCTTCTCTGTTTCTTAGGAAAAAAATTAATAATCTTTTTCTTCACGTTCAATCAAAATGTCAGGGTATACAATTTTTACAACACTAAATTTACCTGCATCAGAATGAAAATTTGTTCACCATTAAAAAACTCATTTTTTTCTATACAAATATGTTTCTATTTAAGTAATTTATAATTCAATTAATATATATTTATATCTATATAATATACAAAGCTCGAAGCAGTGAAAGGATTTAAAAATACAGACTTTACGAACCAAAAATTAAAAATTACGAACCAATTACTGATAAAAATATAACCAGTCCGAGTCAAATAAAAGAACATTTTACTTAAACTATAAATTAAATTTTTCATAATTATAAAACATGAAGATATCGATAACTCCGAGTCATCGACTCGAAGTGATCAATTTCTTTATGTTTTATAATAAAAGATGACCGAACAATAAAATCATTATCAATTCAATTATTTTCAAGAATTTTTAACTAAAATTTTTCTTTAATCGATTATTTTTAAGAATTTTTGAAAAAGTTCTTTGACAATTTTCAAATCCATTTCTTTACAATATTCAATTTTACGAAATTTCAATTATTCGTAAATTATTGAATTAAATAAATATTAGAAAATTAAAACTTTAAATAATATTAAAAAAAATTCAATTAAACTTTTTCAAAAAAATTAATTTCAAAATTCAATTATTTTTAGAAAATTCACGCTACATTGCTTTTAATATTTAATTATTATCAAAAATTTTAACTGAAATTAATTTTTAAATCAATTTTTATTAAAAATATTCTACAAGAATTCAATTATTTAAATACAAAAATAAATAATTTATTGAATAATTGAATGTTTCTTAAAATTCAATTCCCATAAAGAATTTTTAACAACAAATTTTCAAATAATTGAATTCTATCAACGAATTCTATAATTACGAATTCTATAACGAATTTTAATAAAATTTTTAAGAATAATTGAATTCATTTGAAGAATTCGAATAAAATTGTATTGAAAATAATTGAAATTCAGCGATGAGTTTTATTATTTGTGAAAACAATTGAATCCCTAAGAAGAATTTTATTACTTTTGAACAATATTTAATTTTTAAGAAGAATATTATTACATTAGAAAATAATTGAATTTCTGCAATAATTTATAACTTTTCCAAAATAAAATTTCTTTTTCGTGTTTTTAACTAAAATTCTTCCTATAAATGCATTATTTTTAATAATTTTTGAAAAAGTTATTTGAAAATTTTCAAATTCATTTATGTATACAATTCAATTTTACAAAATTTCAATTATTCGTAAATTCTTCAATTAAATATTTAGTAGAAAATAAAAACTTTAAATAATTTCAAACAAAATTCGCAATTAAAGTTTCTAAAAAAAAATTAATTCCACAGAATTGTGAGTTACAAGATGAAAAATTAAAATTTTCAAAGATTTTAATTTGAAACCTTTTCAAAATTCAATTATTTCTAAAAATTGACGCTCTAATGCTTTTAAAATTCAATTATAATCTAAAATTTTAACTGAAATACATTTTTAAATTCTTTAAATTTCGAATTTTTAAATTCTTGTAAGGAAAGTTCAACTGAAATTTAATTATTTAAACATAAAAATAAATAATTTATTAAATACTTAATCATAAATTTTTATCTTTATATAAATATTTTTATTTTTTATAAAAATAATTGAATTCTTGCGAAAAATTATATTCAATTTTTTTAATTAATTAAATTCTCATGATAAATTTTATTATTTCGAAAAGTAATTAAATTCTTGGGAAGAATTTTTTTAAAATTGAATTCCTGCGAAAATTTAATTTATTTCTAAACATAAGTCTACTCCTGATTAGAGATATATTCTAATTTTTGAAAATAATTAAATTACTAGGAAGAAGTTTATTAATTACTTTTTTAAAAACTTGAATCTTATGTCCACAAATTTTATCAAAATTGTATTTAAGTTTATTGAATTCCTGCGAAAAATGTTAATATTTTTAAAGATAAATGAATTCCTGGTTAGAGATTTATTCAAATTTTTAAAAATAATTTAATGTCTGTGAAAAATTTTATTATTTATCAAGATAATTGAATTCTTTGGAAGAATTTTATTAAATTTTTGGAAAATAATTGAATTCTTTCAAAGTAAGTGAATTTCTACAAAGAATTTAATTATTTATGAAGACAATTGAATATTACCTATATAAATAATTAATTATTTAAAAAATAATTTTATTACATTTTTCCAAAATAATTGAATTCTTTCAAAAAATTTTGTTATTTATGAAAAATAATTGAATTCTTGCAAAGAATTTTTTCAAAATTTTTGAAAATTTTTTTCGAAGAATTCGATTGAAATTGTATTAAAAAAAACCGCTGAAATTCTGCAATGAGTTTTATTATTTATGGAAATAATTAAATTCCTAAAAAGAATTTTATTATTTACGAAAATAATTGAATCCCCGGAAAAATTTTATTGTTTATAAAAATAATTAAATGATTGTGAAGAAATTTATTTAAAAAATGTATAAATAATGAAATTCCTGTGAAATTTTTTTTACATTTTTTAAAAATAATTAAAAGTTTGTGTAGAATTTTATTAAATTTTTTTCTAAAAATTTAATTTCGGAGAAGAATTTAATTATTTCTAAATATAATTGAAATTTTGTTGAGAATAAGAAAAAAATTTTAAACATAATTAAATTTCTGCGAAGAATTTTATTACTTTTGAAAATAAATGAATTTCTACAATTATTTGTAGAAAATAAAATTACAGACTTTACGGATCTTTTTTCAAAAAAATAAACTTTTACGGACTTCAAGCAAAGTTACGGACTTTTACGGGATTTACGAACCTAGTTCGAGCCCTGAATATATAATATTTTATAAATGGAGAAATGTTTTATTTGGGGCAAGTATAAATATATTTGCTTCAAAGAAAACATTTCTCTGACTAAAAAATTATTCATTCCTCCAATCACTTTTTTTTAACTATCAAGAGACAAAATCAAGCAAATAATAATGAAACTAACAAAATTTCATTTCAACTTTCATCCGGCGCGACAAATTTAAAAAGAAATGTTTTCCTAATTATCCCAGAGTACCATATATATCGGGCGGGAAGAAAATTAATTGTGATACTCGTCTTTGTGTCTCTTTGCGGTTTCAGTGAAAAAGAAAGATTCGATGATGGGTAAACTATACGCCCTTTCGAGATCAAAGAGTCATGCGGTTAGAATTTATTCGAAATCGATAATCAATTTACTGTCCGGTGCTCCAAATAACATCGACGAAGCGCGGAGTACAGAAAAAGAAACCGATACAGAAACTGTGAGGCGTAGAAAAAAAAAAGAAAAAGCTAAAAAAAGAAGAAAGAAAAAACAAAAAAAAAGAGAAATGAACAAAAAAAAATTGCAAAAAAAACACCAAAACGAATAAATGCAGTAGAAGGAATGAGAATGGAAAGTAGCACATTATGGTGAGAAAATAATCTAGAGCCATCAGTATTTAAATTGCTTCTCGGAAGAGAGAAACGATATATAGTACAAGGATAATAAGTTCGAGGTTTGTAATATCTGTGAAACAACTGAGCAAATTGAGGGGAAAATGTAAAGTGTATGCATGAGTAACGTATTTCCCTTTTCTTCTTCTTCTTCGTTTTTTATTATGATTTGTATATTTACATTGAGAGTATCAATTTAAAGATTTAAAAAGATTTTTAAATGAAAAAACCTCGAGTCTTTAATAAGCAGATATTGTCCCCCGAGAAATTTTTCATTTTTTCCTCTACAATTTTTGCACATATTAAAGAACGTATTTTTTAATTTGCAAAATAATTTATATATCAAAAGAATAGATAATTCAAATTTAATTCATTTAATTTATTCTTTCCTTTGGTTAGTTTCAAAAAGTAAACATAAAATCAATTTTACTTAAAAGTGAAATGAATATCAAAAAAATACTAAAGAATAATTCATTTTGAAAATTTTAAATAAACAATGGCAAAATTTATTCATTTATACTCAAACTCTGAAATTCAAATTGACAGAAATAAAATTTCCTTTCTTGCATAATCTAATTTATTAAGAAATCCACATAATCAGCAGACAAGTGAAGAAGTAATTTTTAATTTTGTACGAGACTCTTTAGTTGTCGAAAGAGAATTAAATTTTCATATCCATTAAAACTGTTATATTTTTATTAAATGAGCAACAATATTTAACTTATTCAAAAAGGAATATTGATTATTTCTTATTTTCCTAATTAAATTACTATTAAGTATTTACGAAATTAATTTTATATCTAATTCATCAAATCGTTTGAGGTATTAGCTGTAGCAGGAGTTCGTCTTAATCCAATCTAGCAAACATTTCAAGCATTCCAGCAAATGATCATAATTAATTAAATTATAATTTATAATATATAAATTTCAGTAATATTAATAAATAACTGAGAATTATATTTACAAATTTAATTTATAAAGAAAAATTATATTTATCAATTAAACGTTTCAATTTTTTTGTAACATCAATACCATTATTCTCGATTTGAAAATTTGTTTTTCTAAAAACAACGATAAATTTTATAACCAATTTTTATCAACAAAATATGAAAGATGTATATATACACAGGGTATAAAATGATAATAGATAAAAAGTTATAAAATTTTAAGTTACATAAAAGTTATTTGTTGCTGAGTTTACTTTAATATTTAGTAATAAAACACGATACTTTGTTATAACTGTTAGGTATCCAAAGCAAAATTTATTACCAGTTATTTATAGGAGAAAAAGATTTCAGCACTTTTTGTGACAATAACTTTTCACAGAATTGATAAAATCCATTGAACCTATATATTTATATATATATATGTGTGTATAGACTATTAAATCTAAAGCTCTCAATGTTTTATTCTCCCATACAAAAAAGTAATCAGATCGACTTCTTATTTAATAGTTTCATTATTTAAGATAAACGATACCGTTGATTATCAAATAAATTAAATAGAAATTCATTTTCTTTATTTCTTATTATTTTAGAAAAATATAATTTAATAAAATATGTAATTCAATAAAAAAAATACTAAAATCTTAAAATATACTGAAAAAAAAGAATTTATTTAATTCAGATAACCGAATATTTGTTCTTTATCAAATAAATATTTATTTCCTAATAATCAATTAATCGTTTATTTAAATCGAGTGAGTATTTTTTTAGTGTAAAATAATAATTAATTAATTATTCAATTCATTTGATTTAATTCAAAGAGAAGTAAAATAGGAAAAATAACTGATTTCCCCTCTAAATCGAATGATTAACAACTTTAGCTAATATTATCTATTTAAGATTATATTGAGTTTACTTTTCTTTTGAAAAAAATTATAGTTTACCAATAAACTGGTAATTAGATATTTAAAACTTCTTATACGTAAATTTTAGCTAATTTAACATCGAAAATAATATAATATAAATGTAATTAAAATTAGTAACGCTATTTTTAATAAAAAAAAATTTATTTGATTCAAATTAACAATTACATGATTATTATAAAAAAAAAAATTATTTGTATCAAATAATTCTTTATTACAGTTAAGTAAATAACATTTGCGTCAAATATTAAACTTATTGGCTTGACAATTTAATTTATTTTATATAAATACAAAAATTATTGATTCAAATAATTCTTGCTTCAAATTTATTTGATTTAAATAAAAATTTTTGATTCAAGTAAATATTTATTTATTAATAAGCAAGTAATCGTTTTTTTGAATTAAATAAATTTTCATGTAGTGTATAAAATTTATTTTTTACTTTATAAGAAAAAATGTATTATTTATTTTATTATTTAAAATTTTTATTGGTAGTTAAATAAACTAGTGGTAGAAGTAAATTATAGTCAGACGTTTGAAAATTCAGGTAAAATTTAATTAGGTACTAAAGATTAATATTAGTGACATAAAACCATTTTAGACTTTTTTTTATCACGTATCAATTATTTTAGACTTCAATAAACAGGTGAACAAATAAAATTAAATTAAAATTTCTAAGTAGAAAAAATCATATTTGGTCAGACAAATAATATTTGAATTTTTGTTAATTTATATTGAATGGAAAAAGTTGTTGTAAGTTAGACAAATTTCATCAAATTTTTCTTGTAAATCGACATTTAGTAGAAAAAGTAATTAAGGGTTAGACAAGTAAATGTAAAATTCTTGTCAATTAGGTTACAGTAGAAAAAAGGATTTTAATCAGACGAAAGTTCCAAAGCTTTGAATTTTTTAAATGTTGAAAGAAAATTTATCTCTGAGTAGTAAGAGAGAAGTTATGTCAGACAATACTTGTACAATTTCTTGTGAATTCGCACACATTGTCAGTAGAAAAAGATACTTTTAGTCAGACAAAAATATTAGAAGTTCTCGAAAATTTGAAATTTAGTGGCGAAGCGGACATTATTCGTCAAGGAAGAATTTCGATAATTACTTGTAAATTAGGGTTGAGTAGAAAAAAATATATTTAGTCAGACGAGTCGTATATTTGTAAATATGATTTTTAAAATTCAATTTTTGAGAAGAATCGTTTATTTGTAAATGTTATTTTTAAAATATACTATTCGCATATGTAAATATATTGAAAAAACATTTTTTTTTAGCAAAACTTCTTGCAAAAGATTTAAATTCTTGCATAGATTCAATTTCAGTAGTTCAAAAGTCTTTCAGTCAGACGATTCAATTCTGAGTATTCAACAATTTTATTCAGTAGAAAAAGTCACTTTTAGTCAGACTGAAATTTTCCAAATTTGTGTTGATTAATAATAAGTAGAAAAATAGACTTTGGATTTTCGAAAAAATTAAATAAATATTAGTTTTGTAGTTGCAAACACTTTCAGTAGAAAAAAGAACTTTCAGTCAGCCATGGTTCAATTTTTTCTTTCTTTCTCAGTAGTAAAAGTAGATTATATATTCAGTAGTGAAAGTAAATTACAATCAGACGTTTAAAAATCTATGATAAAAAAATAAAATTAATAAAAAATGTAAATTAATTTCAAACTGATGCAATTTTTTTCTAAATTCAAAATAGTGGGAATATTTCCAAATTCTCTAAAATTATTCATCTTCTTTTAAAAACCAATTGAGTAGACTAAAATCAATTAATTAAAGAGTAGTACTAGGCCTTTTTTTAAAGAATTAACCTCGTAAATGGCCAGAAAAAAAAAATTTCGCCAAAGTTCCATCGAACCGAACCGGAATAATCTAAGAGTCTTAATTAATTTTGGTCGGAGAGGGATGAAATCTGATGTGAAGTTGCTTTTCTTAAGGCGTCTTTAGAGATTTCATAATTGACTTTTTGCATGCTGGATATATTCCAAAAGTTGTTTGTGCGAGAAACACTAAATGGTAGAAACAGTGTAATGCAGAAAAGCAGAGATTACTTCGTTGCATAAAATTAGCTATTTAAACCTCTAGAAAGCTGGAGTAACTCGCACGCGGGCGCGCGCGCCCCCCCTTTTCTTGAAATTCAAAATGTAATTTTTCCTTGAAATCAGGAAAATTTTATCTCAAGGAACCTCTGAACTTTAATGTACAATTTGAAAATAAATCTTCATTTACAAAGACTCAATTGTTGGTTTTACAACTCAATGTACAAGTTTAGTGTTCATTTGCTTATTACAACCTCTCAAAAAGATGTAAACATTTCGACCTTTTGCTGTCATATTTTAATTTTATTGCATTATTTTACCAAATTTCTTTACTTACAACTAAAGAGTTTGTAAATTTTTTATTATAATAAATAAAAAAAACTTTTAATTTTGTATTTAATTCTTTTTTACTAAAAGTAAAAAAATAAAATCTAAATTTGAATTAGTTAAAAGTAATTAATTGTTAGTAAAATTAATTAAATTAATTAATTAAAATTAATTGACTGCCTTTTGGCTTTAGTAGTTATAGTAAAATATCACTAACTACTACTAGTTTCTACTAATTTCTTACTAATTTTTACTAATAAGCAAAAAGTAACTAATTAATATTTCAGTCTGACTAAAAGTGTCATTCTCTACTGAATAAAAATTGACGAATAGTCAGAATTGATTCGTCTGACTAAACATATCTTGAACTACTGAAATCCAATTTCGAAGAATGTAGAGAATATTTGTCTGACTTGAAAAAATTAAATTATAGTTTGTCTAATTAAAAACGTTTTCTTCTACTTATTAAACATTCACAAATATATGTAAATGATTTACCAAACCAAAACGACTCGTCTGACTAAATATCTCTTTTTCAACTCAACTCTAATTTGCAAATAATTATCGAAATTCTTTCTTGACAAAAAATAACCGTTTCTCAACTGAATTTCAAATTTGCGAGAACTTCTAATATTTTTGTCTGACTAAAAGTATCTTTTTTTTACTGACAATGTATGCGAATTCACAAGAAATTGCACAAGTTTTGTCTAACATAACTTCTCTCTCACTATACTCAGAGATAAATTTTCTTTTAACATTTAAAAAAATTCATAGCTTTGGAAATTTCGTCTGATTAAAATCCTTTTTTCTACTGTAACCTAATTGACAAGAATTTTACAGTTACTTGTCTAAACCTTAATTACTTTTTCCACTAAATATCGATTTACAAGAAAAAATTGATGAAATTTGTCTGAAGCAAGTTTTTTCATTGAATCTAAATTTTAAAAAATGCAAAAATTAAATATTAAAATATTAAAATATTAAATTAAATAAAAAATGCTAAGTAGAAAAAATCATATTTAGTCAGACAATTTTTTGACTAAATATGATTTTTTCTACTTACCATTTTTTATTTAATTTGACTTTTTAACTTCTATATTGAAGTGTAAAATATTTGACACATTATGAAAAAGTCTGAAATGGTTTGTCACTATTTTTGATTCTTAGTAACAAATCAAATTCTACCTGAATTTTCAAACGTCTGACTGTAATTTACTTCTACCACTAGTTCATTGAAATAGCCATAAATTTACAAAAAAAAATCATTTAAATTAATTAATTAATTAATCATTTAAATCATTAAACAAATGAGACATTTTTTCAGAAAAAGTATAAAATAAATTTCATACTCTACATACAAATTTATTGATTCAAAAAAACGTTTACTTGTCTATTATTAAATAAATATTTACTTAAATCAAATAAATAATAAATTCACAAAATCATAAAACAAATAAGACATTTTTTCAGAAAAATTATAAAATAAATTTCATACTCTATATATACAAATTTATTTGATCCAAATAAACGTTTACTTGTCTATTATTAAATAAATATTTACTTAAATCAAAAAGTTTTTTATTTAAATCACATAAATTATATTTGAACCAATAATTTTAATCTTTAAACCAATTAAATTGTATTTTTTGAATCAATAATAATTTCAGTATATTAGAATCGAATATTATTTACTTGATTTTAATAAAAAATTGTTTTATACAAATAAATATTTTTTTTTTTTTTTGATAATAGACAAATAATCGCTTCTTTGAATCAAATAAAATTTTTATTCACTGCTTTTTTACTAATTTTAATCTCACTTACATTATTTTTGCTTTTAAATTAGTTAATTTTCACCAATCAGAAGTTAAAAAAAATTTTCTTCCAATTTATTGCTTAATTTCAACTTTATCAAAAGCAAAATTAATTCAAACTAATTTGAGAGACAGTTTTTTCTTTCAAAAAATTAAGGACAAATAAATCTTTTTTAATTAAACGGTCAATTAACACAACATTTCAATCATTAATCATGTTAGAGTTCTCAACAATAAAATCACATTGGTTCTTGAGAAAATTTTACTCTCTTTTGAAATTAGAAAGCAGATAAAAATTATTTGATCAAAATAAAAAATTACTTCACTGCTATCGAAAGAATGTTTATTTATATAAAAAATAATTATTAGTTTTCAATTTCTGATACACTAAACTGTTCTCAACTGGGGAAAAAATCCAATAATTTTAATCAATTGATTGAAAATTATTTCCTCTCTAAATTTGAATTATATATCAAGTAATGTAAAAATGAATTATTAAACAAATATTTGTGTCCAAAAATAATTTTTATTCATCTATCCAATAATTGCTATTATTTTTGTTCACATAAAGGGACAAATTTCCCTTTATATACTCTCAAAAAAATATACTCTCAAAATTATGAATAAAAAAATATTGAAAGATTAAATTTCCAAAATTGAAAAATTATATTTAATTAAAGTTATATTACTATAAAGATAAAAAGAAAACTAATATCAAAAAGAAAAAGAACTATCGACTTTTCTTTTCTTTTCTTTTCATTTTTCTTTTCTTTTTTTAATGAAATTTTCTTCTTACAGGTCAAGATTAAATTTGAAATCGCAAGAAAAGTATAAAAAGAGAAATTCGACATTATGCGAAAGGTAAACGACAAATCGGAGGTCAGTCCCTCGACTCTCATAGGTGCAATTTTTCCAACTTGGCTTTTTAAATTCGTTTCTCGCGCGAGACGAGAGAAAAGCTTTCGAATCTTATCTGGGCATATCTCTGCCCGGGGATCCGGAAAAACGAGAGCATTGTCGAAGTGGGAACAAGTTGGTTTTTGAGCAGAATAAGATAGTTTCTTAGCGAGAAAAGGTCGACGACAGCGAAAATATTCCCTAATAAAATCGTTCTCGTTCACAATATACATGTATGTATGTGTGTGTGTCTCTCTCTCTATATATACAATACATTCACCATAAAAGTTTCACCATAAAAAAAACCTACGAGGTGTAATAAAAGTGAAATATACATATTCTATCTGGGAAATCAACAAAAAGTTCATGTCTCCAACGTCACTCTATTCTCCATTCAAAATGGAAAATGAGAAAATAAATGAAAACCACCGTTTTTAATATCCTCTATCACAAAAGCAGGCTTCCTTTTTATCGCCTATACCCTTTTTCCCCCTCCCACCCCAAAAAAACGACAAGTTAATTATTTCGATTTTTTTACCATACAAAAAAATTATTTAATCTTCTAAAAAAAAAGTTCCCTGACTTTAATATTCTTTGTACATATAATCTGTAGAAAACTTTTTTTTTTGTGTTTTCCACTCATTATATAAATGGAGAAACGTTAATGACAAACTGAAAAGCATCAGTATGGCAAATAAGTTAGCAAGGAGATTATTTTCATTAGTGAAATGTCGAGTTTTCATTTTATTGAGAATTAAAAAAAAGAACTTTATTTTTTTTTTGACTCTATACCAAAGACTATAAAAAAAATAAACGTAAGAAAGTAAACTCGTAAAATGTTAAGCTTTCTGCGCGTCATCTACTTAAGTTTTAAATCCCAATAGGATGATTAATATCTGTACGATAAAAATTCTCACTCATTTTCTACTGAAAGAAACTTCTTTTTTTTTTTACCGCGCGCACAAAATATAAATGTGCAAATAGGGAAAATAATTTATTTCATTCAATTCATTATTTATTTATTTTACTCAAATATTTTGAATTTCGATCAAAATATTTATATAAAAAATTACTTGACGCAATTAAATTAATTCAAATATTTTCAATTCGGATCAAAAGGATATTTAATTGATTTAAATAAATTGAATTATTTTAATTACACAAATTTCAAATAAATAAATATTATAATTAATTAATGGCAAAATTAATTTTTTAAAAGGTTCCAATATTTTCTATTTCAACCAAAAAAAATATTTAACTGATTTAAATAAATTGAATTATTCGAATTACAATTATTTAAAACTTTTAAATGTTAATTTAACCTTTTTTCAGTGAGAAAAAAAAAACGAAAAAATACAGCAATAGAAATGGAATAAGTTAAATTTAAAAAAAAACACTGAATAAATAAATTAAAGTAATAAATAAAAAAAAATACTAAAAATTATTAAATCACACAACTTTTTAGTTTAAAAAAAATCGGAAATAAATGAAATTTAATATTTTCTTTTATAAAAAAAGAAAAAAGAATTTTCCACTTTTCTTTCACTGACGAGTGGCATAACGGTGTGCATTTTGAAGAAAGTATAGCGTGCGGGCACTTTGCGTCAGTGATAAAAGAATTTCTCTGGGACTCAAACTGTTACCTAGGAAGACATCAAAACTCGATAAAAAGCGCTAGGGAAATGGAGATGGACGAAGGGAACTAAAGCAAACAGACGATAAGACTTCCCTTGAGGAACGACATTACTATCGAACTCGGGTTAGTTTCATTCGACGACCAATACACAAAAGGCGAGCATTCGATTCTCATTCAAAATTCTTTTTCCGTTTTCTTCAGTTTTGTAAGCCGATTTTCTTTATATAAAGGATTTGTCATTTTATTTCACACTAAGATTTTCTCCATTAAATTGCATTACATTTTTGCATGGCCATGAAGACAAAATAAAAATAAATTCAATTTTCTTTTTCTTCAAGAAAAAAAATTATTATTGAACTCTGTGTCCAAGTAAATTTTAATTTTACATTACTCCGTTAATATTAAATTAAAATTCATTTTCATTTCAAATTTTTTTAACTCAAATTTAGAAGAGAATCGACTTTATATTGTTAACTATAAAAAAAATCTATCTTTAATAAAAAAATAAATCTAAATTTAAAATAAAAAATAGTGAATAAACAATACTACTTTTCACTAGTTAATGCAAAATAAATGCCTAAATAAAACAAGTAAGTTTTAGTCAGACATTTATATTTTACAAATTTCCAGATGAAAATCATTATTTTATATATTTATTATTTTTATTTTAATATTTAATATTTAATATTTAATTTTTAATTTTTATTAAAAAACAAGTTAACAAAATGTTATTGTAAAAACTATTTCTAAGTGAAACAAGTAAATTTTAGTCAGACGTTTATATATGTAGATAAAAAACAAATAAATAAATGAATAATAAATAAATAAATTTGCAGATAAAGATTATTAAATATACTTTTTATTTTCAATTTCTATTAAAAACCAGGTAGAAAAAATTTTATGTTAAAAATCATTCCTAAGTGAAACAAGTAAATTTTAATCAGACATTATTGTATGTTTAAAACTTTCAGATTGAAATAGTTATTTAAAAAAGTTTTAAGTTTAAATATTTAATTTTTAATAATTTACTTAAGTCCAAAAATATTTATTTAAATCAAATAAATATTTACATGAATAAAAGAATTTTCTATTTAAAAATCAGATAAATTATATTTGAACCAATAATTTCAGTATTCGAAGTATATATACAATTTCACTGATTTAAATAAAAATTATTTCACACAAATAAATTTGTTTTCAGTTTTAAAAAATTGAAGAATAATTTTGAAATTATTCGTATATAATAAAAAAAATCATATAAAAGAATAAAATTCATTATTTCCAAAAAAAATTGTTATTGTTATTAATTTAGTTATTTAGATTCATATCTAAATATTTTTATCTTTATTTAAAACTAAATTAGAATAGAAATTACTATTTATTAGAAAAGTTTACCAATAATAATAAAAAAATAAATAAATTAAATAAAAAATCTAATATAATATTTAATAAAACTAAAATTTAATAAACATGAAATTGAAAATTAAATTAAAAACTTTCATACAATAACAGGGTATCTAACAAGGATTGAGAAAAAAATTCCCTGACTTTTCCCTGACTTTTTTGTTTTTTCTAATTTTATTTTTGCTTTCTTGGGCCAAAAATATGGTAACTGACATATTTAACAATAAATTAGTATCTAATGATAGAAATAAATGGTAATACAAATTTTTGAAGTTCTGTTAGATTAAAAAAATTTTTATTTAACAAAAAATTTTAATTTTTTTATTATAAATGTATAAAAAATTCCCTGACTTTGAATGAAATTCTTTGACATTCCCTGACTTTTCCATGACTTCCCTGACTTCCCTGACCGTTAGACACCCTGAATAATATTAATTTTACATCTAAATGAAAAAAATTTTTTGCATTTAAATTTTATAGTTTGATTTAAAAAAATTAAAATATGAAATGAAATCAATTAAGTTCGGATATTAAATTAAAAGTCTATTTAAACTTTTATTATGTGAATTATTGAAAACTGTTAATAGCCCCTGGCAATATGTAACATATATAAATATATAAATCTAGCTTTATAAACAAAAAATGAAAAAGTAAATATAATAAAAAGTCGAGGATTTATACGAATCGTTGAAACAATAATAAAATATTTAATATCCTTCATTTTTCAAACGTAACAGTACATTTTTAAAAATAAATATTTTTGTTATTACAATGTAAATGAAAGTGGTAAATATTATTTATGCGCTTGAAATAAAAAAAGGAAAATAAAATTTTATAAATATCACAAACCCCAATGAGCGAGAGATATGACATAAATTTTTTTAATTTTATATCTCTAATTTCTTTAAGTGCAGAATTTATATTTATAATACAGAAATTAGAAAAAATTATAATTTTCTCATTTTTTTATTTTACTTTTTTTGCTTAAACATTGCAAAATAAAATCTTGGTATATTTCTTAACGAAAATAATTAACTGTCTGACCTGAAACTGATTCTTTCACTTCAATGAAACACAATAAATACTAATCAATATCCACTTTAAATCTTTTCTTAAGTAAGAAAAAATTT
This sequence comes from Leptopilina syphax, assembly GCA_032872505.1. Classification (NCBI taxonomy): domain Eukaryota; kingdom Metazoa; phylum Arthropoda; class Insecta; order Hymenoptera; family Figitidae; genus Leptopilina; species Leptopilina syphax. The sequence goes on from CM065469.1 coordinate 40,374,399, forward strand.
CCAATCATTGATAATACTATTTAATTAATTTTTGATTAATTAATTTAGTCTAATTAAAAAAAAATCATCTATAATTAAAACATAATAAAAACTATTTCGTCCATATTAAAGTATAATACTAACTATAATACTAACATTACAAATTATCTTAATCTTAATAAACATAATTTTAATTACAAAAAATTATTATCGACTAATTCAGATTAAAGAAAAATTTCTAAAAATTCTATAAAATTTTCTTTACCCAAACTTCAGTACATTTATTCATTTAATTATTTAGTATAGGTAAAATAGAATGCAAAACGAGAATACAAAAATAGAATAAAAAAGTAAAACTGAATAAACTAGTAAAGAAACTGAAATAAATCTTTAAATTTTATAAATTTTTATAATACATAAAAATGGAAGAATTAATAAAACTCAAATAAAAACTAACAAATTTTTCAAACCCTACTTCTAAAAGCAAGCAACGTAGAAATAAAGTAATGAAAAATGAAAAATATCAGAAATCAAATAGACAGTTATAAATTACAAAAAAATTGACCCATATGCAATAAAGTAAAATACAAGAATATTTTTATCCTAAATACTTATCAATTTTTCATAAAAATAAATGGAAGTCTAAAATTTAAACAAAGTCATTCAAATAATTTATATATATTGAAATAAAAATACCATATTTTCCTCGAGATTACATTATTTAACATGATTTTTCAATTTATTGATTTCTTTCTTCTATAAATAAAAATACTTTAAACAATCGTTTGGAAAATAAACTTTTTTTTTTATATATATATATATTATTCCCGAATAATATTTTTAAATTATTCTCCATTTTTTTAAAACTTACATAAAACGAATTTATTTGTGTAATATAATTTTTATTCAAATCAGTGAAATTGTATATGCTTTGAATACCTACTGAAATTATTGATAGTTAAAATATAATTTATCTGATTCAAATAGAAAATTCTTTAATTAAAGTAAATATTTATTTGATTTAAATAAATATTTTTTGACTCGAGTAAATTATTAAAAATTAAATATTTTAAATAAAAAATATACTTAATAATCTTTATCTGAAAATTCATCTAGTTATTATTAATTTATTTGTCTTTTTATCTAAATGTATAATCGTCTGACTGAAATATACTTGTTTTACTTTGAAATGGGTTTTACATTAACATTTTTTACACTAGCTTTCTAGTAAGAATTAAAAATTAAATATTAAAACTAATAAATATATAAAATAATGGTTTTTAACTGAAAGTTTGCAAAATATGAAAGTCTGACTGAAACTTACTTGTTTCACTTAGACTTTACGATATCCACTGATTGTGGTAATTGTTATTCACTTTTTCTTTTTCTTCATTTTCTCTTTTTTGAAAATAGATAATTATTTTGAATTTAACATTATTAAGTCTAAATAAATGTAAATTGAATTAAATTTAAATTAATAAAATTTGATTTAAATTAAATTTAAATAAATTAAATTTTAAATAAACAAAATTTTAATTAAATTAAATTTTAATTCAATTAAATTAAAATGAAAAAAAATTTTAAAAAAATCAAATTTTAATATATTATTAACCAAGTAATGTAATATTAAAATTTACTTTAATTGGTAGTTGGTACAAATTTCCAATAACTTTTTTCCTTGAAAAAAGATGTTCGAATTTATTATTTTGTCTATAATTTAACAACATTTAATAAATATTTATGTTGAACAATTATGTAATGATTGTTTACTAAACGGTTCACTTGTTTAAAATAAAGATTAATAATAATTGTCGAAAATATGCACAAAAAATACAGACAGTTTCAATTTTACTATAAAATTTTTTACTTGGTTCAAAGAAGAATTTTATTTGTGCTAAATATAATTATACTTGAAATAAGTAAACAAAGTAGACTCTGTATCAAATACACTTTTATGTTTTATTTGACACAAATAGTTCATATTTGACACAAATAAATTATTTTGGGACCAAATAATTTGTATTTTACCCAAATAATTAGTATTTGACTAAAATAAATTATATTTGACTTAAATAAAATTCATTTGATCCAAATAATTAATATTTGACCGAAATAACTAATATTTGACTCAAATAATTAATATTTCACTCAAATAAATGATATTTGACCCAAATAATTAATATTTGACTCAAATAAATGATATTGGACTCAAATAACTAATATTTGACTCCAATAATTAATATTTGATTCAAATAATTAATATTTGATTCAAATAAATGACAGTTTACTCAAAAATTGCCTCAAATATGGACAGGAAATGTAGACAGTTTTTATTTTGCAAAAAAAAAAGGTTTCATTCGATTCAAATTTATTTTATTTGGTGCAAATAAATTGTATGTAGCTTAAATAATTTTTATTTGGATTAAGAAAAAAATTTATTTGTGCTAAATAAAATTTCTACTTAAAACGAGTATACAATGTAGTAGGCTCTGTGACAAATACACTTTCATTTGACTCAAATAAATTATATTTGACTCAAATTAAGTAAATTTGACTCAAATAAATTAAATTTGACTCAAGTAATATATAGTTGATTCCAAAAAAGTATATTTAACTTAAATTACAAAATTTAGTAGGCTCTGTAACAAATATACTTCTATTTGACTCAAATTAAATATATTTGATTCAAATTGAATATACATGACACAAATTAAATATATTTGACCTAATTTAAATATATTTGATTCAAATAAATTATATTTGACTCAAATTAAATATATTTGATTCAAATTGAATATACATGACACAAATTAAATATATTTGACCTAATTTAAATATATTTGATTCAAATAAATTATATTTGACTCAAATTAAATATATTTGACTCAAATTAAATATATTTGACCCAATTTAAATATATTTGATCCAAATAATTCATATTTGACTCAAGTAAATGATTTTTGACCTAAATAATTAATATGTAACTCAAATAAATTATATTTGACACAAATAATTCAAATTTGACTGAAATAAATTATATTTCAACAGAAACATATTTTTTTTTTATCCAAATAATCTAAATTGGACTCAAATTTATTTCTATTAAAATAAATCAAAAATGAAATTAAAAATACTATAAAAATTGTCGCAAATATGAACAGGAAATGTAGACAGTTTTTATTTTGTAAAAAAATGTTTCATTTGGTTCAAATTTACTTTATTTGTGTTAAATAAAATTTTTACATAATACAAGTAAACAATTTAGTAGGTTCTGGGACAAATACACTTTTATTTGACTCAAATAAATTATAATTGACACAAATAAATTCTATATGACTTAAATAAATTATATTTGACTTAAATAAATTCTATTGGATTCCAATAGAGTATATTTAACTTATAGTAAAAAATTTAGTATGCTCAGTGACAAATATACTTCTATTTGACTTAAATAAAATATATTTGACTGGAATAAATTATATTTGACTCAAGTAATATATATTGGTTTCCAATAGAATATATTTAACTCCAAGTAAACATTTTAGTTGACAGTTTTGACAATTATACTTTTATTTGGCTCAAAATAAATATATTTGATTCAAATCGATTCAAATTGAAAATATATGACATAAATTAAATATATTTGACCTAAATTAAATATATTTGACCCAAATTAAATATATTTGACTCAAATTATTTTTGACTCATAAATTATATTTTACTCAAAATAAATATATTTGATTATAAAAAATTAAATAAAAATAAATAAATAATAATTAAATAAAATTAAATAAAATATATTTGCGACTTCTATTAAATTATATTCGTCTCAAATAAAAACGTTTCTCTATTTGCAGATAAATGTCAGAAAAAGTCTTTCCAAAGCAATAAAATTTCTTCTGACAGAACATCACAATAAAAACAAGAAGAATCAAAGAAAAACTCGATGCTTATTGATAGAAATACCCAATTCAAAATTCCCCACAAGTCACTATAATGATAAAGCTGTTATTTGCATTTGAATCGTGAAAAGGCGATATGTCACTAGTAATCAGTGAATCTGTCGATACAGACAGAGTAGTTTTGGACTAAATATATATATATATATATATGTATATATATAAATGTGCGAGAGAGATGGATAACCATCGATACATGGTAAAGCTCAATTTACATAACCCGCACTGTGTGTGCAGGGTTTGCGAAAACGAAAAATGGTGTAAATTAGAGGAAGGTTGCAAAACCGAGTGTATGTATATGTATGGAAAGCATTGCGCGCCCGAACGAGAATCGCCATACTGTTGACAGGGAAATTCGAAATCAGAGCGAGCGGCGAAACGCGTGGAAATTATGTTTATCCATAAATCCTCGGCAATCTCGCTTAAGCGCGCGCGCGCCACGTGTGAGAGAGAACCCACTATTTTCGAACACAAATTTTGAACGATCGCTCGCGGCCGATGTAATATACGTTTAATTATTTTTCTACTTTCAAGTTATATGCGAGTTGTCGAGAGAGAGAGGCAGGGTATTTTCACTATATTTATTTCCTGTCGCTTCTGTCATTCATTTCAATTTTAAATATTCACATTTAACACTCCCCCGCATTTAATGGAGCCCGCGCGGCACTACACGCTCATTTTTTTTTCCTTTTTTTTCTCTCTATTAATCTGAAAATTACTTTTTTTTTATTATTAATCACTTTTTTTTCAATATATCTAGTGATTCTGGATAAGAATAATAATTCAATAAACAAGGTGTGAAAAAAAAATTTTTTTAATTCAATTAATTCAGTCGATATTTTTCATATTCCTCACGCAAATTCGGGATTATATTTTTTACTGATTTATTTTCTTTGGGGAAAAAAATATTTACAACGTATTTTAGTAATTTGAAAAGTCGATTAAATCTCTATCGTTTTTGATAATTATTTGGTATTTAAATTAATGAAAATAAAATTTTAATTTAAATTTAATTGTTACTAATAATAAATTACTAGTAAATAGTATTTAAATACTAATTTTAATTAATTACTAGTAACTAGTAATTGAATTACTATTTAAAATTTAATAATTATTAGTATTATTATTATTATTAGCTGTCGTACCCGTCTTCGACGGGTTTTAGTTTCTCCCAATCCATTTACCAGTGTTTCTACCAATCTGGAAAATCAAGAAATAGCCGGGAATTTAATTCGAACAGAAAAAAATAATAATTAGTTACCATTAGCTATTTCGGTAGGAAAATAATACTATTTGAATAGTATCCACCCTTTAGCAAAAATAAAAAATTATTAAAAATTATAAAAAATTCAAAAATCCGAATTTCTTAAAATTCAACATTTTTTCTTCTTTTTTATGGCATTTAGTTTCATTGATTTTGGGCTCTTTAAAAACACTTTACTTATTTAATAGTCTCCACCCTTTGGTAAAAAATCTAAAATTATCAAAATTTTTCAAAAATTCGAAAAACCGAATTTTTTAAAATTCAACATTTTTTCTCCTTTTCTATGGCATTTAGCTTCATTATTTTTGTGCTCTTCAAAAACACTTTACTTATTTAATAGTCTCCACTTTTTGGTAAAAAATCTAAAATTATCAAAATTTATCAAAAATTCGAAAAACCGAATTTCTTCAAATTCAACATTTTTTTATCTCTTTTATGGAAGTTAGCTTTATTATTTTTGTGCTCTTCAAAAACACTTTACTTATTTAATAATCTCCACTCTTTGGCAAAAAATTTAAATTTATTAAAAATTATCAAAAATTCGAAAAACCGAATTTCTTAAAATGACATTATTTTTATAAATTGTAAAATCCTCAGCAAGAATTTAATTATTTTTTAAGAGTTTTAATAAAAATTCAATTATTCATATAAATTGGAAAATTCTTGGCAAGAATTCAATTATTTTTGTAAATAATAAAATTCTTCTGCGAAATTCTATTATTTTCAATACAATTTTAATAAAATTTCTAGTAAAAAATTCAATTATATTAAAGATAATTTTAATACAATTTTTCTAACAGGTTCAATTATTTTTAAAAATTGTAATAAAATTTTTCTAAACAATTCAATTATTCTCAAATGTTTTTAACAAAATTCTTTGTAAATTTCAATTCTTTTCAAAATTATCAAATAAATTTTTTTTTTCAATTATATTATTTTTACGAAATTTAATGAAATTTAAAAAAAAATGTAATTATTTACAAAAACTCTATTAAAATAAAATTGTTTAAAAGAATTTAATTTTCTATGAATAATTTTAATATAATTTAATAGAAAAATTATTAATTACAATTAATAATAAAAACGATTATTTTAAAAACTTAAAAGAAATTTTCAGGAAAAATTATTTTTAAAAAACTCCATTATTTGCAAGAAAATTGAAATAAATTCTTCAAAACAATTCAATTATTTTGAAGAATTTTAATAAAAATCTTACCAAGAATTAAATTATTTTCAATACAATTTTAATTACATTTACTCGAAAGAATTTAATTATTGAAAAAAATGTTGACAAAATTCTCGAAATTCATTCAATTTATTATTTTCAAATTTTTTGATAATTACATGTAGGATTACTTTTAATTATTTTAATTAAATTTTAAACAAATTTTTTTCCTAATTCAGAGAAACTACCTTTTTAGTAATTTTTATAAAATTTACTTCGAAAATAATAAGTTATATTTTATTGCCCTGTTTGTTGCAATTATTTTCTCTCTATATTTATCTGCAAATTTATAAACAAATTACAATAAAAAAAATAATTATAAAATAATTATTCACAAATCGTTAAAATATTTTTATCATCGAAAATAAATCTTCTCCGTAGAAATATTTTTAATAATTCAATTTTGCTCGTTTTTTAGAATTTAGTAAAATGCTCCATTAAAATATTAGTCAGCAATTATTTTCAATAAATAATTGAAAGTGTAAAATTTACGTTTCCATAAAAGATCATAAATTTTCGACTAGCGTAATAATGATTTTATAGATTCATTGAAGCCGAGTTTAACGCGTTTTCTAAAAGCCAATAAAAATTGTTACATGCTCATAAAAATATGCTGAGCTTCATATAATTTTAATTGTCAACATCAAAAATCGTCTATTCAATATAAAAAAGAGAAAATTCTTTCAAACTTTATTCCCGCAGAAAAAAAAGAAATATTCTAAATATATATAAAAAAGAAAATAAACTACTTTTATATCTGCAGTGTGTAAATAGTTACCTGGATTTAATTTAAACTTTTATCAAAATTCATAAAAAGGGAAATTTTATTTTCTACAAAGGAAAAAAAGGGGATGAATTATAAATTCAAAAAAAAAAAAAAAGAAAAAGTTTTGTATTCAAATTTAATACATGTGTCAGCATATTGTACGTGATTTTGCCTTGTACATATATTACCCTCCCAGAAAGGAAATGCAATCGTCAGCGGTTCGTTTCGGTAATGGAGTTCCGCGAAAACTCGAGACTGGGTTGCCTCCGAATTAAGTTTCTACCAAATCGCGTTTCCTGCCCTCTGGCAAATGCCAGTTGCAAAGCATTCAACGTGTAGGTCAATTCCTGCTCGTCCAACTACGAAATAAAGGTTTTCGACTTTCGAACCCTCATCGTTGTTAACTTCCGATCAACTATTTTTTTTCTTCTATTTTTTTACCGCTCTTTTCCCTATACATTCAAATGGGGAAAGAAAAAAAAACTCCCCACTCCATTCGATATTCAAGTGTGCCTTTAATTTACTTGCTTTTTTTAAAAGAATTTTTTCTTTCTAGCCTTAAAGGACAGAAAGAAAAAATTCTTTTACCAAAAAGCAAGTAAATGACAATTTCAAGTTTAACTTTAGGTTGCCACAAAAATTTAGTTTTGTTTTTCCCTGATTTTCAAACAGAATTTTTACTTTTTTCCTGAATCTAAAAAATATTTTGATTCACTCTAAAAATGATTAGATGTTCAAAAAAAAAATTTTTAATATTTTTATTTGACAAATTCTTTAAATTGTAAACTTATTCAAAAACATCAAAACTGTTTTTTTAAATAAATATTTAATATCATTTTCGATTATTCGTAAATTCTTTTATTAAATAAAATATTTAAATAATTTCAAAAGAATTAGAATTAAAATTTTTCAAACAAAAACTGGTTGTAATGAATTATGAATATAAACTAATTAAATGTATTAAAAATACAAATTTTCAAAGATTTAAATCTGAAACCTTTTCAAAATTCAATTATTCTTCAAAATTGTTATTATTTCTGAATTTTCCAAAATTCAATTTAACTAATATCAGAAGAATTTGAATAATAAAAATTTTTCAAAAATCTAAGTTCTTTAATATTTCTATAATTAAATTAATTAAAAATTGAAATTTTTAAGAATTTTAAATCAAAACTTTTTGAAGTTTATCTATTTGTGAAAATTGTTGACGCAACTCTTTCAAAATTTAATTCATTTTAAATTATTGAAGTAAAATTAATCATTAAATAATTTATAAGAAATAATTTTATGATAGTTTTTCAAGAATTAAGTATAAGAAAAAAAACCAGTTGTAATGAATTACTAATTAAATGTATTAAAAATACAGACTTTCAAAGATTTAAATCTGAAACCTTTTCAAAATTCCAATATTCTTCAAAATTGCTATTATTTCTAAATTCTCCAAAATTCAATTCTTTTTTTTAGTGTTTTTAACTAAAATTCTTTTCTAAATAAATTTTTTTTAAAAATAATTTTCAGAAATTTCTTCTCTAAATCAATTATTTTTAATAATTTTTGACAAAGTTTATTAAGAATTCAATTATTCAAAGAATCGAAAAAGTTCACCTAAATTAATTCTGAAATATACTTTTGTAAAATTCAACTATTTTTTATAGGAATTTTTCCCTGAAATTCTTCTCTGAATTAATTCTTTTTAATAATTTTCAGAAAATTCTTCTCTAAATCAATTATTTTTTATAATATTCAGAAAAATTTTTCTAAATCAAATATTTTTAATAATTAATTTAAAAAATTCAGCTAACTTCAAAAGTATTTAAATTAAAGTTTTTTTAAAAAACTAAGTTTAACAAAATTTCTAATTGAATTCAGTAAAAATTCAAATTTTTTAAAGTTTCAAATTGCAATCTTTTGAAATTCAATTATTAATAAAAATTGTCAATGTAACTCTTACAAAATTAAATTATTTTTCATAATTTTTCAGTAAAATTATTTATTAAATAATATATAAGTAATAATTTTACAATTGTGTTATAAGAATTCAATTCTATTAAATAAATTCAATTTTATATTCTGCAAAGTTAAAATATTATCAGAAATAACAAATTTAAGTTTTCTTTGATTTTTTAGTGATTTCAAATTTTATTAGCCAAACAAAATGAAATTTAAGAACAAATTAATTCTTTTTAATATTTTTAAAGATTTCTATACACAAAAATTAAGATTTTTCTTATGAATTCGAAAAATTAATTTTTTTTCCATTACTATTAATAAAATTCTCTAACTTTTCCCTGATTTCCCTGACCAATTCTACTTTTTTTTTTTTCTGTATTTCCTGACTTGTGGCAACCCTGAATTAATGCTTTTCAGTATTTTCAAAGCTTTCTATAGATACAAAAATTCAGAATTTTCTTATGAATTCTAAAAATTTAATTTTTTTTACATCACTTTTAATAAAATTCTAAAAAGAAACTAAAAATGATTTCCCTGACATGTGGCAACCTTGTTAATTAATTAAAAATAAGTAGAAAAATGTGGCTTCAAGACTGAAAATAACGTAGTAAAAAATAAAAATAAGTAAAAAAATAAGTAGCTATCGAAAAATTAAATTTGACGACTAAAAAAGCTTGTTTTTTAGTCGATTTTGTAAAAAATTAAAAAAGTAACTTATTTTATTCAGGGCTATCAAAAAAAATTTGATAACGCGTTTCTCTGATTTACAGAGAGAATGTTAATTTCTTTCCTTATCCTGATAATAATTTAAATTGTAAATTTTTTTAAAATTCAATTATTTTTCTTTATATTAATGAAACCAGGTGAATTGGTGTTTTCTAAATTTATATGATCATTTCGAAGAATGTAAATGTCTTTTTATTTTAACATTTTAAAATAAAGTATTTAAATTTCCTACTGAAAATCGTAGAAAAAGAAGTAAATAGTAGGTTTTAGTAGACACGAGTGCGAAGAGTGCTATTTTCCTTTTACTCGCATTTCACTTTTCACTCGAATAAATTTCTTTAAAGATTCCACAATTATATGCGGAAATCAACGAGACTCGTTCGAGAAATATTAATAAAAAATTATTATTCAACGCAACTTCCACTTAAACTAAAAACAATGAAATTAACAATTCAAATAATTAAATTATTCTATTACAAACTTTAAATATATATTAATTTATCCCAAATTTAAAAAATTACGAACTTCATTCCATTTTTTTGTTTTTGAAAAAAATGCCTCAAATTAGTATTTCTATCATTAAAAAACTATTAATTTTTCCAGAATATAGAAACTTTATATTTCTTTCAATATTTAAATCTAAATTCCTTAGACTCTGGTAAACTTTGGAAAAAAATTCGAAATATTATTTAAAAAATGTAACATAAAACTGAAATTCCAGTTTTCAATTTTAGTGGAAATTGCAAAAAAATAATATATTATCATTAAATAAAAAGAAATTTAACTAAAAATTTATTTTTACCTGAAGATAATTGAAACGTTTGATGTCAAAATTTAGAGGAAATAAAAATATAAAAAGACTCACATCGTATTTTCCCTGGATATGCGGTCCAGCCTGGGCAATGTAGAGTGTGCTTGCAGTGTCGAAAACCAATTCCTGCGGTATCCTGATGACTTTTTTATTCCCCAATTCATGACAATTGAGATAGAGTGTGATGTCGGTTGTTGTTACTTTGATGACAATTTTCGACCACTTCTTCGTTAATTTTGGCACAGTAAACTTAACGATATCTTCGGAATGTGAGTGTTCATCTGAATTTGTGTAGACGAGGGACACATTTTGATTGGATGCTGGTCCATCCTAAAGACAAAGCGTTGTTATTCAAGCTGGGTAGTTTGGGTTTTAATGTAATGGAGACAAGTTTACATAATTGATGACAAGGAGTTAACTACCCTTGAGATTAATCATTAGGGTGATTCTCTATGATAAGGGGCTTGATTTCATTGTCACTGTTACCAACTTTGAAATCCGTTGTATACACACACACAATATTAATGAAAGACGTTAGCTTATCTCATTAGTTTATTGCTTCATCAAAAACATCCTCAACTATAAAGTTTCATTTAGAATTCAATACTTGTAATTATTTGCAAATATTTTTTTATTCATTACGAAAAAAACGGAAGGTTAGTTAAAAAATTGTGATTGAGAAATGGTCCAAATTTATTTTTCTGATTTTTTAAATTTCCGGACAAAATTTGCAAAATTTCTACCTATTTCAGAATCACAATTTTTATAAAAAATTGTAGCTAAGCAGTTTTGTGTTAAAAAAAATTTTCACGTGAGTCCGAGGCCTATGATTAACAAAAAAAAAAAAAAAACACTAGCAACAATTCGCGCGCGGCTAACTTCTTACTCACTTTTTTAAAATAAATTATCAAATACTAAAAAGAATGATATATTTTTAAATTAAATTTTGTTTGGCTAATAAACACTGAAATCACAAAAAAATTAAAGAAAACTTAAATTTGTTATTTCTGACAATATTTGAACTTTGCAGAATATAACATTGAATTTATTTAAATTGAATTCTTGAAAAAAAATTGTAAAATTATTACTTACAAATTATTAAATAAATAATTTTACATAAAAATTTGAAAAATAATTGAATTTTATAAGGGTTACATTGACAATTTCTATTAATAATTTAATTTCAATAGATTTCAATTTGAAATTTTAGAACATTTGAATTTTGAATTCAAATTATTTTTAAGTTAATTGAATCTATTTAATATTTACACTTAATTATTAAAAATAATTGATTTAAAAAAGAATTCTCTGAATATTGTTAAAAATAATTGATTAAGAGAAGAATTTTCTGAAAATTATTAAAAAGAATTGATTCAGAGAAGAAATTTAGGAAAAAATTCTCTAAACAATAATTTAATGTTGTTTCATTTTGTTTGACTAATAAAATTTGAAATCACAAAAAAATCAAAGAAAACTTAAATTTGTTATTTCTGACAATATTTTAACTTTGTAGAATATAAAATTAAATTTATTTTAAAGAATTAAATTCTTGTAAAACAATTGAAAAATTATTACTTATAAATTATTTGATAAATAATTTTACATATAAATTATAAAAGAAAATTGAATTTTATAAGAGTCACATTGACAATTTTTATTAATAATTGAATTTCAAAAGATTTCAATTTAAAATTTTAGAAAATTTAAATTTTTACTGAATTAAATTAGAAATTTTGTTGAACTTAGTTTTTTGAAAAACCTTAATTCAAATTTTTTTGAAGTTAGTTAAATTTTTTTAATTAATTATTAAAAATAGTTGATTTAGAAAAGAATTCTCTGAATATTATTAAAAATAAATGATTCAGAGAAGAATTTTCTGAAAATTATTAAAAAGCATTAATACAATTTTAATCGAATCTCTTATTAATATTCGTCAAAAGAATTCAAGTATTTACAAATTTGTTAATAAAATTCTTTATAAAAATTAAATACAATTAAAGAAATTCGTAAATAAATGTAACAGAACATTTTTCTCAGTAAAATTTTTTCCTCTATTTTCAAAAAATTTTACAAAAATTTTCAATTTTATTTTCAATTAAAATTTGTAATATTGACAAATAGAATTTATAAATATTTTTTTCCTTTATTTTCAAAAAAAACTTTGAATTTTATTAAAACAATTGTAAATTTCAACAATTCACAATTGCCCATTTTTATAAATAAAAAGGAGAAAAATTTGCATAATTTAGATCAGTCAAAGGAAATTTGTTATAGAAAAAAGCATTTAATAAACAAAATGAGTATATTTAGCATTTGTTAATCATAATTTTTTTCAATTTTCTAATTTCTAATATTATTCTATTATAAATCATGAAAAATACCTGAATATTTTCGATTTATCAAAAACTATTTTTTAAAGAAAAAAAAACAAAAGCATACACAGAAACTAACTTCAAACTACGGACAGAATGAATGAAAAAATACTAAGTTTTTTATAGTTAATTTTCAATATTTATCTTCTACCTTTTATTATTTTTTTTAATAAATAAAACAGAAAAGGAAAATATTAAAATAAAAAAATAATCTAAAAAAACACTTTTTGTTGAGTTTCATGAAAGATATTTTTTTAACGACTTTCAATTTAGATTGAAATTTGAAAAGCTATTAAAGGTTTGTGAATAGAGACTTTATATAAATATAGGCAATGGTGGATTGACTTTAATCACGTCACTGTACAATCGAAGAATTGAATTCTGACGAACTCTGAAATTTCACTCTCTCACTCTCTCTCTCTCTCTATGCTCACGTGGGAAACTATAAAGGCTTCGCAGGTAAAGTTCGCCTTTGCATAAGGGTGTTTCAAAAAGCATTTCTAGTTCCAAACACGTTCGAACGAGGCGTAAACAAAGTTAGCAAACGCGAGAATTCGTTGAAGGCGTTGAAGTGAAATAGAGATAAACTGAGACGATGTTCTCAACATCAATTTCGAAAAAAAAGTTAAAATTTACACAAACGACTATTTTTTATTAGTATTTCCTTTCTTTTTTTTAAAGCGTGAATTTCATGCGAGTTCCAACTATATACGTGTAACATAAAATAGAAAAACTTTATACTTTGGCACTTTGCTATTTTTTTCATAAATAAAAAATCGAAATCTTTTTTTTAGAAAGAAATTATCTTTTTTTAAAAGAATATAATTTTTCCTGAAGAAGACGATTTTTATTTTTTATTCATTAAATTAAACTAATTTAATTTTTTTTTGTATTAATTAAATTTTTTCAATCTAAAAGCGACAAGGATGAATTTTTTTTCGCTTTTTTTTTGTAGAAAAAGAAAGTTTTACTCACCGAAATACGTATGCCAAGCTGAACGACAGTATCGAAGGGATTGAGAACTGCAAAAAGATAACTTGGCCTAGTGGACTTGGGCTTAAAAGTCGCAACCAATGTGAATTCGGCCGGAAGTTTCTCAGGAAGGTAAATTCTGTATGGTTGCTTGACTTCGGAACCAGGACGAAATCCGAAGGCTGGAAAACCGTCCAAGCCCTCCTCGAAATATTGAAATCTGTCATCGAGAACTGAGACAGATGCTTGAAGCAAGTCATGTACCAATTCTGAAAAAAAAGAAAATGAAAAACAATTTTTATTTACATTTCATTCAATTATTATCAGATTATTCATTAGTATTATCATAATTAAGTGTTTAAATTAAATTGAATCAAATTATATTAGATTATTACATTCAATAAATTAAATATTCAAGAACATTTATTCATTTACTTTTGAGTATAATTCGAGTTATTTTAATATATCTATAACCCAGTGATAAAATCATTATAAGAATATTGTTATTGTAACTTTTACAAAATTATTATCATCCTTTCAATTCGATTATTATTTTCTAGAATTTTTAATTAAAATTCATCTTTAATTCAATTATTTTTAATAATTTCAGAAAAAGTTCTTTGAGAATTTTCAAATCCATTTGTTTACACTTTAATTTTACAAAATTTCGAGAGATCGGAAATTCTGCAATTAAATATATTATATTAGAAAATAAAAACTTTAAATAATTTCTTTTAAAATATCAATAATTAAAGTTTTTTAAAAAAAATTGATTCCACAGAATCGCTGGTTAAAAGTATAAAATAATTATATATTTAAAAATATTATGAATAAATAATTGGAAAATTATACGAGATTCCAATTATTTAAATATAAAGATAAATAATTTATTGAATAATTAAATGTTTTCTGAAATTCAATTCCCATAAAGAAATTTTAGTAAGAAATTTTTAAATGATAGATTTCTTTGACGAATTTTAATAAAAATTTTAAGAATAATTACATTTTTCGAGGAATTTGATTTTAATATTAAAAATAATTGAAATTCTTCAATGAGTTTTGTATTTTATGAAAATAATTGAATTATGGCGAAGAAATTTATAAAAAAGATTGTAAATAATTGAAATTCTACAATAAGTAATATTTACAAAAATAATTGAATCCCTTTAAAATTTTTTATTATTTATGAAAATATTAAATTAAAAAAAAAATAATTCTACAGAATTGGTGGTTTTAAAAAAAAGAAAAATTCTGATTTTCAAACATTTTAATTGTTAACTTTTCCAAAATTCAATTATTTCTAAAAATTCGCACTCTAATGCTTTAAATATTTAATTATAATCTAAAATTTGAACTGAAATCCATTTTTAAATCAAGTTTTATTAGATAATTCTACTAGAATCTAATTATTTAAATACAAAAAAAATATTTTATTGAATAATTGCATGTTTCTTAAAATTGAATTCTAATAAAGAATTTTATTAATAAAATATACATTTTTAAGAATAATTACATTTTTTAAAAAATTCGATTAAAATTGTATTAAAAATAATTGAAATTCTACAATGAATTTTATTATTTATGAAAATAATTGAATTCCCAAAAAGAATTTTATTATTTACGAAAATAATTGAATCCCTGTAAAAATTGTATTACTTACGAAAATAATTGAATAATTGCGAAGAAATTTATAAAAAGAAATGTAAATAATTGAAAATCTGAGATTCCAAAGATCTCAAAAAATTCAAAGATTTTAATTTAAAATCTTTTAAAAATTCAATTATTTCTATAAATTCACGATTTGCTTTAAAAATTCAATTATTATTTAAAATTTTAACTGAAATTCATTTTTAAGTCAATTTTTATTAGAATTTAGAAAATTCTACAAAATTTCAATTATTTAATTACAAACATAAATTATTTATTGAATAATTGAATGTTTCTTAAAATTACATTCTCATAAAGAATTTTATCAACAAATTGTTTAATAATTGAATTCTCTCGACGAATCTAAATAATATGTTTAAGAATAATTTCGATTCCATTAAAATTGTATTAAAAATAATTGAAATTCTGCGATGAGTTTTATTATTTATGAAAGTAATTGAATTCTTTATATAAAATTTTATTATTTATTATGAAAATAATTGAATCTTTGTAACAAATTTTATTATTTATGGAGATAATGGAATTATTGTGAAGAAAATGAAATTTATAAAAAAAAATTCGTAAATAATTGAATTCCTGTGAAATGTTCATTATTTATGAAAATAATTAAATGTTTGCGTAGAATTTCAACAAAATTTTGTTTAAATAATTAAATTCGTTTGGAAAATTTTATGAAAATAGTAAATATTGAAAATCATTGAATTGAGGAAATTTTTTTTTTTAAAATTGAAATTTTGCCAAGAATTTTATTCCAATTTTTTAAAAAATAATTGAATTTTGCAGTAGAATTTTATTATTTATAAAGATAATTGAAATTTTGACGCAAATTGACCATATTCTGGCTTTAAGA
Organism: Leptopilina syphax; assembly: GCA_032872505.1. Classification (NCBI taxonomy): domain Eukaryota; kingdom Metazoa; phylum Arthropoda; class Insecta; order Hymenoptera; family Figitidae; genus Leptopilina; species Leptopilina syphax. The sequence goes on from CM065469.1 coordinate 40,390,941, forward strand.
GTTTAAAATTATTAATAGAAATATAAAAGAAAACTCCAAGTTAATTATTTGAAAATAAAAACAAAATTTAAATATTTAAAACTCGAGAGCTATAGTGTGGAAATTAAATTCAATTATCCTCTGGTTTATAAAATTAAATTCAATTACTTATGCATTCTATGGGACAAACTAGTTGGTGGGGTTGAAAAAAAAAGTAATTTTATATACGTCAAGCAAGTTTTTAGATAAAGGAGCTTGCAGGATATAAATCAAGTATATTAGCCTTCAAGCTTTGTGAAATGGGCCCCGGGTGGTTCAAGTAATATCAAACTTGCTGATAAGGAAATTAGTCTACGTTCTCGGGTATTGTAAAAACATAATTGGTCATTTTAAATCTATATAATTTCCGCGGTACAATTTAAAAATCCCATACCTCCCGCAATTTACTCTCTTTCTCTTTTTCTCTCTCCTTCTCTTCTGATATCAAATCAATTAAGAAAAAAATATTCACTATCAAAATTGTTTCCTCATTTTTAAACATTATAATTAAAAATTAAATATTAAGTATCAATTTTTTATTCAGAATTTATTATATATAAAAAAAATTTTATCAAAATTGTTTCCTCTAGCATTTTGAAATATTGCAATTAATTATAATTTATTATTACATATAATAATAAAAAGCGTTAAAAATATTTGTTCAAACCGTTTTGAATAATATTATAGGTACAATCAAAAATTATTTCTTTTTAATAGGTAATATTAAAATTTATTTTCACAGAAAAAAATCATTTTTAGTTTCATCAGAATCGTTATTTATGGAGTTTAAAAGGGCGAAGAAGAAAAAATTCAACAATATTGTAAATGAATATTTTGAGGTGAATTAAAATAAAAAAGTTTATTTAACGGGAAGTTTAATTTCTAAAGCGAACACAATATACACTTTAAATTCTATCTCGTGATAATTAAACGTGATATAATACCTTCGTGTTATGCGACAAAGTTACTGGCGGTAAAACGACCACCAGCGATTGCATCGTATTCATAGCTGCATTTACGTCAATACGCGATATTACTTTACTATTCTAATTTGCCTACAATTTAACAATTTGTTAATGTTCCCCCCTCATTCAAGTATTCACCGCATCATAAATTAAATGCCATACATTTCTAGCAACAAGATCTAAATTATGAACATTCTTTTTTTATTTCATTTCTATGGGTATGTAAAATAGTAAATTATAAAATAGTAAATCAAAAATGGTAAACCAAAAATGGTAAACCGAAAAATAGTACAATCAGAAAAAAATATATTTGACTCAAAGCCTTTTTATTTGCTTCAAATAAATTTTATTTGCATTAAAATAAAAATTTCCATTGCGTCGAATAAAATTTTTATTTTGGAGCAAATAAAAAATTTAGTTGGCTCTGAGAAAAATATACTTTTATTTGACTTAAATAAATTATAATTATTTGATTCAAATAAACTTTTTCTCTTGGTGTATAAAATAGTAAATTATAAAATAAAAACTATAAAAAACAGTAAACAATAAAATAGTATAAATTTCAAAAATAAATTAAAATTTTATCATTATTGAAAGAAATAATTTATAACCACTCTCAATATTAAAATTTCATAAAATATTATTCGACTCCACGAAAATATAGATGTGAAATTAAGAGTTCAACTTCAAATTTTATAAAATAAAAATAATTTCCGTTTTAATTATTAAAATTTTCAAAAATGGTTATTAGGTCAAAAGTTCATACAAAAAGATGGTGGAGAAAAAAAAATTTATTTGTAACCTAAGTTTTGTTATTTCATGAAGAATAATTGATCTTGTGGCTTTCATCTGTTTACCTGGGGGCAATGTATCATGTGGACTAGTGACATTTGATACACGTAGGGTTTTCCAACAAAAGCAAACATATTCGATAATCAATATTTACTGTTCAAGTACAAATTTTAGTCGAGATAACAAGAATTTATATTAAACTAATTTAAACATTAATTTAGTTCCTCAAAAAAAAAGTTTTATTATAATAAACATTTGTCAATAGCAATATTTCCGAACAAAAATATTTGTCAATAGCAATATTTTCAAACTGAAATATTTGTCAATAGCAATATTTTCGAACACAAATATTTGTCAATAGCAATATTTTCAAATAACAATATTTTCAAAAAAAAAAAAATATTTCCAAGCTTCAATTATTATTTTTAATAATATTTCATGTTTATCAGAGCTCGAACATAAAAAAAATTTAATTAAAATTTATCAAAAATGTTAATTTTAAAATTCAATTCATTTGTATACAATTCAATTTTACAAAATTTCAATTATTCGTTAATTCTTCAATTAAATATATATTAGAAACTAAAAACTTCAAAAAATTTCCAAAAATATATCCGCAATTAAACTTTTAAAAAAAAATTAATTCCACAAAATTATTAGTTAAAAATAAGAAAAATTCAGATTTTCAAAGATTTTAATTTGAAACTTTTTCAAAATTTAATTATTTCTAAAAATTCCAGCTATAATTATAATATTCAATTATAATCTAAAATTTGAACTGAAATCCATTTTTAAATCAATTTTCATTAGAAAATTCTACTAAAATTCAATCATTTAAATACAAAAAAACAATTATTTGAATATTTGCATGTTTCTCTTCATGAATAAATTTTTAAATAATTGAATTCTTTTGACCAATTTTAACATTTTTAAAAATAATTACATTTTTCGACAAATTCGCTTATAATGGAATAATTTAAATTCTGCTATGAGTTTTATTATTTATGAAAATAATTGAATTCCTAAAAAAAAATTTATTATTCACAAAAATAATTAAATCCCTGTAAAAATTTTATTATTTATGAAAATAATTGAAGCATTGCTAAGAAAATTAGGTATACAAAATTTGTAAATAATTAAATTACTGTGAAATTTTTATTATTTGATGAAAATAATTAAAGGTTTGCGAAGATTCCAATTATTTAAATATGTATAAAATAAAGATAAATAATTTATTGAATAATTGAATTTTCATAAAAAATTTAATTCAGAAATTTTTAAATGATAGAATTTTTTACGAATTTTAATAACATTTTTAAGAATATTTCCTTTTTTTGAGGAATTCGATTAAAATTATATTCAAAATAATTGAAATTTTTCGATGAGTTCTGTAATTTATAAAAAAATTGAATTATTGCGAAGAAATTTATTAAAAAAAATTGTAAATATTTGAAATTCTGCATGGGTTTTAATATTTATGAAAATAATTGAATCTCTGTAAAAATTTTATTATTTATTTTATTATTTTAATATTTATTTTATTTTATTATTTATTTAATGATTGCTAAGAAATGTATAAAAAATTTGTAAATAATTGAATTCCTTTAAAATTTTTATTATTTTATAAAAATAATTAAAGGTTTGCGTAGAATTTTATTGAATTTTTTTTAAATAATTGAATTCTTTTGGAAAATTTTATTCAAATAGTAGATATTAAAAATTATTGAACTGAGGAAAATTTTGGAAAATAATTGAAATTTTCCCAAGAATTTTATTAAAATTTTTGAAAATAATTAAATTTCAGAGAAGAATTTAATTATCTTTAAAAATTATTGAAAATTTGACGAGAATTTAAAAAAATTTTTAAACATATTTGAATTTCTGCTTAGAATTGTATTACTTTTGAAAATAATTGAATTACTGCAATCATTTGTAATTTCTCTAAAATTCTCCAAATTATATCGTACAATTTAGGAACTTTTCGTCTTTTCTCAATCAAATTAAAGTTAAATCAAATTGAGACAAAAAACGAATCAAAAACGTTGCTTCGCAACGCTTTTGATTCGTTTTTTGTCTCAATTTGAAATTTTTAGAAAAACGGTAATAATATTAAAATTAATTTCAAAATTTCCTTTTTTGGAAATTAAAATCCACTTTTTTACTTAATGAAAAAATCACTGTCATCTCTGTGGTTAGAAAAAATTTCCCTGGAATAAAACAAATTCTTTTCCTTTTTCAAAAAAAAAAAAATTGTTTTCTTTTTCTTCAAACGCAACAACGCTTTCTTTTGGATTTAAAAGCAAAAAAAAAAAGCAAAAATTTATTCCAAAATACTTTCTTGTATTCGCGAATGTATATGAAGCATGCTTTTAGAAACAAGGGTTGTAAATTTTTCATAGTTTGACAAGACCTATTTATATGTATTTATCCAGGACACTTGAAAGCCTAAAAGGAATCGAGATGAAAGCGGATTTCTCAAAATACTTAGAGTGTAGCACACGTGTGCACATCTCACGACTGATTTTCCATTGGAACATAGGAAACATATATATAGTAACAAACAAAAAAAAGAAGACGAAAAAAAGAAAGCAAAAAAAAAAAAATAAATAATCCCAATATTTTATCAGAGAGTTTTCCCAAAGCATTCTATGAAACGAAAAAGAGAGCGTATTCCGGAAAACCGTTACATTTCCCCAATTTCCGAAAGCCAGATTCGATTCTCAATCGGAAACACTGAAGACATCATGACATCAATAGTGATTCGATTTCTATGTAGAATATACACTCAAAGTTTATAACCAAATATCGATTTTATGCGTATGGAAATTACAAAATTTTACTACTATATCTAAAAAAAACAAGAACAAACGCTTTTAATTGTCAACTGTAAAAAAGAATTATTTTTCTAAATTGGAAAATTTTCCAATAATTTATTCATAAAATTTGGAAAATAAAATCTTTTTCGTCAAAGTAAATAAAAATCTCTTTCTTTATTTTAAAATAAATCAAAATTAGAAAATTTTATTTCCTTTTTTCTTTATTTCAAAACAAATAAAAATTTCTTTCTTTATCTAAAAATCTTAGAGACTTTTGTCTCTAAATCAAAACCAAATCAATTCGTTAACAATTTTGAAAAATTAATCCTTCGATGGATTATTTTAATCCTTAAAAGGATAAAAGCATCGCGTCGCTAATTCTTTTAATCCATTTTTTAAAATTTTATTTCACAATTTTCTGTAATTTCTTTCTTTATTTCAAAATAAATAAAAATCTCAATGTTTCAAATTCAAAATAAAATTCTCCATCTCTAGAAAATTAAGAAAGACATTTTTATTTCTTCTCTTCAGTTAAGAAATTCTTTCTTCATTTCGAATAAAAATTTCTTTTTTTTCAAAATAAATAAAATCTTTACAAATCATCAATTAATAAATAAAAATAAATTCATTCAAAATAAAAATGAAGTAAAGTACAGAAAATGACAAAGAATATTTTTATTTGTTCTTAATTAAGAAACTTTCCTTTTCAATTTTTTTCTTCTTTAAATGTAAATTTCTTTCCTTATTTTCAAATAATTAAAAATCATATAATTTTTCAAATAAAAAAAAAATTTAGTTAAAAATTTAGTTTAATTTAATTTTATAACATAAATAAAAGAATTTTTTTTATCCTAAATCGTTGATTTAGGAAAACATTACCAATGCGATAATTATTTCAAATAAATTATTTCAGCTAATGCATTTTTTATAAAAATAAAAAATTTAATTTCCCTCAACAGGTGATTTTTATCCGCAAGTTTATATTTGTACCAATCGATAAAATAGTAATCTCTAAATACTTTCCCTAATTGTCACTTTAATTCCATAATCCCATCAAATTTCAAGTTTGTAAACTAAATAATAATCAAGAAAACAATTTTAGAGGATTTAAATTTTAATCTGGCGAAATTAAGTTCAGAGATAAAGGGACAGATGGCACCAGCTCCCAGACTAACGGATAATTCCTGGATCGTTGCTACAGTCACTACCTGCTTTATGACACGGGTCAACTTTTCTCTTTTTTTACTTTTTTCAAAAAAAAAAAAAAAAAAAAAATTTGAAACTGCTTTTTTTCAAGTTTCTTTTTTTATTATTTTACTCATTTCTCTATAATATTAATTAGTAGTTGTCAATATTTATTCTAAACTTTCACTTACAATATTCTTCTATTATTTTTATATTTTTATTTAATAAAATATTTACCTCATAATTTTATTTACACGCGTAGTAATTTTTCTTTAAGAAAAAGAAAACTAGTTTTTTTTGTTTGTTTCTTAAAAATATTTTAATCAAAGGTGAAAAATTCACTGACTTTTTACAAAACGAAAAAATTATTCTTTACTTTACAAATATTTCAATTAAACATTGCAATAATAATTATAATATTTATATTATTATATATTATAATTAATATAATAATAATAATAATAATAATATTTACTTAAAGATGTAATATTTTTTTTAGATTGGATATTTTGGATATTTTTTGAATAAATATGAATTGATTTTTTAAAAAACAATAAACATCTTTCACAATAATGATATTTAATAAATAATAATATTACATAATTATTATTATATTATTATATTATATAATTAATAATAATTATAATAGACGATATTAAAGACTTGGTGTAAAGAATAGAAACATTTGTCTTTAAACGAAATTTTACGATTTCATTTCGGATTACACATTTATTAACAGAAGACCAATTTAATTTTTTTTCTTCGCAGCGAAAATATTTTACGTTACTACATTTAAAGGAAAATTTGCCAATCTGCAAAACTGAACATAATTCAACACGAGAATACCTACTTTAAAAATTCAAGAAGCGTTCCAGAAACTTATTCCTATAGATATCAGTTGAATTTTTTCATCAAAATTCAAAGGAAAAAAAGAAGAAATAGAAAAAGGGAAAGAAAAAACGAAGGAATAGAAAAAAGAAAGAAAAAAATAAATACAAAAGAGAAAAAAAGAAACTAAGAAACATAAAAGAAAGAAAAAATCGAAGAAATAGAAAATAAAGAAAAAAATCAGAAAAAAGATAGACAATAATTATCATTGTCTCGAAAAAAAGAGACAAGCCGAAAATAAATAAAAAAAAAAATCGAATCTAAAAAAAAACCTTCCCGCATATAACGGGGAGTATATATATATAACATTTTGGAGTAAACAAGAAAGTTTTATTTACAGAAAAAGTTAAGTTAATTGATAGGTACAAGTTAGTTGGCCCGTACGTCTAATTTACACGGGACTTTGTGAAACAACAAAATTAATTGCTCTAGTTGCAATTTAATGCACTTAGAATCAAAGCACATGAGGGTTTCCTGTCTTTCATATACACAACAGAGACTTAAGGAGAAATTCTTTCTTCACTTCTTCACGTTGAAATTCAGCAGGGGAGTAAATGAATCCTTTGTATATACTTTGGGAACAAACTTTGGTAAATAATTTCAAAATGCTTCAACTTCAATTTAACGAATAGATGCGAAGATGAAACAAATTCTTTGTAAAAAAAAATCAATATCTCACTAAAGTACTTTTCTGTATTAAAAAAGGGAGTTTGTAAAACTCGATTAAAATACAATTCACTAAAAGGATTCTAGTAATAAAATTTATTTTTTTCAAATGTTTTTCTTAAATTTAAAATCTTATACAGGCTTCGGACTATAAGCGGAGAAATTGAAAGAAAAATATTGACTTTAAGGACCGAAAATGAAAAATTACGGATCAATTACTGACCAGTCCGAGTCAAATAAAAGAACATTTTACTTAAAACTATAAATTAAATTTTTCCTAACTATAAAACATGAAGATATCGATAACTACGAGTCTTCGACTCGCAGTGATCGATTTCTTCATGTTTTTATAATAATTACAGATGACCGAGTGATAAAATCATTATCAATTCAACTTTACTTTCAAGAATTTTTAACTAAAAGTCTTTAAATCGATTATTTTTAATAATTTTCGAAACAGTTCTTTGACAATTTTCAAATCCATTTGCTTACAATATTCAATTTTATGAAACTTTAATTATTTGTAAATTCTTCAATTAAATATATATTAGAAAATATAAACTTAAAAGAATATAAAAAAATTGAATTCAACTTTTTCAATCAAATTAATTTGAAATTTCAATTATTTTAAAAAATTCACGCTTTATTGCTTTAAATATTCAATTATTATCTAAAATTTTAATTGAAATTCAATTTTAAATCAATTGTTATTAGAAAATTCTACTAGAATTCAATTATTTAAATACAAAAATAAATAATTTATTAACTAATTAAATGTTTCTTGAAACTCAATTTCCATAAAGAATTTCATCAACAAATTTTTAAATAATTGAATTCTTTCGACGAATTTTAATAAAATTTTCAAGAATAATTACATTTTTTTTAGAAATCCGATAAAAACTGTATTAAAAATAATTGAAATTCTGCGATAAGTTTTATTCTTTCCGAAAATAATTAAATCCTTAAGAAGAATTTTATTATTTTTGAAAATTTTTAATTTTTGGGAAGAATATTCTTTCTCTTGAAAATAATTGAAATTCTGCAATAATTTGTAACTTTTCCAAATTTAAAATTTTTTTCTGTTTTTAACTAAAATTTTTCTATATAAATGCATTATTTTTAATAATTTTTAAAAAAGATCTTTGAGAATTTTCCAATTAATTAAATACAAAGATAAATAATATTAAAATATTTATTGAATAATTGAATTTTCATGAAGAATTTTAACTAGAAATTTTTAAATGATAGAATTTTTTGACTAATTTTAATAAAATTTTTAAAAATAATTACATTTTTCGAGGAATTTGATTAAAATTGTAGTTAAAAAAAGAATTGAAATTTTTCGATGAGTTTTGTTATTTATGAAAATAATTTAATTCCATATATAACATTTTATTATTAATGAAAATAATTATATCTCTGTAAAAAAAATTTATTATTTATGGACATACTGGAATTATTGTGAAGAAATTTATAAAAAAAATTCGTAAATAATTGAATTTCTGGGAAATTTTCATTATTTATGAAAAGAATTAAATGCTGGCGTAGAATTTTATCAAAAATTTTTTTTAAATAACTAAAATTCGGACAAGAACTTTATTAAAATTTTTGAAAATAATTGTATTTCTATATGAAGAATTTTATTATTTATAAAGATAATTGAAATTTTGAAAAGAATTTTATTTAAAAAATTTTTTTCTATTAGAAAATTTTACGGGATTCCAATTATTTAAATAGAAAGATAAATAATTTATCAAATAATTGAATTTTCATACAGAATATTATTAAAAAATTTTGAAATGATAGAATTTTTTGACTAATTTTAATAAAATTTTTAAGAATAATTACATTTTTCCAGGAATTTGAGTAAAATTGGATTAAAAATAATTGAAATTCTTCGATAAGTTTTGTAATTTATGAAAATAATTAAATTACTGCGAAGAAATTTATAAAAAAATTGTAAATAATTAAAATTCTGCAATGACTTTTAATATTTACGAAAATAATTGAATCCCTATAAAATTTTTTATTATTTATAAAAATATTAAACTTTAAAAAAAAATAATTCTACTGAATTTTTAGTTTTGAAAGTATGAAATAATCAGATTTTCAAAGTTTTTAATATGAATCCTTTTCAAAATTCAATTATTTTTAAAAATACTTTTAATATTCAATTATAATATAAAATTTTATCTGAAATACATTTTTAAATCAATTTTTATTTGAAAATTCTACTAGAATTTAATTATTTAAATAAAAAAAATAATTTAGTAAATAATTCCATGTTTCTTAAACTTGAATTCGAATTTCGAAGAATTTGCTTAAAATTGTATTAAAAATAATTGAAATTTTTCAATGAGTTTTATTATTTATGAAAATAATTGAATTCCTAAAAAGAATTTTATTATTTACGAAAATAATTGAATCCCTGTAAAAATTTGATTATTAATGAAAATAATTGAATGATTGAGAAGAAATTTATAAAAAATTTGTAAATAATTGAATTCCTGTTAAATTGTTATTATTTTATGAATATAATTAAAGGTCTGCGTAGAATTTTATTAATTTTTTTTTAAATAATTGGATTCTTTTGGAAAATTTTTTTAAAATAGTAAATATTAAAAATCATTAAATTGAGGATAATTTTTGAAAATAATTTAAATTTTGCTAAGAATTTTATTAAAATTTTTGAAAATAATGAAATTTCAGAGAAAAATGTAATTATTTCTAAAGATAATTAAAAATTTGACGAGAAGTTTTAAATATTGTTGAACATAATTGGATTTCTGCGAAGAATTTTATTGCTTTTGAAAATAATTGAATTTCTGAAATCATTTGTAATTTCTCAAAATTATATCGTACAATTTACGAACTTTTCGTCTTTTCTCAATCAAATTACGGACTTGACGGACCTTTTTCAAAAAAAAATTGACTACTTTTATTTAATTCAAATAAATTATATTTGGTTTAAATAAAAATTTTCTCTGAGTGTAGAGAGAGAGAGAGAGAGAGGGAGAGAAATAAAAAAAGGACACCACCTTGGAGTCAGCAGCTTTAGAGGATTTAAAAAGTTTTCTATCTATGACCTGAATTTTGCTAGTCCCCCGAAAGTTTGAGGAAGCGTTAGAAGATTTTCTTAATTAACGAAACACACGTAAAACTGACATCAAACTTAGAAACTCTGACGTATAATTTCCAAGTCGAGGCGTGGTCGAGAGAACAAACTGTATATATAGGAATGGAAGAACAAAGTAACTATCAAGGTAACAAAGTCCGTAGACGAGAGCAAAAACATTTTCTGCTCTGTTTCGACATTTATCAGCCACCACACACACACCCCGGTTCGACTATTTCTATGAAGCTTCAACGAAAATGTTTCACACACAATCCATGTCAATTTTGGAAAAAAAATTCCCATTTAAAATTAGTTACATCCAAAAAAAAAGTAAATAAAACGATAAAAACCAAAGGAAAAAATAATTGAACACAAAAACCAATGAGTTAAATAAAAAACAAAGAGAAATAAAATAATCAAAGTAAAAATAATATTAAAACATAAAAAAAGGAAATAAAATAAATAAAGCAAAAATAAAATAAATTAAATAAATATAAACAAAAAACGATAAATAAAATTTTAAAAAAATAAAATAAAAATAAAAAAATAAATAAAATATAGAACCCAGAAATTAAAAATACAATAACCAACAAATTAATATTCAAAAACCACACATCTCCTAAATTGTAGAATACGATTCCATATAGGAAAAAAAGTTGAGAAAAAAAAATGATTTAAATTTTGTATAGTAAAAAATCTACATTATATGAATAATTATGTTATACACAGAAGTTTTCTTGTTTAAATAGAATGATTTCTTTTTAAGGCTCTCTCTATACATATATATTTATTTATTTTCTTCTCTACAGATGGAGAAGTGCTTGTCTATCTCTTGGTTGAATTATTCACGAGAATCTGAAAGACGAGCTTATTCAGGAGATCTATTGGTAGAAAATGCCTTTAAATAAATTTCTTTTGATATTATGCACTCCACGAATTTGGCACATTTATTGAAAAGAATAAAATATCTTGGTATTTTTAAGGTTCACTATTTAGGGCAATTCATGATAATTTATACCAGACGATATTTATATAAAAATATTTTTCATGCTTTGCGATGAAAAAAAGGAGTGTGAGGAGTTTATTTTTTTCTAAAATAGATTTACATTTCGCGAAAACTTCATTTATAAATAAAGCGGGTAGGGTGAATTATTTCTCTAATTTTTATTTTTTTCTGAAATAAAATTTTTAAACGAGAGAGAGAGAGAATTTTTATTTGATTTTTAATTGAAAAATCTGTTTTTCAAAAGACTTAATTTTTATTTAGCACGATTTCTAATTAATTGAATGGAAATTCAATTATTTGAATGAAAATTTCACTCATTCAATGGAAATTAGATTATTTAAATAAAAATTTCACTCATTCAATGGAAATTCAATTATTTAAATAATAATTTAACCTAATCAATGGAAATTCAATTTTTTAAACAAATTCAATTAATTAAATAGAAATTTTTTTTAATTAATGGAAATTCAATTATTCAAAATAAAAATTCCACTCCTTCAATGGAACATCAATTCTTTTAATAGAAATTCAATTATTTAAATAGAAATTCAATTAATTCAATGTAAATTCCATTAATTCGATACAAATTCAATTATTTGAATAGAAACTCCATTTATTAAATGGGAATCAATTAGTTCAAGAAAAATTACATTAATTAAATGGAAATTCAATTATTTGAAAAGAAAGACCATTAATTAAATGGAAATTCAATTCTTTAAATATGAATTCAATTAATTCAATAGAAATTCCGTTAATTTAATGAAAATTCAATTGTTCAAAATAAAAATTTCACTCCTTCAATGGAACTTCAATTCTTTAAATAAAAATTCAATTATTAAATAGAAATTCAATTTTTAAATAGAAATTCAATTATTTAAATAGAAATTCAATTAATCCAATAGAAACTCCATTAATTAATATAAGTGGAAATTCGATTCTTTGAATAGAAATTCAATTATTCGAACATAAAATCAAATTCATTGAATAGAAATTCAATTATTTAAAAATAAAATCAAATTCATTGAATAGAAATTCAATTATTTGAATAAAAATTCCACTTATTCAATAGAAATTCAATTCTTTAAATAGAAATTCCATTATTTGAATAAAAATTCCGTTAATTCAAGCAAAATTCAATTATTTAAATAGAAATTCAATTATTTGAATAAAAATTCCACTTATTCAATACATATTCAATTCTTTAAATAGAAATTCAATTGTTTGAATAAAAATTCCACTTATTCAATAGATATTCAATTCTTTAAATAGAAATTCAATTATTTGAACATAAAATCGAATTCATTTAATAGAAATTCAATTACTTGAATAAAAATTTGACTTATTCAATGGTAATTTAATTCTTTAAATAGATATTAATTTATTTAAATAGAAATTCAATTAATTAAATAAAAATTGCGTAAAAATATTTATAATTCAATTATTTCAAAAGAAACTCCATTAATTGAATGGAAATTTCGATTCTTTGAATGGAAATTTAATTATTTGAATATAAAATTTATTCATTGAATAAAAATTCAATTATTTGAATACAAATTTTACTTATTCAATTGGAAATTCAATTATTTAAATAGAAATTCAATTAATTCAAACAATTCTTAATTATTTGATTAGAAATTCAATTAAGTGAGTAGAAAATTAATTATTTGAATAGAAATTCCATTAATTCAATAGAAATTTAATTATTTAAATAAAAATTCAATTGATTGAATAGAAATCTCTTAATTCAATGAAAATTCAATTGATTGAGTAGATATTTAATTATTTGAATGGAAATTCAATTAATTGAGTAGAAATTTTTTTATCAAATTCAAAATTCATATATTAAATTAAAAATTAGTAACATAAAATTCTGCTAATCAAAAACCCTATAAAATAAAATCACAACAAATGTGGGCTTGTGTTGAATAAAAAATTCTTGTTATAGAAAATTCCAGTTAAATGAAAATTAGGCTGAATAAAAATTGTGTTGATTATAAATTATGTTAAATAAATGGAATCTTTGCTAAATGGTAATTCTGTCAAATAAATATCTTTGCTAAATGGAAATTGTATCAAATAAAAAAAATCTGTCAAATAGAAATTCTATTCCATAAAAACAAATTCTCCTTAACAACATTACCGTTAGATAAAAAAAGTAAATAAAAATGATAAAATACAAAAATAAATATAAAAATTTCCACATAAAAATTCTTCATCTCCATAAAAATCCAATTCAACCCAATTTCGTTCAAAAATTAAAAATCTTCCCTAGAAATTCGAACCAATATTTTATATTATAGTAAGAAATATTTGTTTATCAACTTTATTCAAACTAAATTTCCACTATAAACGTTTATATGAACTTTCAATCTTGTTTTCAACGGAAACTTTGATTGTTGTGAATAAACCCCCTTTCGAGGAGAGACGATATCGTCGAGAGAGAGAGAGAGAGAGAGAGAGAGAGAGAGAGAGAGAGAGAGAGAAATTCTAGGGAAAAGTGTGTGTGTATTTGCCAAGTCCGGGACGAAACTTAACGAAACACCAGGTAGGTACATAAGACTCGTGTCCTCAAGTGCAGTGTAAGGGTGCGAGGATCTTGTGCAAATCCCCTCAAGGACTATATATGTTGGATAGGATCGTTGATTTAGGCAGACTTTTGTGATTTCAAGTTGAGAGAAGCAAAAAGCCCTTTTTCCCCATCCATTTTGCCTCGCGTGTATATAAATATAAAGGACAAGTTGTAAAAATGTTGTCGCACACGCGTTGTCAACTTTGCCTAATTCACCCTATCCCCATAGAGTATCTCTCTATATAGATATAGTTCGTTGCCGTGAGGGATGTTTGGCGTCAAATATTAATTGAAACTTCCTAATTGGAATGCTTCACTTCTCGGTTCATGGTTATATATAAAACAGACAAATTGACATCCTCTAACGAGCGGTCAATGAATGTTGAATGCGCATATAAACCTATATCTATATATCTATTACACCGCTAACAACGTCATATCATTCTCTCAAATTTTCATTGGTTCATTCAAAATAAATCTACACTAAACTCTCCGCAATTAAATAAATAAATTGCAGAGTTGCCACAAAAATTTTATTTTCTTTTTTTCCTTCACTTTTCCCTGATTTCCAGGAAAAATTTTCACTTTTTCCCTCAATCAAAAAAATAATTATTCTGATTCACTCTCAAAATATCTAGATATTAAAAAAAAAATGTTCTATTACATTTATTTACAAATTTCTTTCATTGTAAAAATATCTAGCATTTTTTTTTTCAATGCCAGAAGAAAAAATTAATTATAAAGATAGATTTTTTTTATAATTAATTTTGAAATAAATTTTTTATAAAGTTATTTTTTCCAGAAGTGTTAAACTCTCATGATTGATGTATTAATTAATTTTGTGGTTGACTGTACAGTAGACTTAAATATGTACACAGTACACATCCTGTGAAAGTGGTAAGAGAATTGTAAATAAAAATTAATTAAAATTCTAACAAGAATCAGAAGCGAGAATAATTTAATAAGAATAAAAAAAAACTTTCAAGAAGTAATTCTTCTTTTTCTCCTTCTCCTTTATACCTACAATCTTCAAGATTTTATGGAAAAATTTATAGTTTTTACAAGAATTTTAACTCCAGAAAAAAAGAAAGATAAAACAATAAAAGATGGTTAAAAAAGAAAAAAAGAAGGCGAGAAAAAAGTATTAAAAGTGAAGAAAAAGAAAAAATTAAAAGAGAAAAGACAATCAGAAGAAGGACAAAAATGAAAAGGAGTAAAAAGAAAAAAGCAGAATAAAAAGTAGAAAAAAATGGAGAAAAATAAAAAAGTAGAAAAAAGAAGAAAAGTAGATGAAAAAAGAGTAGGAGAAGAATAAAAAGTAGAAAGAAGAAGAAAAATTAAAAGTAGAAAAAATAAGAAAAAGAATAAGGAAAAGAAG
This sequence comes from Leptopilina syphax, assembly GCA_032872505.1. Classification (NCBI taxonomy): domain Eukaryota; kingdom Metazoa; phylum Arthropoda; class Insecta; order Hymenoptera; family Figitidae; genus Leptopilina; species Leptopilina syphax. The sequence goes on from CM065469.1 coordinate 40,406,339, forward strand.
GGAGAAAAATAAAAAAAAGAAACTAGAAAAAAAGGGAAAAAATACAAAACAGAAAAAAGAAGAAAAAAAGGAGGAAAACAAATAATTGAAAAAAAGAAGGAAAAAATAAAAATTAGGAAAAAGAAGAAAGGGAAAAATAGGAAATAGAAAAAGTAGAAGAAAAATAAAAAAGAAATTCAAAAGGAAAAAGTGGAAACATAAAAAGTAGAAGAAAAAGAAGATGGAGAGAAACAACATAAGTAGAAAAAAGGAAAAAAAGAAAAAACAGAAAAAAGAAAAAAAAACAAATAATTGAAAAAAAGAAGAAGGAAAAAAATAAAAAGTAGGCAAAAGAAGAAAGGGAGAAATAGAAAATAGAAAAAGTAGAAGAAAAAGAAGATGGAGAGAAACAAAAAGTGGAAAAGGGAAGAAATGTAGAAGAAAAATAATAAGTAAAAAAAAGATGAAGGAGAAAAATAAAAAGAAAAAAAGGAAGAAAAGTAGAAGAAAAAGGAGAAACATAAAAAGTAGAAAAAAGAAAAAAAGAAACTAGAATCAAACGAGAAAAATAAAATATATAAAAAGAAGAAAAATAAGAAGGGAAAAAAAAGAAAAAAGAAAATAAAAAGTAGGAAAAAGAAGAAAAGGAGCAATAAAAAATAGAAAAAGTAGAAGAAAAATAAAAAAGAAATTGAAGGGGAAAAATGGAAAAATAAAAAGTAGAAGAAAAAGAAGATGGAGAGAAACAAAAAGTAGAAAAAAGAAGAAAAGTAGATAAAAAAAAGTAGAAGAAGAATAAAAAGTAGGAAGAAAAAAAATTAAAAGTAGAATGAATAAGAAAAAGTAGAGGGAAAAGAAGGAAAAAAAAGAAAGTAGAAAAAAAGGAAAAAAATAAAAAACAGAAAAAAGAAAAAAATCAAATAATTGAAAAAAGAAGAAGGAGAAAAAGAAGGAAAAAAATGAAAGTAGGAAAAAGAAGAAAGGGAGAAATAAAAATAAAAAAAGGAAAAAAATAAAAAGTAAGAAAAATAAGAAGGGAAAAAATAAAAATGATAAAATAAAAAGGAAAGAGGAAAAATATAAAAAGTAGAAAAAAGAAGAAAAATAAGAAGGGACAAAATTGAAAAAAAGAAAAGAAAAAAAAGAAGAAAGGGAGAAATAAAAATAGAAAAAGGAAAAGAATAAAAAGTAGAAAAAATAAGAAGGGAAAAATAAGAATAATAAAATAAAAAGGAAAGAGGAAAAATATAAAAAGTAGAAAAAAGAAGAAAAATAAGAAGGGACAAAATTGAAAAAAGAAAATAAAAAAAGAAGAAAGGGAGAAATAAAAAAAGGAAAAGGAAAAAAATAAAAAGTAGAAAAAATAAGAAGGGAAAAATAAGAATAATAAAATAAAAAGGAAAGAGGAAAAATATAAAAAGTAGAAAAAAGAAGAAAAATAAGAAGGGACAAAATTGAAAAAAAGGAAATAAAAAAAGAAGAAAGGGAGAAATAAAAATAGGAAAAGGAAAAAAATAAAAAGTAGGAAAAATGAGAAGGGAAAAATAAAAATAATAAAATAAAAAGGAAAGAGGAAAAATATAAAAAGTAGAAAAAAGAAGAAAAATAAGAAGGGACAAAATTGAAAAAAAGAAAATAAAAAGGAAAGAGGAAAAATATAGAAAGTAGAGAAAAGAAGAAAAATAAGAAGGAAAAAATAGAAAAAAGAAAATAAAGTAGAAAAAGTGGAAGAAAGAAAAGAAGAAAAATAAAATGTAGAAAGAAGAAAAAAACAAAAATTAAAGAAAGAAAACCTAGAAGGAAAAGTGAAAAGAAAAAAAATATGAAGAGCAGGTGATTTAAAAAAAAATTCACAAAATTCCAATTTTCCCCCAAAAAAAAGAAATATTCCCCAATTTCCTGTAAATTTTTCAGAGGACGTGCAACAAAGATACGTATATGTACTGTTCGAAAGCACACACTACATCTTTCAATAGGTGGAACTCGGAACTTTACTCAACAAGTAGAATCAGCATTGAACATCAAAGCATCATAGAAAACGAATGACAAGCGAAGTTATTCCGTCAGAAAAGGATACGCACTCCATAAAGAATTTTCCCTCTATTTTCATTTTTCTTTTAAAAAGAAATTTTTTTATTTCATCCAAATACAAATTTTTATTTCCTCCAAAAAGAAACTTTTATTTCGTCTAAAAAGAAATATTTTCTTACCTCCAAAAAAATAAATTTTTTATTACGCCCAAAAATATTTTATTTCCTCGAAAGAGAAATTTTTTATTTTCTCAAAAAATATTTTATATCCTCCAAAAAGAAATATTTTCTTACCTCCAAAAAAAGAAATTTTTTATTACGTCCAAAAATATTTTATTTCCTCGAAAAAGAAATTTTTTATTTCCCCAGAAAAGAAATTTTTTATTTCCTCTAAAAAGAAATTTTTCTACTTCCTCTAAACGATTATCGAGAAAAATTTTTCCTGCCTTAAACAAGTGACAATGTCAATTTGAACAAGAAGTGGCCCTTGAATTTATAATTTCCACTATTTAGTTTCAAGAAAGAAATACCCTTTTCGCTCGATGAACTTTGCCGAAAGAATATTTCTCCTTCTTTTCCTTTTTTTTCGAACTTTTATTTCGACTGCTTCAAAGTCGTACCAGAAGTCCAAGAACAGATTTAATCAAGAGACTTTGAAAAGAAAGGACAACTTCTTTCTCCTTTGCCCTATTGTTTAACTTTCATTAAAGTAGCTCACTAAAGTCGTTAGTACACTATTCCATGTTCTCTTCATTAAATCTTTTTAAAACTTGCGCACTCAACTTTTTCATTTTGTGAAAAATTAAAAACAAAAAATTCAACGAAAAACCATAAAAATCTAATGGAGGAAAAAATTAATACTATTTATAAAAAGAATTATATCAGCGAGGGAAATAATTATAAATCCAAATATACAAATATATCCAAGTAATTAAATAAAATCATAAATATATTAAAATAATATCATGGAATTGTTTTTAACTATGTAAATTAAAATTAACTAACATTGCAAATTAATACTTAATTTTAAATAATTATCATTTGATTATGAATTTTAAATTACAATTTAAAAAAAAGCAACTTATCCGATTTTTAGATCAGTAAATATAATAGAAAAATAAATTTTATTTTGTAAATTTTTTTAAGGTAAATTTAAATAATTTATTTATCAATTTTAATTAATAATTTAAAAAATAAAAATATACGAAAGAGCGAATTATCGGATTTTTTAGATTCTGGTCCACATTTCCAACAAACTTCCACAATTCCCATTTCTCTCTGACTAATCGCGTTCATTTATCACGGAAGATAATATTATTCGAGAATGAATAAAGATTAGTCAAAAAGAAAAAAAAGGAGAGAAAGAGAGAGAGAGGAATCATTTCGTCCAGAGAATACTCTACACTTTCGATCTGATTAGTTCTTTTTTTTTCATCCAGCTTCTGAATCGAAGGAAAGCGGGGAACCTTTCTGAATATAAATATATTGAAATCGAATTTAATTTTTTTTTTCCAACCGAAAAGTTGGTAGTCCTTTTTTTGAATTCAAAACTTTTCGCATTTCCTTCGAGGTGCAGACACTTGGGCGGCAATTTATTTCAGTGAGGAGCGTCGACACGCTGGCTCACTTCCAAATTCCCCCCGTAAATCAGCCGATCTCGAAGAAAAATGTTAAGTCAAAGGCAAAAAGGATTTTGTATCCTCGTTTTACATAGATTTCAAGCAAAGAACTTCCGCACATGACACACACTCATTTTAACATTTAAAAAAAAAAAAATGAAAAAGCAACTGCTGTATATTCTTCTAGTATACAAATCTACGGACCAATTTCATAAATATATATATTCGAATTTATTTCAATAAATAACTTCATAAATCTTCTTGCACGGAAAAAAAACTCATTTTTCACCTTTAAAAATATCTCAAGAAAAATGAAAATGTGTAAAAGTTGAACTAGAACTTTTATCAATAATAAAACTTTTCATAATATTTGCGAGAGAGTCTTCTCAATTATTAAACGTAACTTTTATCAATTAATAATATTCTAAGACTTATTGATTATAATTCTTACAATTAATTGCGAATTAATTAATCACAATTCATTAAAGAGTTTTTTTTATTTGATTACTTTCTTAATTTAGTTTTTTTTATTTTATTCATTTATTTTTTGTAATTAAATTTTTTAGCTAAATAAAAGGTACACTGAAAATATTTATTTGATTCAACTAACTAATTACTTTTCTATTATCAATTAAATATTTACTTAATCAAATAATTTTTATTTTAGACTCGAACCAGTAAAAGTATTTAAATATACGGACTTTACGGACCAACAATGAAAAATTACGGACCAATTATGTACTGACAAAAGAGAGAAATAAGAGAACATTTTACTTAAAACTGTAATTTAATTTTTTAATTAAAAAATTTTTTTTTTCATTATCAATTCAGTTATTATTTTTAAGAATTTTTAATTAAAATTCTTCTTTAAATCGATTATTTTTAATAATTTTCGAAAAAATTCTTTGACAATTTTCAAATCCATTTATTTACAATATTCAATTTTACGAAATCTCAATTATTCGTAAATTCTTTAATTAAATTAGAAAATAAAAACTTAAAATAAAAAAATTCAATTAAAATTTTTCAAAAAAATTAAGTTCAAAATTCAATTATTTCTAAAAATTCACACTATATTGCTTTCAATATTCAATTATTATATAAAATTTTAAATGATTGAATTCTTTCGACGAATTTTAATAAAATTTTCAAGTTCAATTACATTTTTCGAGAAATTCGGTTAAAATTGTATTAAAAATAATTGAAATTCTGCAATGGGATTTATTATTTGTGAAAATAATTGAATCCCGTAGAAGAATTTGATTATTTTTTGTAAAATATTTCATTTTTGCGAAGAATATTATTACTCTCGAAAATAATTGAATTTCTGCAATAATTTGTAACTTTTCCAAAATTAAATTTTTTTTATCGTGTTTTTATCTGCAATTCTTCTATAAATGCATTATTTTTAATAATTTTTGAAAAAGTTTTTTAGTTTTTTGAGAATTTTCAAATTTATTTGTTTACAATTCAATTTAAAAAAATTTCAATTATTCGTAAATTCTTCAATTATAAATATATATTAGAAAATGAAAACTTCAAATAATTTTAAATAGATTAATTAAACTTCTTCAAAAAAATTATTTCTTCAAAATTGTTAGTTAAAAGTGTGAAAAATTCAGATATTCAAAGATTTTAATTTGAAAATTTTACAAAATTCAATTATTTCTAAAAATTGCAATTATTAATAACTTCTCAAAAATTTAATTATTATCTTAAACTTTGACAAATTCTATTTTTATTAAATTCCTGTGAAATTTTCATAATTTTAGAAAATAATTGAATATTCGTGTAGAATTTTGTCAAAATTGTTTTCAGGATAATTGAATTCTTTTGGGAAATTTTATTAAAAAAAAATAAATATACAAATTATTGAATTAGGAAATTTTTTTGAAAACAATTGAAATTTTGCAATGAATTAAAAATTTTGAAAATAATTGAATTACTGCGAATCCAATTAAATATATATATTAGAAATTAAAAACTTAAAATAACATTAAAAAAATTCAATTAAACTTTTTCAAAAAAATTAATTTCGAAATTCAATTATTTCTAAAAATTCATGCTGTAATACTTTTAATATTTAATTATAATATCTAAACGTTTAACTAAAATTCATTTTTAAATCAATTTTTATAAAAAAAATTCTACCAGAATTCAATGATTTAAATACAAAAATAAATAATTTATTGAATAATTGAATTGTTCTTAAAATTCAATTACCATAAAGAATTTTATTAACAAATTTTAAAATAATTAAATTCTTTTGGCGAACTTTAATAAAATTTTCAAGAATAATTATATTTTTCGAGAAATTCGATTAAAATAATTGCATTAAAAATAATTGAAATTCTGCAATGTGTTTTATAATTCATGAAAATAGTGTTGCATTCGAGGAAGAAGTCGCTCGAAAAAGATCGAAAAAACGAGAATCTCGTCAAAAATACATGGTAAATAAATGAACACTTAAGTTCTGTCTTTTTTCTTGTATGAAAGGAGAGATTCTCGAATGCAACACTAAAAATAATTGAATTTCTAAAAAGAATTTTATGATTTACGAAAATAATTGAATCCCTGAAAAAATTTTATTATTTATGAAAATAATTGAATGATTGAGAAAAAATTTATAAAAAAAATTTGCAAATAATTGAATTCCTGTTAAATTTTTATTATTTTATGAAATAATTTGTAATTTCTCTAAAATTCTCCAAAAATATATCGAACAATTTACGAACTTTTCGTCCTAAATCAAATTAATTAATTAATTGATATTTGAATCAAATACTAAAATTGTTGATTCAAATACAATATAATTTAATTCCAAACAAAAAAAATCTAGTTTGAAATAATAAACACAATGAAAATAATTTTGAAAAAAAAATAAATTTCATTTTTCAAACAAAATGGAAAAATGAGTAAGAAAAAAAAAAGTTTTTATGAAAGAATGAAGTAAAATTAGAGAGCTGAGGAGAGTCCTGTGTACAAATTAGCAATGTACCCAGAAAAGATAGTTTTTTCTACTTCAAGTCTCCATAGATGAGCCGGAGGCATTTCACGATTGTCTTGCCTCTTCAACGGTATAGAGAATGAGAGAGAGAGAAAAAAAAAGAAGCAAGGTAGTGAAGTATGCACACAAAAGGCAGGTGAGAGTAAGATTGTTTATTACCAGAGACCTAAGGGGAAGTCTGAGTGGCAGTCTCAGCATATCTATCTCTTATTTTCCTTGTTTCTCTTTCTTTGTCTTCTTTCATTCACAGCCCGAGAATTCTTACATTCTATTTGATAAGTGACACTTGGTCTCTTATTAATGTTTTATTATAAATTTTATTTTTTCTAATTCTAAATTTGATTTTTTTTCCAAAATTTCAAATTACAAAATTACAAATAATTTGGAGTTTTTTTATTAAAAAAAAATTGTCTTTACATATTTATTATTATCTTTTAATTTATTAATAACCAACTCTACAGTATTCAATAAAAAATTCTTCGATATTTATTTTTCAGTCTCTTGCAAAATTGAAATAATTTCTCTGATTTGTAAATCGTTTTCACTTCATAAATACGCGAATATTATGAGATGATTAATCAACACTCGAGACGAAAAGCTCCGAGCTTATTTTGATACTTGAGAAAAAAATAAAGAAAGCAGTCTCAAGGCTTCGAAGATTATTTGTCACGAAATTTCAAAGGCTTAAGACCTAATCGATGACAACGTCTACCACCCATGAGGTTAGATTTCTCATTTTTACACCGAATTTACAAATATGATTAATTAACGTCCAGAAATTTATGAAATCTCCATTATTTATTCTGGTCTCAATTTAATTTTTTATTCTCTCCTCAATTCATTTTTTTTTATTCTCTCCTCACGCCCAGAGAAAAATTCTATTTAAACTAAATATAAATTATTCCAGTTATAAATAAATAAAAATTGTATACCACAAAAAAAATTTTTTTATTTGTCCCAAACAAAATTTTGTTCCAACCAATTAAAATTTATTTAAAAACAAAATTTTGTTTCAACCAAATGAAATTTATTCGAACGAAACAAAATTATTTTTAACAAAATAAAATTTATTTGAACCAAACAAAATTATATTCGAATTTTAATTAAAATTCGAATATAATTTTGTTTGGTTCGAATAAATTTTATTTTGTTAAAAAAATTCTGTTTGGCAATTATTAATTATTTTTTTTACTATCAATTTATATTATTTCATTCATTCTTAAATCTGTATTATTTAAAATAATTTACATTAAAAAGAATTTTGAGAGCGAATTCTTTTTTCTTTTTCGAAAAAAAGAGTGCGGATTGGAACTAATTAAGAATATTTGTGTTTCAACCGTGAAACATATATAGTTCAAATTAGATTAAAATCTATTTAGTTAAAATGAAAGTGATATTTAACGAATGAGATAAAATCAATTCTATATAAAATAAAGCGAATTACGTGCTCATTTGTGGATGGGCATGATACTTATATGTAAATTGAATGCCTCAATGACCGCATGACGATGAGTTCGATCTAACGAACAAAACTATTTTAATTTCGCTCACATTTCCCGTAAACTATTAAGTAATTACGCGATTCGAACTTCTATTATATTCCCGAAAATCGAAATTACCTAACAGATAATTTCCATTTAAATGGTAACACTTGGAAAATAAACCGAAAACAATTTGGATAAATTCCATTCAAATGTTTCCATCCTTTTTTTTTCTTTTATCTTCCCACACCCAGAGAAAAGGTTTATTTGTTTCACGGCCAAATAGAAATTTATTTGTTTCAAACAAATTTTATTTGAACCAAATAAAATATATTTGAATCAAATTAAATTTATTTTTTCATAATTTTAATTTGGTCAACAAAAAATTTATTTAAACCAAATAAAAATTTATTTTTTCCAAATAAATTTTATTTCATTAAAATAAAAATGCAATCCAACAAAAAAATTACTTGTAACTAATGAATGTTACCCATTTATTTTATTATTAATTTATTTGGTTTAAATTTATTTGAAAAATATTATTGTCATAATTAAATTAATTATTATATTATTTCTTATATTATAGGAAAATATAATTTGATTTAAATATATTTTCAATCAAATAAAATGCTTCTTAGAATAAAATTTATTTGAACTAAACAAAAATTTATTTAACTTATTTTATTATTAATTAATTTATTTGAATGCCTTCAATTTTATTCGCTTTAAATAAATTCATTTCCGATCCAAAAAATTTACTTTTACAAAATAAAGTTTTTATTTTCCACAAATAAATAGATGAGAGAAACATTTATTTTACACAAATATATTTTATATTTGATTGAAGTAAAACATTCCCTAGACAGCATCACAAAAATTATTATTCCCATTCGACTTTTAAATATCCATTTTCATTTCAATTGAACTGTTAAATTAAAAAGAAATTGCTAAAGAAAAAAAAATTAAAAAGTTAAAAAAAAATTTTTTAACGAAACAAAAGAATACCTCAACATATCAGTGGAACCGTTAATTGAAAACGTTTCATAAACAAAGCAAAAAAAATAAAAAAAAAAAGAGGAAATGTAAAAACATAAAATTCTTAACTGTTATTTGTACGTCATCAAAGTGTATAGCAACCTTTTTCTTCTTTTTTTTTCCTCTTTTCGAATATTTTCCTTTTTTTTGTCCATTTTATGTAACTCATCAGCTCTCTGTGCGCGCAAGGGCTTTCTGATGAAACATTAAATAAATTCATTTTTCTCCCAGCTCAAGAGTTATATAATCGTGCTGCGACAGCGTAATAAATTACCAGGAAAACTTTTTCTTTGTAATTTCAAAGGTTTTTTTCAATTAAATTTTCATATACTTTGAGACCTGTCTACATGAGGCAAACGTTCCAATCGAACTAGATTGAAAGCACACATATATATGCATACTAACTATAATAATGTTTACCGTAAATTAAAATCGACTTTTTCTCTTTTTCGGAAACTTTTTCAACTTCATCTAAACGCAATGTGTTTTAACTTGAAAATATCAAATTGCGAGGATATCCAAAAATATGCTAAATTTTTGGTATCAATTTTATCTAATTTCATAATGTTCCTAAAATAATTAATGAAGAAATTTTTTTTCCTTCATTTAGTTTTCAATTTTAGTAGAAGAATTATTTTGCATATTAAAAAAATAAAAAATTCAGTTTTAATGAAAGAAATCACCAAAAATTTGTAATTTTTTTTCGGTTAAACAATAATAATTTAGAGAAACTGTGATCTAAATAAAACTTTAAGGAAATATTCCGTATCAATTTGTTACCTTCAAGAAAACTATGCTATTTTTAAACATTGATAAATATCAGATATTTTCCAGAATTTTCTCCTCTGTCATATACATGCATAAAATCTATAACACGCGAGAAAAAATATTTTGAAATAATAATTTAGGAAAAATATTTCCGAATAAAACGTTCTCTTCAATTTTTCTATATCAAATATTTTCTAAAATATGAATCAATTGATAAAAATAGGAGTAAATTTAAAATTTAAAAACAAAATATTCAGAATCCACATACATTTCAAGAACAGATTTTCGAACTTTGCTCTGAATAACTTTGCTCTTTTTAAATTTCCTGCACCCAGAGAAAAATATTATTTAAACCAAATATATTTTATTTGAGTTAAATGAACGTATATTTGTCTCAGAACCAACTAGACTTTTTATTTCTTTTAAATAAAAATTTTATTCGACATAAATAAAACACATATTTGAGATAAATAAAATTTTATTTAAACCAAATAAAATGTATTTCAAACAATTAAAAAGGCTAGTTGGTTCTGAGACAAATATACCATTTCTCTGGGTGTGACTTTTCCAGGTTTTCCAGCTTTTTAAAACTACATTTATATTTTACCAAATTAAATAGTTATTTAATTAACTCCCTGATTTTTATTATTATATATTCATTTCTAGAATTTTCAACTGAAATTCTTCTTTAAATCAATTTTTTTTTTTAAATTGAATTCTCATTTTATCAACAAATTATTAAATATAATTGAATTCTTTAGACGAATTTTAATAAAAATTTTAAAAATAATTACATTTTTCTAGAAATTCGATTAAAATTTTATTAAAAATAATTGAAAGTCTGCGATTAGTTTTATTATTTGTAAAAATAATTGAATCCCTAAGAAGAATTTGATTATTTTTGTAAAATATTTCATTTTTGTAAAGAATATCATTACTCTCGAAAATAATTGAATTTTTGCAATAATTTGTAAAATTTCCAAAATTAAACTTATTTTCTGTGTTATTAACTAAAATTTTTCTATAAATGCATTAATTTTAATAATTTTTGAAAAAGTTCTTTGAAAATTTTTTTAATTAATTTGTTTATAATGGAATTTTACAAAATTTCGATTATTCTAAAATTCTTCAATTGAATATCATAGAAATAAAAAACTTTAAATAATTAACAAAAATGTCATTAAACTTTTTGAAAATAATTTATTCTACAGAATTCTTAATTAATAGTATGAAAAGTTCAAACTTTTAAAGATTTTAATTTTATTAGTTGTTACGAAGAAATTCATTGAAATTTTAGAAAATAATTTAATTCTTTGAATAAATTTAATGAAAAATGTATTGAAAATAATACTTAAATTCTAATAAATAAATTGTAGAGCAAAGGTTTTTAAAATAACTGAATTTCTTTGATAAATTTTAATAAATTTTTTAAGAATAATTACATTTTTCGAGGAATTCCATTAAAATTGTATTTAAAATAATTGAAAGGCCGTGATGAGTTTATGAAAAAAATTTAATCCCTGTAAAAATATTATTTTTGAAAATAATTAAATCTCTGTAAAAACTGTTATCATTTTTTAAAAAATTGAAAAATAATTTATAAAAATATTTTGTAAATAATTAAATTTCTGTGAAATTTTTTAAATTTTGGAAAATATTGAAATGTTTGCGTAGAATTTTATTAAAATTTATGAAAATAATTGAATTTCCGAGAAGAATTTTAATAATTTTGATAATAATTGAATTTCTGTAATAATCTGTAATTGCTTTAAAATTCAGTTTGTTTCATTGTTTTTAATTAATATTCTTCTATAAATACATTATTTTTCATAATCAATTAAATATATATTAAAAAAAATTTTACTAATTTCATAAAAATTTTAGTTATCAACATTTTTTTTTAAATTTTCTAATCAAATTCACTTAGTTAAAATTGAAATTTTACACACTGAAAAAAAAATTTATTTGATTCAAAAAACGGATTAATTGACTATTATTATCAATTAAATATTTACTTGAATCAAATAATATAATAATAATCAACCAATAATTTCAGTATTTGAAGCAAATACCATTTAATTGATTCAAATAAATATTATTTGATACAATTAAATATTTAATTGATAATAGTCAAGTAATCGCTTATTTGAATCAAATAAATTTTTTTTTCAGTGCAAAATTTCAAATTTTACAAAATTTTAAATTAAAACCTTTTGAAGTTCATCTACTTATGAAAATTGTAAATGCAACTCTTTTAAAATTGAATTAATTTTGAAATATTTAAGTAAAATTAGATTTCAAGAATAAACACAATAACTTAAGAAATCAACAATAATTATCCAGGATTTTTATCAAAAAATCGTGGCAACCCTGAATTTTATTGTAATTTATAATTTTAAGTGGTAGCAGGTCAATCAGACAATTAAAATTCGAGAAAAGGTACTTTAAAAGTTAGTTCAGATTTAGAGTTCGAAGGAAAAATTTTCAAAAGCAATTCAATTTTCTTCCCCAACAAAAGAACGAATAGTATCAGTACTCTGTATCTAAATTAACGATTGCTAATTAATTCACAGAATGTTTGTTACAAGAAAAAAAGAGGAAGAAGAAAGAGAAGAGGAAGAAGAAAAAGAGAAAGAAATAGAAGAGAAAAAAGAAGAGGAAGAAGAAAAAGAGAAAGAAATAGATGAGGAAAAAGAAGAGGAACGCTAAGAGGAAGAAGAAAAAGAAGAAGATGAAGAAGAAGAACAAGAAGAAGAAAAAGAATAAAAAGAACAAGAACAAGAAGAAAAAAAATAAGAAGAAGAAAAATAATAGGAAGAAATGAGTCACAGTAACAAATATAAAAATCGAATCCCAATTGGAACAATAGTCAACAAGCAGAATAAGTCAGCAAGCAATAATCAGTTAAACCTTTCATCATCAACATCCTGTATTCTTCCTACGCGAGAAAGACGACATTTCAGTTCGTCGCCACGATAAACGTGGCAAATAACAAAGACGCTAATTACCATTAACTTTAATCTTACTCAATCGCTATTCACTACATACAAAACCAGTTTGTCCAAGTTTTCCCCGTCCCGCCAATTAAATCGAATCTTGTTTTCAAACTACAGTCAAAGATAGTCGCCTTCGCCTATGTACACCGTTTATATATTCAGTGGTCCTAGGATGGCGTTTGGTGAACCTCAGGACTCGAGGCCTTAAATAAACACAAATCAAGAGGGAAGTTTTGCCAACTGTTATCTGCTGCAGAATTCAAATCATACGTGTATACCATGTTTGCATGTATAAGTTGGTACTTGACCAGCTTTTCAAACATACGGGTTTGCAGTTTCAAACTCTATCTCTCTCTCTCTCTCTCTTTTTTTTCTCTCTTTCACTCTCTCTCTCTCTCACTACTCTCTTTCTCTCGCCAATGTTAATTAGAACTCTTTCGCGCATTGCAAATTCAACCCAATATATAAACACAAGTAACAAAAGACACACAAAATTCTTACAGAGCATTTTAACTACATTCTCTAGAGTGTAGATAAACGAAGGAATAAAACGGATATTTTCCAAGTGGGTCGTTAAGAAGATGCATCGAGTAGGAAAACTAGAGCAAGAATTACCTGTGTGTGCGTTTTGAGTTTCCTTTTGCGAGGGAAATAACATTAGAGTTACCTTCAAACCTATTAGGTAAAAGATATATACATGCAGAACAGAGAAAACTTATCTCCCATCTACTTCTCCAATTCTGAAACTTTTCTCAAAAAAAAAAATCTCATTTTTCTCCAAATCTACTTAAAAGACGACAAATAATTAAAAATAACGAAATTTTTACCATATGAAAAAAGATTATTCAAGAATTATTTCTAAATTTATTTAAAAATTTGGAATATGGAAAAGAGAAAGAAATTTAAGAAGAATTAATTCTTTCTACAGATTTGCCACAAAAATTTTATTTTATTTTCCCCACATTTCCAAATGGAACTTTGGCTTTTTTCTCACCGAAAAAAAAATGTTTTTAATTTTAGACGATTCCTCTTCTTTCGCAGCATTTTTTCCTCTTATATGTGGTCACTAAATTTTTCTTTTCTAATTAAGAGGATTTTCTTCTTTTATATTTTCTAGTAAATGTCACTTTTAAACAGTTTGAAGCTGCGTTGAGAAAAACAAAAAGCAACTTAAAAATCTTCTTTCTAGTATAAATTTGTTTCAGTTTGAGAGGAATAATTTAAATCAAAGAAGAAAAATTAAAATTCATCTTTTAGTTAAAAAACTTTCAAATATAAACAAAAATTTCTCATTTTTGTAGATGAATATTCGTATATTAAAAATAAAATGTAAAAATAATTGTTAAGCGGAATTTTCTTCTCACTTTGAGATTTTAGTTTTTTCGGTGCTTGTCTCAAAAGATTATTAAAATTCACTCTAAAAAAATATGATACACAAAAAGAATGTTTGTAATACATTTATTTTTAAATACCTTTAATTGTAAAATTATTCCTAACATCGACAGTCTTTTTTTAATAAATATTTCATCATCATTACTATTTTTCCACTGGAATTAAGATTTTAAAAATTCCAAATCATTTGAAATTTACTAATTTACAAGAATTGATATTGTAACTTCTGCGAAATTATTTTTAAGACTTTAATTCAATTATCTTTTGGAATTTTTAATTATAAAATTCTTCTCTAATTCAGTTATTTTTAATAATGTTGTATTTAAAGAAAAACAAAATTCATCAAAAATATTTCTAGAAAAAAAAACTTGTTTACAATTCAATTTAATGAAATGTTAATAGTTTGAAAATTTTTTAATTAAATATAGAATCAAAAAAAATTTAATTAAAATTTAATTGAGAATAATTGAATTATTATTTCTTATAAAGAATTTTATAAAAAGTATTTATAATAATTGAATTCTTTCGAATAGATTTATAAAAAATTTGTAAATAATAGAACTCCTGTGAAACTTTGATTATTTATAAAAATAATTAAATGTGTGCTTAGAATTCTACAAAAAAATTTTTTTAAATAATTGAATTCATTTGGAAGATTTTATTTAAAAAATAGATATTGAAAATCGTTCAATTGAATTGAAGAAAATTTTTGAATATAATTGAAATTTTGACAAGAACTTTATTAAAATTATTGAAAATAATTAAATTTTGAAGAAAAATTTTATTATTTTTAAAGTAAATTAAAATTTTTACGATAATTTTTATTATTTTTTTAAGGATAATTGAAAATTTTACGATAATTTTTTTAAAAAAATTTCAAACATAATTGAATTTATGTGAAGAATTTTATTACTTTTGAAAATAATTGAATTTCTGCAATCATTTGTAACATCTCCAAAATTCAATTT
Source organism: Leptopilina syphax (assembly GCA_032872505.1). Lineage (NCBI taxonomy): Eukaryota > Metazoa > Arthropoda > Insecta > Hymenoptera > Figitidae > Leptopilina > Leptopilina syphax. Next base: position 40,421,614 of record CM065469.1, read on the forward strand.
TTTAAAATGTTTTTAACAAAAATTCTTCTAAAAATCCATTATTTTCGATAATTTATTAAATATATACTGATAAATTTAACTATATATTCAGAAGAATTTGAATTATTAACATTTTTTCAAAAATCTAACTTCTTTAAAATTTTTATTATAATTCATTCAAAATTGAAATTTTCGAAAATTTCAAATTGAAACCTTTTGAAGTTCATCTATTTATGAAAATTGGAAACGCAACTCTTTTAAAATTCAATTAATTTTAATTTATGTAAAATTATTCATTAAATAATTTATAAGTAAAAATTGTTTGAGATAAGAATTAATTTTTTTAAAAAGAAATTATTGTCAGAAATAGAAAAAATTGACGGTTTTATATTAGAATTCATGGTAATTTCATAGTTTAAGAGGCAAACAAAAAAGACACAAAAATTCAGAATTTTCTTATGAATTCTAAAAATTTAATTTTTTCCAGTACTTTTAATGAAAATCCCTCTTTTAATAAATTTCCTTAATTTTTCCAGAATTTCCTGACCCGTGAAAATCCTGTTTCTAGGCACAAAATAAAATAGGGACCAAGGAAAAACAAATGAAAACTTTAGTGGCCAACCTGTATAATGTAGGTATGTAATATTATTGGGTAATATTGAATAATATTTGTATGTATTATTCGAGGCTTAATTTTAGACGCATATTTGGAGTAGAGGGAATTTCGTAAGTTTGAACATATCGAAAGTAAACTTTGAAATGTTGATATCATGAAGAGAGTAACAGAGAGAGAGAGGAGAGGTATTTCTGTTTAAGACACGAAATGTCGGGTTGTACAACGACAGGTTCTTGGATGATATGATGTCAGCCAGTTATCTGAGAGAAATACAACCTCATCATTTTGGGTGTGAAGTTGTTCTGCGTTTTCCATTCTCGCCTCTGGCGTGTTAACTTTACTCCTCTTCCTTTTACTGCCTCTTGTCAGAGTTCATATATTTATCCAACCCTTAACTTTACACACTCGTTCGATGTTCTGAAACTAAAAGAAAATACTGTCCCGAACTCACCAGTTTCAATATATATATACTTGATTTATCGGAAAATAAATATTCCATGACGTCAATTTTCACCTTTTTTTCCACCTTTTTTTATTGTTAGTGGACAACTCAATTTTGTTGAACTGTTTGCAAAATATTTGAAAGAAGAAGAAAACTAAAAATGGTTTTAATTTCCAAATCCAATTATTTATAATATTCAATTTTACGAAATTTTAATTATTCGTAAATTCTTCAATTAAATATGTATTAGAAAAAAAAAACTTCAAATAATATAAAAAAATTCAATTAAACTTTTTCAAAAAAATTAATTTCAAAATTCAATTACTTCTAAAAACTCACGCTATATTCCTTTTAAAATATTCAATTATTATGTAAAATTTTAACTGAATTCTACTAGAATTCAATTATTTAAATACAAAAATAAATACCTTATTGAATAATTGAATGCTTCTAAAAATTAAATTCTCATTTTATCAACAAATTTTTAAAATAATTGAATTCTTTCGACGAATTTCAATAAAAATTTTAAGAATAGTCACATTTTTCGAGAAATTCGACTAAAAAATTAAACTTATTTTCCGTGTTCTTAACTAAAATTCTTCTCTAAATGCATTATTTTTAATAATTTTTGAAAATGTTCTTTGAAAATTTTCAAATTCATTTGTTTACAATGGAATTTTACAAAATTGCAATTATTCGTAAATACTTCAATTAAATATTAGAAAACAAAAACTTGAAATAATTTTTTTTAAAAATCTGCAATTAAACTTTCTGAATAAAATTAATTCAACAGAATTGTTAGTTAAAAATATGGAAAGTTCAAATTTTCAAAGATTTTAATTTGAAACCTGTTCAAAATTTAATTATTTCTAAACATCCACGCTCTAATGCTTTTAATATTCAATTATAATCTAAAATTTTTACTAAAATCCACTTTTAAATCAATTTTTATTACAAAATTCTACTAGAATTCAATTATTTAAATAAAAAAAAATTTATTGAATAATTGAATGTTTTTTAAAATTCAATTCCCATAAAGAATTTTATCAAACAATTTCTAAATGATTCAATTCTTTCGACGAATTTTAATAAAATTTTCAAGAATAATTACATTTTTCGAGAAATTTGATTAATATTGTATTGCAAATAATTGAAATTCTGAGATGAGTTTTATTATTTATAATAATATTTAAATCCCTAAGTAGAATTTTATTATTTTTCAAAAATATTTAATTTTTGCGAAAAATATTATTACTCTTGATAATAATTGAATTTCTCTAATAATTTGTAACGTTTCCAAAATTAAAAATTTTTTTTCGTGTTTTTAACTAAAATTCTTTTATTTAAATGCATTATTTTTAATAATTTTTGTAAAAGTTCTTTGAAAATTTTCAAATTCATTTGTTTACAATTCAATAGTACAAAATTTCGAGTGTTTGTAAACTTTTTTAAAAAAAATTGATTCTACAGAATTGCTAGTTAAAAGTATAAAAAAATTGGATTTTAAAAGATTTTGAATAAATAATTGGAAATAATTGGAAACCTTTTCAAAATTCAATTATTTATAAAAATTCAAGCTTAATTATAATATTCAAAAAAAAAAAAAAAAATTCATTCTACAGAATTGCTAGTTAAATGTATAAAAAAATTGTATTTTAAAAGATTTTGAATAAATAATTGTAAATAATTGGAAACCTTTTCAAAATTCAATTATTTATAAAAATTCAAGCTTAATTATAATATTCAAAAAAAAAAAAAAAAAAATTCATTCTACAGAATTGCTAGTTAAATGTATAAAAAAATTGGATTTTAAAAGATTTTGAATAAATAATTGGAAATAATTGGAAACCTTTTCAAAATTCAATTATTTCTAAAAATTCAAGCTTAATTATAATATTAAAAAAAAATTCATTTTACAGAATTGCTAGTTAAAAGTATAAAAAAATTGGATTTTAAAAGATTTTGAATAAATAATTGGAAATAATTGGAAACCTTTTCAAAATTCAATTATTTCTAAAAATTCAAGCTTAATTATAATATTCAAAAAAAAATCATTTTACAGAATTGCTAGTTAAAAGTATAAAAAAATTGGATTTTAAAAGATTTTGAATAAATAATTGGAAATAATTGGAAACCTTTTCAAAATTCAATTATTTCTAAAAATTCAAGCTTAATTATAATATTCAAAAAAAAAAAAAAAAATTCATTCTACAGAATTGCTAGTTAAAAGTATAAAAAAATTGGATTTTAAAAGATTTTGAATAAATAATTGGAAATAATTGGAAACCTTTTCAAAATTCAATTATTTCTAAAAATTCAAGCTTAATTATAATATTAAAAAAAAAAAAAATTCATTTTACAGAATTGCTAGTTAAAAGTATAAAAAAATTGGATTTTAAAAGATTTTGAATAAATAATTGGAAATAATTGGAAACCTTTTCAAAATTCAATTATTTCTAAAAATTCAAGCAATAATTATAATATTCAATTATAATCTAAAATTTTAAATAAAATCACACTTTTAAAGCAATTTTTATTAGAAAATTTTACTAGAATTCAGTTATTTAAATAAAAAAAAATTTATTAAATAATTGCATGTTTCTTAAAATTGAATTCTCATAAAGAATTTTATAAATTCCTTTTTAAATAGTTGAATTCTCTTGACGAATTTCAATAAAATTTTAAAGAATAATTTCATTTTTCGAGGAATTCGATTAAAATTGTAGGGATTAAAAATAAATAAAATTCTGCAATGAGTTTTATTATTTATTAAAATAATTAAATGATTACGAAGAAATTAAAAAAAAATTGTAAATAATTGAATTCCTGTTAAATTTTTGTTATTTTATGAAAATAATTAAAGGTTTGCGTAGAATTTTATTAAATTTTTTTAAAATAATTGAATTCTTTTTGGAAATTTTATTAAAATAGTAGATATTTAAATTCATTGAATTCAGGAAAATTTTTTAAAATAATTGAATTTTGGAGAAGATAATTGTAAATTTTACGAGAAGTTTTAAAAATTTTTGAACATAATTGAATTTCTGCGAAGAATTTTATTACTTTTAAAAATAATTCAATTTCTGTAATTATTTGTAATTTCTCTAAAATTCTCCAAATTATATCTTATGGATCTTTACGGGATTTACGGACCTAGTTCGAGCCAAGAGAGGAGGAATTTTTAAACCAAACATGTTCTGAAAGTTTTTTAGAGACGCTAATTACAAATTCGAGATCAGTTTTTTCAAATTCAAAATGGCGGATCCAATATGGCCGAAATCATTTTAAATTCATTGAATTAGCTTGAAACTTGATACTCAGGGATTTTTGGAGTCACTGATTACAAATCTGATGTTGGTTTTTAAAAAAATTATATTGGATCCACAATTTAAAATTTAAAGAAACTAACATCAGATTCGTAATCAGCGAGTTTAAAAAAAAAATTTACAGCCCTGTTATAAAGTATTGAATTTGTGTTTATATAGAGAATGCACAATCTTGATATTGGCGAGTTTGAGTATAAAATACGTGTTCTCATTTAAAAGGAAAAATTTTCTCCTGAAATGACTGTGATAATGATAATTTTAGTATTTACCAGTTCATTGTTACGGGAATCGAATTTTCAAATAGGAACGACGAGGCTCTGCTTGAAGGCACGTTCTTCCTAAAGGAATAGCTTTAACTACTAACGTTACTGTGGCTATAACTATAAACCTGGATTCAAGAGAGCAACGTAGACGAAACTTTAGAGAAGCTTCGGTACTTGAGAGCTTTAGCAAGCTTCCGTCGTTTTCATACCCATATTTTGAAATGATGCCCTCAAAGAATGTGTATCAAAGTAGTCGACTACACAAGAAAAATAGAGAAGAAAAAATCTATTTTAAAATTAAATCCTTTTTTACACAACTATATTTACCCAACGTTTTTATAACTCGGAAAATTTCAAAACTTTTATATATTTAACTATTACTTATTTTGCTACAGTTAATAAATTTTTAAATACTTAGTAATTGAGATTAATTACCAAGTGGTTGAAAATAACTCTAAAAATAAACTTTTGTACACAGTTTTCATTTCTTACGATAAAATAGTTTTGTTGATTCGAATAAAAATTTGGTTTATAGTTTTTAATGAAAATCAGAAACAACTATAAAACTAATTACTGTATCTCAAATTTTGCTAAACAACTCGTTCTTTTTCTCATCAAAAATTTATTAGTCGATATTAATAATAAGATTGTTACCCATATTGTTGTCAGAAACAATTTACAATATTCCAAGTTTCTTGAAGCAATTATAAGTGAATACGGACAACTACCAGTGAACTAAAACTTTGTATAGAAATTTACCACAAATAGGGACTTGATACTCCTTTATTGTATATAAATGTTGCCGAAACCTGAGTCACGATATACTGAAACTCAATCTCAAAGCAAGAGGATAGTCACCGAAAATTTGCTACTCATCGGATCTTAATTTATATAAGTTCAACCCCTACATATATATTAATGCCTCTAAAGAGAAATTCAAGATCAAGACACATTCTTATAATTTATCACTCAATAATGAAGCAAGAAAATTAACAAGAACAGAAAAGCTTAATTACTTTATCCTTAATTAATTTATTCATTAAATCATTATTATTCTTATTTAATATTATTATGATTTTTATTATTAGCAAATAGCACGCAAATTTGCGAAAAGCTTTATTTAATTTATTTTTATTATTATGAAAATTACAAAAATTTTTATTTCCAAATATATCAACTTAAACTTTATAATAATTTCAAATTCAAAATATAAAAATTTGAGTAAATCACTCATCAAATAATTAATTAATTTAAATAATATTTAATAAAATTCTTCCAAAAAATTCAATTATCTACGTAAATAATAAAATTTTTCGAAAGAAATCGCAATTAATTTCAATATATATCTTTAACAAAAATATCTCGCAAAAATTCAATTATTTTCAATAAAATTCTAATTAGATTTCGCAAAAAAATTCAATTATTTACAAATAGAATTTTAATTGAATTACTCAAAAGAATTTAATTATTATCGAAAATAATAAAATTCTTTGCAAGAATTGAAATATTTTCAATTATTTTTGATAATTTAGATAAAAATTTTTTTTCAGAATTCAAATAACTTAATATAAATTATAAAATTCTTGTGAAACAATTCAATTATTTTCAAACATTTTGAAGAACTTTTCCCAATAATTCAATTATTTTCAATAGAATTTCGTAAAAGAATTGAATTATTTAAAAAAATTAATTAAAAAAAATTCTTTAAAAACAATTTAATTATTTTCAAACATTTTAAAGAACTTCTTTTCAAAAATTTCATTTTGTTCCTAAATAATTGAATTTATACCAGAAATTCAATTATTTTCAGAAATAATAAAATTCTTCAGAGAAATTCAATTATTTAAAGACATTTTTTTTTCATTCTTAATTTTTTTTTAATTTCTTCAGAGAAATTCAATTATTTAAAGACTTTTTTTTAATTCTTAATTTTTTTTTAATTTCTTCAGAGAAATTCAATTATTTAAAGACTTTTTTTTAAATTCTTTATAAGAATTTAATTACTTTCATAAATAATAAAATTTTTTTCAGGAATTAAATTATTTTGATGAATAAAAAATTATTTGCAAGAATTCAATTATTTTTAATCAAAATTAGAAAAATTTTCAATATAATTTAAATGAAATTTTTGTCAAGAATTTAATTATAATTTTCAAAAATTTTGATAACATTTTTCCAAACAATTCAATTTTATCCGAAAATATTTATGAAACTTTTCGAAAGAATTAAATTATTTTCACAAATTTTTATAAAATTCTTGGCATGCATTCAATTATTTTTGCAAATAATTGAAATTATAGCAGAAATTCAATTATTTTCATAAATAATAACATTGTTTGCAAGAATTCGAATAATTTAAATACAATTTTATTCAACTTCCTGGAAAAAAATTTAATTATTTTCAAAAATTGTAATAAAATTCTTTAAAGCAATTCAATTGTTTTTAAACATTTTAATGAAATTATATGTGGAAATGAAATTAAATCAGATTAAAAATTATAGATGTTATACAAATTGTAATAATTTTTTTTTAAAAATTGTTATCTTTTAAAATTAAATAAAATTCACTCATTTTTGCAAAATTATAGAAATTAAAATATTTTTTGAATTTTTTTTTGGCAAAAATAGTAGCAAGAAGCTGAAAACTTATTTTATAGATCTGAAACAATAAAAATTTCATTAAAAATGATATGAAATTTCTAAAAGATTTTTAAGAATTTTTTTTCAATAATTCAATTATCTTTGTAAATAATAATTGAATTTATCCCAGAAATTCAATTATCTTTGTAAATAATTAAATTCATCCCAGAAATTCAATTATCTTCGTAAGTAATTGAATTTATTACAGATATTCAATTATTTTTAATAAAATGAAGCGAAAAAATTGAATTATTTTCAAAAATCAATTAAAAGAAAATTCTTTGATACAATTCAATTACTAGCAAAGATTTTTAAGATTTTTTTTCAATAATTCAATTATCTTCGTAAGTAATTGAATTTATCCCAGGAATTCAATTATTTTCAATAAAATTTCGCGGAAGAATTGATTTATTTACAATAAAATTTAACGAAAGAATTGGATTATTTTCGAAAATTAATTGAATTAAACTTCCTTGAAACAATTTAATTATTTTTAAAAATTTTTATGAAAATATTTTCATTAATAAAATTAAATAATTAATTTATTATCCTCGTAAATATCGTAAATTATTACAAATTAGTTTTCAACAATAATTTATATAAGTATAAATACTTTGTAAGTTTTAGAAAGTTAAATTAATTTTACAAGTCAAATTATGATTTTTAATTTTAAATCAATTTTGTGTAATTAATATTTACTACCTACTATTTTAAGCCTTATTACATTAAATCAGATCTTCATTAATTAAAAATTTTAGAACATTTAGAATGAAAAATAATTTAAAAAGCAAAGGAAAAAAATTACAAACAGACATCCGGAAGTAGAAAATGTTAATCTAAATTCCTCAAAAAAAAAAAAATCGAATTTAACCAAAAAACAAAATTACCAATTTCAATTTATCATTCAAGTGGTAGAATAAAACAATTCTCATATATAAAAGTGACAAATTTATAATTAGGAATTAAAAAAATAGTTTAACGTCCGCATAAAATATATATATATATATATACAATGCGTCCATTATGCACTCTGACAGTATGAAATTCGAGGATGAAAGCGGAAAACAAATTAATATCAGTACGCACAGCAGCAACGTTAATCGCAGCTTTTCTCTCTCGTGAAACGCGCGCCCTTATCAGAATATGTGTTTAGTCAGACGGTATATGACTGTCAGTTATATGCCGGTGTGTTGCTTATATTACCTTGGCTCCTCTATCCCACACCAATTGTTCACTTTGACTATCATGCGACCCATCTTTCCTCCCCTATGTTTTCAATAACATCTCGTTATAAAGTTATCGGACACTAACACAACTTCAAAATACATCTTTCTCTCTCTCTCTCTCTACATATATAACAAGATGATGCTCTGCTACCTAGATGCAGTATTGAATTTACCGAAGGGATTCTCCCTTCACGGATTTTCTGAGGTTCATTCTTTTGATATTTTTCAACAATAACCTATTTTATTATTAAAGCGGTATGCATAAAATAGTATGATCTTTGAATTTTCCCAGCAATATTCTCTCCTTTTTTTCTATACGGCTATCTCATAACACTAAACGAAAAAAGAAGGAAAAAAAAATCTACAGATCATAATTATTTTCTGACTCTAATACCTGTTTTGTTAGAGGAAAATAAAAATAAAATAATGGTAAACCCGGGATGGAAATTTATCCACTTTGTCCAATTTTAAAGAAGGTAAGGTGGAGTAATTACTTTGTAGGAAGCAACGAAATTTCTTGACTATTCAGCAATATTTTTCATTAAAGAGTCTCTTAGTAGTCGAAAAAATTCTTTAGAATTTTACTCGACTTATTCTGTATAAATTAAATTAAAATCTATAATTTAGAATAATATTTAAAATATTACAATAATATCTATAATATTACAATAATATTTATAATAATAAAACAATATTTATCTATAATTAGATCTATAATTAAACTTCAAATATTCATGATAATAAAATCTAGTGAACATTATATAGAATTTCACCTGAAAAATTCAATGGAATTTCTACATGAATTCAAAGAAATATTAGGCTGAAATTTAGACAATTATTATTTATAATATTAATTTATAATTATCATTAAATTTAATATTCCATTGCAGTATTGAAATTCTACTGAATATATTAATTAAATTTTTTATTTTTCAAATAATGCTAATTATTCCCACAGGGTTGCCACAAAAATTTAGTTTGTTTTCCTCTGATTTTCAGACAAAATTTTGACTTTTTCCCTGACCCTGCAGAATATTCTGATTCACTCTGAAAATTATTGGATACTCAAAAAAATGTTCTATTACATTTAATTACAAAATTTCTTCAAAAGTAAAATTATTCGTAAACATCAGTAACTTTATGTTTAAATAAATATTTAATCATTATTATTTTTCCATAGGAAGTGAGAATTTCAAAAATTTTAAATTTAAACCTTTTAAAATTCAATAACTTTTAAGAATATTATTATAAAACATGAAGATATCGAACATTCCGAGTCGAAGACTCGGAGTGTTCGATATCTTCATGTTTTATAATAATTAAAATTTCCATAAAATTTTTCAAAAAAAAAATTAAATTATTTACAAAAATCTGAATAAAATCATTCGCAAGAATTCAATTATTTTTCCAAGTAATACAATTTTTCACATCAATTCAATTATTTACAAAAAATGTAATAAAATTCGTCGTAAGAATTCAATTATTTTCATAAATAATAAAATTTTTCATAGGATTTCAATTACTTTTAATACAATTTTAAGTAAATTCTTTGAAAAGTGTAATTATTTTCAAAAAATGTTTGCAAAAATTGAATTACATTTCACAAATAATGAAATTCTTCGCTGAAATTAAAATATTTTCAAAATATACTATTTTAATGAGATTTCTCAAAAGAATTCAATTATTTAAAAAAATCTAATAAAATTCGTTGCAAAAATTCAATTATTTTCATAAATAATAAAATTTTTCACAGGATTTCAATTACTTTTAATACAATTTTAAGTAAATTCTTCGAAAAATGTAATTAATTTCATAACTTTTCTTAAAATTCTTTAAAAGAAATAAATTAACAATTATCAATTTTTTTTTAATAATTTACGCAAAAGTTCCTTGAGAATTTTAAAATCCATTTGTTTACAATTTAATTTTACGAAATTTTGATTGTTCGAAAATTCTTCAACTAAATATTTAGCAAATAAAAACTTTAAATAATTAAAAAAAAAAATTCAATTAAACTTTTTTAAAATTCAATTATTTCTAAAAATTCATGAAAAAAAAAATTTGTAAATAGTTGAATTCCTGTAAAATTTTTATTATTTATGAAAATAATTAAATGTTTGCTTAGAATTTTACAATAATTTTTGAAAATAATTGAATTTTAGAGAAGAATTTTATTATTTTTAAAGATAATTGAAATTTTGATGAGAATTTTTAAAAGTTTTTGAACATAATTGAATTTCTGGAAACATTTGTAAATTCTCTAAAATTTAATTTTTTTAGTGTTTTTAACTAAAAAATTCTTCTATAAATCCATGATTTTTAATAATTAATTAAATAAATAATGCGACTTTTACCTTTTTTGATTAATAAAATACGACTATTTATTAGTAAAATTTTACTTATTTTTTAGTAGAGTTTTATCAATTAACAGTCATGAAGAAAGAAATTTTTAATTATTTTGAAATATAAAGAAATAAATTTTTATTTTGAAAAAACGAAAGAAAAATTTTTTTTATTCAACAGAATAAATAGAAATGTCTTTCTTAATTTTTTATAAATATTTAAATTTGATTTTGAATTCGAAATATTAAGATTTTGATTTATTCATAAATGAAAAAAGAAATTTTTATTATGAAGGAAAAAAAGAAAATTTTTTTTAATTAAGCAGAACGAATAAAAATTGAATTTTTAATTTTCTATAAAGTAGAATTTTATTTTAAATTTGAAACATTGAGATTTTAATACAAAGAAAATTTTTTTTATTCATTTCCAAATAAAATTTTTAAGTAAAAAAAAAATTGTCTTATAAAACGGAATAAATAATAATTTCTTTTCTAATTTTCAATAAATATTAGAATATTTCTTTTTGAATTTGAAACATTAAAATTTTTATTCATTTTTGAAATAAAGGAAGGAGCACTTTTAATTATTTTGAAATACTCTCTAAATTTCAATCAGTAGAATTCTACTATTTTAATATTTAATAAATTTAAATTCGATGAAATGATAATTATATAAAATTCTATATTGAAAACATTTCAATTTGTTCAAATTTTCATTCAATCAAATTTCTATTGGATTGATTAGAAATTCTCTTACGCTTAAAGAGTCATGGAATTTTTGATGTGTTGGAATAAATGTCAAAAATAATTCAGTGATAATAATGAGGTTATAAAATTTTTGTTGAAATTTTCATGCAACAAATGGTAAACTTTTGAATATTTAAGAATAATGAATGTTTAATTACGTGAATATTTAAGAATCCTGAATGTTTAATTGAACGTGAATTTTGATGTTGTAAATGTACATTTGATTGAATAATTGAAATGACGATATTTTTGAAATTGTTAAAATTCATGCAAAGATTAAATATTTATAAAATGTAAAAATTTTGTTGAGTGAAAATATTCACTACTGATGTTTTCAATGTACTGAAAATAAAGAAGAAATAATACATCATCATTTAACTTTTATAAGCAAATTGAAACTTTTCTCCTCTGTGGAGAGCAAGAGTTGTAAAATTTTTGTGTGACACTCAAGGGGCTGAGGTTTCACTTCTTCTTCTTTTTTTTTGGGACGGAAAAAAACTTTTGATAAGTTTAATATTTTTATACTTTCTTCTTTTTGGGTACTTTACCAAAAATTATTACTTTCAACAAGTTTTTTTATTGCTGGATATGAAAAAAAATGTCCCTCTCTCTCACTCTCTCGGTCTTAATTTTGCCTTTTTTGGCAGTAAAAAGAATTCGGCGTTTGATAAAGGAAGAAAAGTGTTTGATTTTTGTTTTAGTAATAAAACTTGATTAATTTAACGAGACGAAATTCTCGATTTTATGGGGGTTCCCATAAAATTTTCGATTCACAACAGAAGATAAAATCTTTTACTTGATTAAAGCAAAGAAAGTTTTTCGATTTCTAAAATTCTTTCGAAAAACCACGTAGAAAATAAAACAACTATCACTATCCGGCATCCCAGTCGTCAGTCCTTGTTTCCTTTTACCCTTTGAAGGAAGGAAACATTGCGCTTCAATGGTCGTAAGAGTTTGTTCTTTGAATTGACTGGCTTCGTTTCTTTACGTTCGCCAAATCAGAAGTGAGGATAGCAAGCGAGAGTAAGACCGTGTACTGTAAATACCTATATACAGCTTGAAAGACGGAATGAAAGAAAGAGTGCGCGAAAGAATAAAAAAGAGAGACAGAAAAAAAGAGAAACAGAGAAAAAAGTGAGGGAAAGAGAGAGAGAGAGAGAAAGAGAAAAAAGAGAGAAACAGAGAGAGAGAGAGAAAAGAAGCGAGTAGATATAGGAATGAATAGGTTTCGAAGATAGCTTGAATAGGACGAATAGGAATAATTCTTTTTGTTCATTCCATTGCCATCCGAATCCCCGAGGTATCAGATCTCTGTTTCGTTTTCACACCAACGACCAAGTTACCCACGAGTCACGTCGAGAATAGGATGCAGTGACCTGACACGTAAAAAATAAGCCTCTTATATATCTATCTTCCTTCAAAGATAATCAATTTTATTGGACATTAATTATTTCTTCCGCAAATTTCATTTCCATTTTTGGCCCTAATTTCCCATTCCTCATAGTTTCAGATTATTAACATTGCCCAAAATGTTTCAAATATTAATAACCGGAATTTAAAAAAATTAAACCGATTTTTTTGTTCATGATTCAATTTTTCGTTTTGTTTAATGTTAATTTCGCGCCAAAATAATTTTTTAATTATCAGTGACTTTTGCTTTTAAATCTGTTAACAACTTTCTTCTCAGTGGTAAAATAAGTTTTTTTAAGCTAAATTTATTTAAAAGCTTTAAAAACTTTTAAAAGTTAGGAAAAGTTCTGTAAAATTTTACTAGAATGAATTTATGGAATAATTCTATAAAAATTCTAATGAACGTTTAATAGAATTTCACTGAAACAATTCAATAGAATTGAGAATTGTTGCTAGTTTCTTAATTAAAAACCAATAAATCAGTCACTAATTTAAATTAGTAAACAGTTTTACTAATAGAGTGCATTTAATATATTAATTTGAACTTTAAAAAATCCAAACTAATGAGTTTTTAGGGGAATATTCACAAAATCCTCATCCTCCCCCTCTCGAAGAAGGTTAAATTTGCAAAAGGTTTTAGAGTAGTTAGAGTGTTATAATCTTGTAAATTTACTGTCCTTAAGTGAAATATTTGGTCTTGAATAATGGATTTTCAGTATAGTATGCATTATACAGAACACCCGTCAAAGGTATTTACACACTTGCTTTCACAAATGTAAGTTAGACTTGTTAGGAGGATTTCAACGATTCCGAATGAATGCAAACGAAAGAGGATCCCCCGTGGTGGTAAATTTCGCACCAGCGTAATAAGCTGCCTCGTTCATGAAAACTAGTTTCTATATGAAATGCGACACATACAGAAAATATATAGGAGAGAAATGAATATACAGAGAGAAAAGCACGGAATATTTACTAAATTACACGCTTGGTTTCTTTCACTATAAATGTTGAATTCCCTTTTATATCACTCTCTCTCTCTCTCTCTCTCTCTCTCTCTTTCTCTTTCTCTCTATATATAAATACAAAAATATACAATAAACAGAGACAATAACCCTTTATGCCAGATTGCTTTCCCACAAAATTGTAATTAAGACTTTGCAATTGTCTTTACACATTATACCAATCCTTATTACTTTCTTTCCTCGAGACAATAGAATTCTCCGTTTATCCGGAAAATGCAGACATTCATATTCTGTCCTCTCAAAAGAATAAAAGTATAATGAAAGTGGAACGGATTAAAAAAAAAGCACAATCGCATACTTATGAGCTTTTAAATCTCGAGAGCGAGTTTCATTTCTCAAAAAAATATCTATAATCAAATTAATGAAAGAAAAATATTTTCATCTAATTACTTTAATTAATTTCTCAACATTCTTTTCTATCTTCGTCTTTTCTTCATGCGACATTTAATGCAAAATATACAAAAATTTTCATTAAAATTGATTTAAAAAAGAATTTTCCGATATTAACAGATTTTTCCACTTATCCCTGAATATAATAAAAAACATTGTTTTTTGTTTAAACTTAAATGATCCTAAAATAAACATTCATGAAAATTCAATCGTTCAGGGTTAACAGATAAAAAAAAATTTTGTTTTTCCCTGACTTTTCCGTAATTCTAAACAAAATTTTGACTTTTTCCCTGACGTCTGATAGCGTACGGGTGGACCTGCTACTACTTAAAAAATAAAATAAAATTTTCTATTCTTCAGGATTGTCAAGGGCTAAGTCCCTACTAGAACTCTGGAAATTTTCAGATGATTAGAATTATTAAATTTCGAAGAAATTAATTTTTATTTTCATTTTAAACAAATTTCAATTGTCTGATAGCATTCGGGTGGTGGTGCTACTACTTAAAAATTGAAATAAAATTTTCTATTTTTCAGGATTGTCAAGGGCTAAGTCCCTACTAGAACTCTGGAAATTTTTAGATGATTAGAAGTATTAAATTTCGAAAAAATAAATTTTTATTTTCATTTTAAACAAATTTCAATTGTCTGATAGCATTCGGGTGGTGGTGCTACTACTTAAAAATTGAAATAAAATTTTCTATTCTTGAGAATTGTCAAGGGCTAAGTCCCTTCTAGAACTCTGGAAATTTTTAGATGATTAGAAGTATTAAATTTCGAAAAAATAAATTTTTATTTTCATTTTAAACAAATTTCAATTGTCTGATAGCATTCGGGTGGTGGTGCTACTACTTAAAAATTGAAATAAAATTTTCTATTCTTGAGAATTGTCAAGGGCTAAGTCCCTACTAGAACTTAGAAAATTGTCAGATGATTAGAATTATTTAATTGAAAAAAAATAAATTTTTAATGTCATTTTTACCAAATTTTGATTGTCTGATAGCATTCGGGTGGTGGTGCTACTACTTAAAAATTTAAATAAAATTTTCTATTCTTCAGGATTGTCAAGGGCTAAGTCCCTACTAGAACTCTGGAAATTTTCAGATGATTAGAATTATTAAATTTCGAAGAAATTAATTTTTATTTTCATTTTAAACAAATTTCAATTGTCTGATAGCATTCGGGTGGTGGTGCTACTACTTAAAAATTGAAATAAAATTTTCTATTCTTCAGGATTGTCAAGGGCTAAGTCCCTACTAGAACTCTGGAAATTTTCAGATGATTAGAATTATTAAATTTCCAAGAAATAATTTTTTATTTTCATTTTAAACAAATTTCAATTGTCTGATAGCATTCGGGTGGTTGTGCTACTACTTAAAAATTGAAATAAAATTTTCTATTCTTCAGGATTGTCAAGGGCTAAGTCCCTACTAGAACTCTGGAAATTTTTAGATGATTAGAATTATTAAATTTCGAAGAAATAATTTTTTATTTTCATTTTAAACAAATTTCAATTGTCTGATAGCATTCGGGTGGTGGTGCTACTACTTAAAAATTGAAATAAAATTTTCTATTCTTCAGGATTGTCAAGGGCTAAGTCCCTACTAGAACTCTGAAAATTTTCAGATGATTAGAATTATTAAATTTCGAAGAAATTAATTTTTATTTTCATTTTAAACAAATTTCAATTGTCTGATAGCATTCGGGTGGTGGTGCTACTACTTAAAAATTGAAATAAAATTTTCTATTCTTCAGGATTGTCAAGGGCTGAGTCCCTACTAGAACTCTAGAAATTTTGAGATAATTAGAATTATTAAATTTCGAAGAAAAAAATTTTTATTTTCCTTTTTAACAAATTTCAATTGTCTGATAGCATTCGGGTGGTGGTGCTACTACTTAAAAATTGAAATAAAATTTTCTATTCTTGAGGATTGACAAAGGCTAAGTCCCTACTAGAACTTAGGAAATTGTCAGATGATTAGAATTATTAAATTGAAAAAAAATAAATTTTTAATATCATTTTTACCAAATTTTGATTGTCTGATAGCATTAGGGTGGTGGTGCTACTACTTAAAAATTGAAATAAAATTTTCTATTCTTCAGGATTGTCAAGGGCTAAGTCCCTACTAGAACTCTGGAAATTTTTAGATGATTAGAATTATTAAATTTCGAAGAAATTAATTTTTATTTTCATTTTAAACAAATTTCAATTGTCTGATAGCATTCGGGTGGTGGTGCTACTACTTAAAAATTGAAATAAAATTTTCTATTCTTGAGGATTGACAAAGGCTAAGTCCCTACTAGAACTTAGGAAATTGTCAGATGATTAGAATTATTAAATTGAAAAAAAATAAATTTTTAATATCATTTTTACCAAATTTTGATTGTCTGATAGCATTCGGGTGGTGGTGCTACTACTTAAAAATTGAAATAAAATTTTCTATTCTTCAGGATTGTCAAGGGCTAAGTCCCTACTAGAACTCTGGAAATTTTTAGATGATTAGAATTATTAAATTTCGAAGAAATTAATTTTTATTTTCATTTTAAACAAATTTCAATTGTCTGATAGCATTCGGGTGGTGGTGCTACTACTTAAAAATTGAAATAAAATTTTCTATTCTTCAGGATTGTCAAGGGCTAATTCCCTACTAGAACTCTGAAAATTTTCAGATGATTGGAATTATTAAATTTCGAAGAAATTAATTTTTATTTTCATTTTAAACAAATTTCAATTGTCTGATAGCATTCGGGTGGTGGTGCTACTACTTAAAAATTGAAATAAAATTTTCTATTCTTCAGGATTGTCAAGGGCTAAGTCCCTACTAGAACTCTAAAAAAATTTTCAGATGATTAGAATTATTAAATTTTGAAAAAATAATTTTTTATTTTCATTTTAAACAAATTTCAATTGTCTGATAGCATTCGGGTGGTGGTGCTACTACTTAAAAATTGAAATAAAATTTTCTATTCATCAGGATTTTCAAGAGCTAAGTCCCTATTAAAACTCTGGAAATTTTTAGGTGATTAGAATTATTAAATTTCGAAGAAATAAATTTTTACTTTCATTTTAAACAAATTTCAATTGTCTGATAGCATTCGGGTGGTGGTGCTACTACATAAAAATTGAAATAAAATTTTCTATTCTTCAGGATTGTCAAGGGCTAAGTCCCTACTAGAACTCTGGAAATTTTCAGATGATTAGAATTATTAAATTTCGAAGAAATAATTTTTTATTTTCATTTTAAACAAATTTCAATTGTCTGATAGCATTCGGGTGGTGGTGCTACTACTTAAAAATTGAAATAAAATTTTCTATTCTTCAGGATTGTCAAGGGCTAAGTCCCTACTAGAACTCTGGAAATTTTGAGATGATTAGAATTATTAAATTTCGAAGAAAAAAATTTTTATTTTCCTTTTTAACAAATTTCAATTGTCTGATAGCATTCGGGTGGTGGTGCTACTACTTAAAAATTGAAATAAAATTTTCTATTCTTCAGGATTGTCAAGTGCTAAGTCCCTACTAGAACTCTGGAAATTTTCAGATGATTAGAATAATTAAATTTTGAAAAAATAAATTTTTATTTTCATTTTAAACAAATTTTAATTGTCTGATAGCATTCGGGTGGTGGTGCTACTACTTAAAAATTGAAATAAAATTTTCTATTCTTCAGGATTGTCAAGTGCTAAGTCCCTACTAGAACTCTGGAAATTTTCAGATGATTAGAATAATTAAATTTTGAAAAAATAAATTTTTATTTTCATTTTAAACAAATTTCAATTGTCTGATAGCATTCGGGTGGTGGTGCTACTACTTAAAAATTGAAATAAAATTTTCTATTCTTCAGGATTGTCAAGAGCTAAGTCCCTATTAGAACTCTGGAAATTTTCAGATGATTAGAATTATTAAATTTTGAAAAAATAAATTTTTATTTTCATTTTAAACAAATTTCAATTGTCTGATAGCATTCGGGTGGTGGTGCTACTACTTAAAAATTGAAATAAAATTTTCTATTCTTCAGGATTGTCAAGAGCTAAGTCCCTATTAGAACTCTGGAAATTTTCAGATGATTAGAAATATTAAATTTCGAAGAAATAAATTTTTACTTTCATTTTAAACAAATTTCAATTGTCTGATAGCATTCGGGTGGCGGTGATACTACTTAAAAATTGAAATAAAATTTTCTATTCTTCAGGATTGTCAAGGGCTAAGTCCCTACTAGAACTCTGGAAATTTTCAGATGATTAGAATTATTAAATTTTGAAAAAATAATTTTTTATTTTCATTTTAAACAAATTTCAATTGTCTGATAGCATTCGGGTGGTGGTGCTACTACTTAAAAATTGAAATAAAATTTTCTATTCTTTAGAATTGTCAAGGGCTAAGTCCCTACTAGAACTTAGAAAATTGTCAGATGATTAGAATTATTAAATTGAAAAAAAATAAATTTTTAATGTCATTTTTGATTGTCTGATAGCATTCGGGTGGTGGTGCTACTACTTAAAAATTTAAATAAAATTTTCTATTCTTCAGGATTGTCAAGGGCTAAGTCCCTACTAGAACTCTGGAAATTTTCAGATGATTAGAATTATTAAATTTCGAAGAAATAATTTTCTATTTTCATTTTAAACCAATTTCAATTGTCTGATAGCATTCGGGTGGTGGTGCTACTACTTAAAAATTTAAATAAAATTTTCTATTCTTCAGGATTGTCAAGGGCTAAGTCCCTACTAGAACTCTGGAAATTTTCAGATGATTAGAATTATTAAATTTTGAAAAAATAAATTTTTATTTTTATTTTAAACAAATTTCAATTGTCTGATAGCATTCGGGTGGTGGTGCTACTACTTAAAAATTGAAATAAAATTTTCTATTCTTCAGGATTGTCAAGGGCTAATTCCCTACTAGAACTCTGAAAATTTTCAGATGATTAGAATTATTAAATTTCGAAGAAATTAATTTCTATTTTCATTTTAAACAAATTTCAATTGTCTGATAGCATTCGGGTGGTGGTGCTACTACTTAAAAATTGAAATAAAATTTTCTATTCTTCAGGATTGTCAAGGGCTAAGTCCCTACTAGAACTCTGGAAATTTTCAGATGATTAAAAATATTAAATTTCCAAGAAATAATTTTTTATTTTCATTTTAAAACAAATTTCAATTGTCTGATAGCATTCGGGTGGTGGTGCTACTACATAAAAATTGAAATAAAATTTTCTATTCTTCAGGATTGTCAAGGGCTAAGTCCCTACTAGAACTCTGGAAATTTTTAGATGATTAGAATTATTAAATTTCGAAGAAATAATTTTTTATTTTCATTTTAAACAAATTTCAATTGTCTGATAGCATTCGGGTGGTGGTGCTACTACTTAAAAATTGAAATAAAATTTTCTATTCTTCAGGATTGTCAAGGGCTAAGTCCCTACTAGAACTCTGGAAATTTTCAGATGATTAGAATTATTAAATTTCGAAGAAATTAATTTTTATTTTCATTTTAAACAAATTTCAATTGTCTGATAGCATTCGGGTGGTGGTGCTACTACTTAAAAATTGAAATAAAATTTTCTATTCTTCAGGATTGTCAAGGGCTAAGTCCCTACTAGAACTCTGAAAATTTTCAGATGATTAGAATTATTAAATTTCCAAGAAATAATTTTTTATTTTCATTTTAAACAAATTTCAATTGTCTGATAGCATTCGGGTGGTGGTGCTACTACTTAAAAATTGAAATAAAATTTTCTATTCTTCAGGATTGTCAAGGGCTAAGTCCCTACTAGAACTCTGAAAATTTTCAGATGATTGGAATTATTAAATTTCGAAGAAATTAATTTTTATTTTCATTTTAAACAAATTTCAATTGTCTGATAGCATTCGGGTGGTGGTGCTACTACTTAAAAATTGAAATAAAATTTTCTATTCTTCAGGATTGTCAAGGGCTAAGTCCCTACTAGAACTCTGGAAATTTTCAGATGATTAGAATTATTAAATTTTGAAAAAATAATTTTTTATTTTCATTTTAAACAAATTTCAATTGTCTGATAGCATTCGGGTGGTGGTGCTACTACTTAAAAATTGAAATAAAATTTTCTATTCTTGAGAATTGTCAAGGGCTAAGTCCCTACTAGAACTTAGAAAATTGTCAGATGATTAGAATTTTTAAATTGAAAAAAAATAAATTTTTAATGTCATTTTTGATTGTCTGATAGCATTCGGGTGGTGGTGCTACTACTTAAAAATTTAAATAAAATTTTCTATTCTTCAGGATTGTCAAGGGCTAAGTCCCTACTAGAACTCTGGAAATTTTGAGATGATTAGAATTATTAAATTTCGAAGAAAAAAATTTTTATTTTCCTTTTTAACAAATTTCAATTGTCTGATAGCATTCGGGTGGTGGTGCTACTACTTAAAAATTGAAATAAAATTTTCTATTCTTCAGGATTGACAAAGGCTAAGTCCCTACTAGAACTGAGGAAATTGTCAGATGATTAGAATTATTAAATTGAAAAAAAATAAATTTTTAATATCATTTTTACCAAATTTTGATTGTCTGATAGCATTAGGGTGGTGGTGCTACTACTTAAAAATTGAAATAAAATTTTCTATTCTTTAGGATTGTCAAGGGCTAAGTCCCTACTAGAACTCTGGAAATTTTTAGATGATTAGAATTATTAAATTTCGAAGAAATAATTTTTTATTTTCTTTTTAAACAAATTTCAATTGTCTGATAGCATTCGGGTGGTGGTGCTACTACTTAAAAATTGAAATAAAATTTTCTATTCTTCAGGATTGTCAAGGGCTAAGTCCCTACTAGAACTATGGAAATTTTCAGATGATTAGAATTATTAAATTTCGAAGAAATAATTTTTTATTTTCATTTTAAACAAATTTCAATTGTCAGATAGCATTCGGGTGGTGGTGCTACTACTTAAAAATTGAAATAAAATTTTCTATTCTTCAGGATTGTCAAGGGCTAAGTCCCTACTAGAACTCTGGAAATTTTCAGATGATTGGAATTATTAAATTTCGAAGAAATTAATTTTTATTTTCATTTGAAACAAATTTCAATTGTCTGATAGCATTCGGGTGGTGGTGCTACTACTTAAAAATTGAAATAAAATTTTCTATTCTTCAGGATTGTCAAGGGCTAAGTCCCTACTAGAATTCTGGAAATTTTCAAATGATTAGAATTATTAAATTTTAAAAAAATAAATTTTTATTTTCATTTTAAACAAATTTCAATTGTCTGATAGCATTCGGGTGGTGGTGCTACTACTTAAAAATTGAAATAAAATTTTCTATTCTTCAGGATTGTCAAGGGCTAAGTCCCTATTAGAACTCTGGAAATTTTCAGATGATTAGAATTATTAAATTTCGAAGAAATAAATTTTTACTTTCATTTTAAACAAATTTCAATTGTCTGATAGCATTCGGGTGGTGGTGCTACTACTTAAAAATTGAAATAAAATTTTCTATTCTTCAGGATTGTCAAGGGCTAAGTCCCTACTAGAACTCTGGAAATTTTCAGATGATTAGAATTATTAAATTGAAAAAAAATAAATTTTCAATGTCATTTTTGATTGTCTGATAGCATTCGGGTGGTGGTGCTACTACTTAAAAATTTAAATAAAATTTTCTATTCTTCAGGATTGTCAAGGGCTAAGTCCCTACTAGAACTCTGGAAATTTTCAGATGATTAGAATTATTAAATTTCGAAGAAATAATTTTCTATTTTCATTTTAAACCAATTTCAATTGTCTGATAGCATTCGGGTGGTGGTGCTACTACTTAAAAATTTAAATAAAATTTTCTATTCTTCAGGATTGTCAAGGGCTAAGTCCCTACTAGAACTCTGGAAATTTTCAGATGATTAGAATTATTAAATTTTGAAAAAATAAATTTTTATTTTTATTTTAAACAAATTTCAATTGTCTGATAGCATTCGGGTGGTGGTGCTACTACTTAAAAATTGAAATAAAATTTTCTATTCTTCAGGATTGTCAAGGGCTAATTCCCTACTAGAACTCTGAAAATTTTCAGATGATTAGAATTATTAAATTTCGAAGAAATTAATTTCTATTTTCATTTTAAACAAATTTCAATTGTCTGATAGCATTCGGGTGGTGGTGCTACTACTTAAAAATTGAAATAAAATTTTCTATTCTTCAGGATTGTCAAGGGCTAAGTCCCTACTAGAACTCTGGAAATTTTCAGATGATTAGAATTATTAAATTTTGAAAAAATAAATTTTTATTTTTATTTTAAACAAATTTCAATTGTCTGATAGCATTCGGGTGGTGGTGCTACTACTTAAAAATTGAAATAAAATTTTCTATTCTTCAGGATTGTCAAGGGCTAATTCCCTACTAGAACTCTGAAAATTTTCAGATGATTAGAATTATTAAATTTCGAAGAAATTAATTTCTATTTTCATTTTAAACAAATTTCAATTGTCTGATAGCATTCGGGTGGTGGTGCTACTACTTAAAAATTGAAATAAAATTTTCTATTCTTCAGGATTGTCAAGGGCTAAGTCCCTACTAGAACTCTGGAAATTTTTAGATGATTAGAATTATTAAATTGAAAAAAAATAAATTTTTAATATCATTTTTACCAAATTTTGATTGTCTGATAGCATTAGGGTGGTGGTGCTACTACTTAAAAATTGAAATAAAATTTTTTATTCTTTAGGATTGTCAAGGGCTAAGTCCCTACTAGAACTCTGGAAATTTTCAGATGATTAGAATTATTAAATTGAAAAAAAATAAATTTTTAATATCATTTTTACCAAATTTTGATTGTCTGATAGCATTCGGGTGGTGGTGCTACTACTTAAAAATTGAAATAAAATTTTCTATTCTTAAGGATTGTCAAGAGCTAATTCCCTACTAGAACTCTGAAAATTTTCAGATGATTAGAATTATTAAATTCCGAAGAAATTAATTTTTATTTTCATTTTAAACAAATTTCAATTGTCTGATAGCATTCGGGTGGTGGTGCTACTACTTAAAAATTGAAATAAAATTTTCTATTCTTCAGGATTGTCAAGGGCTAAGTCCCTACTAGAACTTAGAAAATTGTCAGATGATTAGAATTATTAAATTGAAAAAAAATAAATTTTTAATATCATTTTTACCAAATTTTGATTGTCTGATAGCATTCGGGTGGTGGTGCTACTACTTAAAAATTGAAATAAAATTTTCTATTCTTCAGGATTGTCAAGGGCTAAGTCCCTACTAGAACTCTGAAAATTTTCAGATGATTAGAATTATTAAATTTCGAAGAAAAAAATTTTTATTTTCCTTTTTAACAAATTTCAATTGTCTGATAGCATTCGGGTGGTGGTGCTACTACTTAAAAATTGAAATAAAATTTTCTATTCTTGAGAATTGTCAAGGGCTAAGTCCCTTCTAAAACTCTGGAAATTTTTAGATGATTAGAAGTATTAAATTTCGAAAAAATAAATTTTTATTTTCATTTTAAACAAATTTCAATTGTCTGATAGCATTCGGGTGGTGGTGCTACTACTTAAAAATTGAAATAAAATTTTCTATTCTTGAGAATTGTCAAGGGCTAAGTCCCTACTAGAACTTAGAAAATTGTCAGATGATTAGAATTATTTAATTGAAAAAAAATAAATTTTTAATGTCATTTTTACCAAATTTTGATTGTCTGATAGCATTCGGGTGGTGGTGCTACTACTTAAAAATTTAAATAAAATTTTCTATTCTTCAGGATTGTCAAGGGCTAAGTCCCTACTAGAACTCTGGAAATTTTCAGATGATTAGAATTATTAAATTTCGAAGAAATTAATTTTTATTTTCATTTTAAACAAATTTCAATTGTCTGATAGCATTCGGGTGGTGGTGCTACTACTTAAAAATTGAAATAAAATTTTCTATTCTTCAGGATTGTCAAGGGCTAAGTCCCTACTAGAACTCTGGAAATTTTCAGATGATTAGAATTATTAAATTTCCAAGAAATAATTTTTTTTTTCATTTTAAACAAATTTCAATTGTCTGATAGCATTCGGGTGGTTGTGCTACTACTTAAAAATTGAAATAAAATTTTCTATTCTTCAGGATTGTCAAGGGCTAAGTCCCTACTAGAACTCTGGAAATTTTTAGATGATTAGAATTATTAAATTTCGAAGAAATAATTTTTTATTTTCATTTTAAACAAATTTCAATTGTCTGATAGCATTCGGGTGGTGGTGCTACTACTTAAAAATTGAAATAAAATTTTCTATTCTTCAGGATTGTCAAGGGCTAAGTCCCTACTAGAACTCTGAAAATTTTCAGATGATTAGAATTATTAAATTTCGAAGAAATTAATTTTTATTTTCATTTTAAACAAATTTCAATTGTCTGATAGCATTCGGGTGGTGGTGCTACTACTTAAAAATTGAAATAAAATTTTCTATTCTTCAGGATTGTCAAGGGCTGAGTCCCTACTAGAACTCTAGAAATTTTGAGATGATTAGAATTATTAAATTTCGAAGAAAAAAATTTTTATTTTCCTTTTTAACAAATTTCAATTGTCTGATAGCATTCGGGTGGTGGTGCTACTACTTAAAAATTGAAATAAAATTTTCTATTCTTGAGGATTGACAAAGGCTAAGTCCCTACTAGAACTTAGGAAATTGTCAGATGATTAGAATTATTAAATTGAAAAAAAATAAATTTTTAATATCATTTTTACCAAATTTTGATTGTCTGATAGCATTAGGGTGGTGGTGCTACTACTTAAAAATTGAAATAAAATTTTCTATTCTTCAGGATTGTCAAGGGCTAAGTCCCTACTAGAACTCTGGAAATTTTTAGATGATTAGAATTATTAAATTTCGAAGAAATTAATTTTTATTTTCATTTTAAACAAATTTCAATTGTCTGATAGCATTCGGGTGGTGGTGCTACTACTTAAAAATTGAAATAAAATTTTCTATTCTTGAGGATTGACAAAGGCTAAGTCCCTACTAGAACTTAGGAAATTGTCAGATGATTAGAATTATTAAATTGAAAAAAAATAAATTTTTAATATCATTTTTACCAAATTTTGATTGTCTGATAGCATTCGGGTGGTGGTGCTACTACTTAAAAATTGAAATAAAATTTTCTATTCTTCAGGATTGTCAAGGGCTAAGTCCCTACTAGAACTCTGGAAATTTTTAGATGATTAGAATTATTAAATTTCGAAGAAATTAATTTTTATTTTCATTTTAAACAAATTTCAATTGTCTGATAGCATTCGGGTGGTGGTGCTACTACTTAAAAATTGAAATAAAATTTTCTATTCTTCAGGATTGTCAAGGGCTAATTCCCTACTAGAACTCTGAAAATTTTCAGATGATTGGAATTATTAAATTTCGAAGAAATTAATTTTTATTTTCATTTTAAACAAATTTCAATTGTCTGATAGCATTCGGGTGGTGGTGCTACTACTTAAAAATTGAAATAAAATTTTCTATTCTTCAGGATTGTCAAGGGCTAAGTCCCTACTAGAACTCTGGAAATTTTCAGATGATTAGAATTATTAAATTTTGAAAAAATAATTTTTTATTTTCATTTTAAACAAATTTCAATTGTCTGATAGCATTCGGGTGGTGGTGCTACTACTTAAAAATTGAAATAAAATTTTCTATTCATCAGGATTTTCAAGAGCTAAGTCCCTATTAAAACTCTGGAAATTTTTAGGTGATTAGAATTATTAAATTTCGAAGAAATAAATTTTTATTTTCATTTTAAACAAATTTCAATTGTCTGATAGCATTCGGGTGGTGGTGCTACTACATAAAAATTGAAATAAAATTTTCTATTCTTCAGGATTGTCAAGGGCTAAGTCCCTACTAGAACTCTGGAAATTTTCAGATGATTAGAATTATTAAATTTCGAAGAAATAATTTTTTATTTTCATTTTAAACAAATTTCAATTGTCTGATAGCATTCGGGTGGTGGTGCTACTACTTAAAAATTGAAATAAAATTTTCTATTCTTCAGGATTGTCAAGGGCTAAGTCCCTACTAGAACTCTGGAAATTTTGAGATGATTAGAATTATTAAATTTCGAAGAAAAAAATTTTTATTTTCCTTTTTAACAAATTTCAATTGTCTGATAGCATTCGGGTGGTGGTGCTACTACTTAAAAATTGAAATAAAATTTTCTATTCTTCAGGATTGTCAAGTGCTAAGTCCCTACTAGAACTCTGGAAATTTTCAGATGATTAGAATAATTAAATTTTGAAAAAATAAATTTTTATTTTCATTTTAAACAAATTTTAATTGTCTGATAGCATTCGGGTGGTGGTGCTACTACTTAAAAATTGAAATAAAATTTTCTATTCTTCAGGATTGTCAAGTGCTAAGTCCCTACTAGAACTCTGGAAATTTTCAGATGATTAGAATAATTAAATTTTGAAAAAATAAATTTTTATTTTCATTTTAAACAAATTTCAATTGTCTGATAGCATTCGGGTGGTGGTGCTACTACTTAAAAATTGAAATAAAATTTTCTATTCTTCAGGATTGTCAAGAGCTAAGTCCCTATTAGAACTCTGGAAATTTTCAGATGATTAGAATTATTAAATTTTGAAAAAATAAATTTTTATTTTCATTTTAAACAAATTTCAATTGTCTGATAGCATTCGGGTGGTGGTGCTACTACTTAAAAATTGAAATAAAATTTTCTATTCTTCAGGATTGTCAAGAGCTAAGTCCCTATTAGAACTCTGGAAATTTTCAGATGATTAGAAATATTAAATTTCGAAGAAATAAATTTTTACTTTCATTTTAAACAAATTTCAATTGTCTGATAGCATTCGGGTGGCGGTGATACTACTTAAAAATTGAAATAAAATTTTCTATTCTTCAGGATTGTCAAGGGCTAAGTCCCTACTAGAACTCTGGAAATTTTCAGATGATTAGAATTATTAAATTTTGAAAAAATAATTTTTTATTTTCATTTTAAACAAATTTCAATTGTCTGATAGCATTCGGGTGGTGGTGCTACTACTTAAAAATTGAAATAAAATTTTCTATTCTTTAGAATTGTCAAGGGCTAAGTCCCTACTAGAACTTAGAAAATTGTCAGATGATTAGAATTATTAAATTGAAAAAAAAAAAATTTTTAATGTCATTTTTGATTGTCTGATAGCATTCGGGTGGTGGTGCTACTACTTAAAAATTTAAATAAAATTTTCTATTCTTCAGGATTGTCAAGGGCTAAGTCCCTACTAGAACTCTGGAAATTTTCAGATGATTAGAATTATTAAATTTCGAAGAAATAATTTTCTATTTTCATTTTAAACCAATTTCAATTGTCTGATAGCATTCGGGTGGTGGTGCTACTACTTAAAAATTTAAATAAAATTTTCTATTCTTCAGGATTGTCAAGGGCTAAGTCCCTACTAGAACTCTGGAAATTTTCAGATGATTAGAATTATTAAATTTTGAAAAAATAAATTTTTATTTTTATTTTAAACAAATTTCAATTGTCTGATAGCATTCGGGTGGTGGTGCTACTACTTAAAAATTGAAATAAAATTTTCTATTCTTCAGGATTGTCAAGGGCTAATTCCCTACTAGAACTCTGAAAATTTTCAGATGATTAGAATTATTAAATTTCGAAGAAATTAATTTCTATTTTCATTTTAAACAAATTTCAATTGTCTGATAGCATTCGGGTGGTGGTGCTACTACTTAAAAATTGAAATAAAATTTTCTATTCTTCAGGATTGTCAAGGGCTAAGTCCCTACTAGAACTCTGGAAATTTTCAGATGATTAAAAATATTAAATTTCCAAGAAATAATTTTTTATTTTCATTTTAAACAAATTTCAATTGTCTGATAGCATTCGGGTGGTGGTGCTACTACATAAAAATTGAAATAAAATTTTCTATTCTTCAGGATTGTCAAGGGCTAAGTCCCTACTAGAACTCTGGAAATTTTTAGATGATTAGAATTATTAAATTTCGAAGAAATAATTTTTTATTTTCATTTTAAACAAATTTCAATTGTCTGATAGCATTCGGGTGGTGGTGCTACTACTTAAAAATTGAAATAAAATTTTCTATTCTTCAGGATTGTCAAGGGCTAAGTCCCTACTAGAACTCTGGAAATTTTCAGATGATTAGAATTATTAAATTTCGAAGAAATTAATTTTTATTTTCATTTTAAACAAATTTCAATTGTCTGATAGCATTCGGGTGGTGGTGCTACTACTTAAAAATTGAAATAAAATTTTCTATTCTTCAGGATTGTCAAGGGCTAAGTCCCTACTAGAACTCTGAAAATTTTCAGATGATTAGAATTATTAAATTTCCAAGAAATAATTTTTTATTTTCATTTTAAACAAATTTCAATTGTCTGATAGCATTCGGGTGGTGGTGCTACTACTTAAAAATTGAAATAAAATTTTCTATTCTTCAGGATTGTCAAGGGCTAAGTCCCTACTAGAACTCTGAAAATTTTCAGATGATTGGAATTATTAAATTTCGAAGAAATTAATTTTTATTTTCATTTGAAACAAATTTCAATTGTCTGATAGCATTCGGGTGGTGGTGCAACTACTTAAAAATTGAAATAAAATTTTCTATTCTTCAGGATTGTCAAGGGCTAAGTCCCTACTAGAACTCTGGAAATTTTCAGATGATTAGAATTATTAAATTTTGAAAAAATAATTTTTTATTTTCATTTTAAACAAATTTCAATTGTCTGATAGCATTCGGGTGGTGGTGCTACTACTTAAAAATTGAAATAAAATTTTCTATTCTTGAGAATTGTCAAGGGCTAAGTCCCTACTAGAACTTAGAAAATTGTCAGATGATTAGAATTTTTAAATTGAAAAAAAATAAATTTTTAATGTCATTTTTGATTGTCTGATAGCATTCGGGTGGTGGTGCTACTACTTAAAAATTTAAATAAAATTTTCTATTCTTCAGGATTGTCAAGGGCTAAGTCCCTACTAGAACTCTGGAAATTTTTAGATGATTAGAATTATTAAATTTCGAAGAAATAATTTTTTATTTTCATTTTAAACAAATTTCAATTGTCTGATAGCATTCGGGTGGTGGTGCTACTACTTAAAAATTGAAATAAAATTTTCTATTCTTCAGGATTGTCAAGGGCTAAGTCCCTACTAGAACTCTGGAAATTTTGAGATGATTAGAATTATTAAATTTCGAAGAAAAAAATTTTTATTTTCCTTTTTAACAAATTTCAATTGTCTGATAGCATTCGGGTGGTGGTGCTACTACTTAAAAATTGAAATAAAATTTTCTATTCTTCAGGATTGACAAAGGCTAAGTCCCTACTAGAACTGAGGAAATTGTCAGATGATTAGAATTATTAAATTGAAAAAAAATAAATTTTTAATATCATTTTTACCAAATTTTGATTGTCTGATAGCATTAGGGTGGTGGTGCTACTACTTAAAAATTGAAATAAAATTTTCTATTCTTTAGGATTGTCAAGGGCTAAGTCCCTACTAGAACTCTGGAAATTTTTAGATGATTAGAATTATTAAATTTCGAAGAAATAATTTTTTATTTTCATTTTAAACAAATTTC
Source organism: Leptopilina syphax (assembly GCA_032872505.1). Classification (NCBI taxonomy): domain Eukaryota; kingdom Metazoa; phylum Arthropoda; class Insecta; order Hymenoptera; family Figitidae; genus Leptopilina; species Leptopilina syphax. Next base: position 40,451,572 of record CM065469.1, read on the forward strand.
AATTGTCTGATAGCATTCGGGTGGTGGTGCTACTACTTAAAAATTGAAATAAAATTTTCTATTCTTCAGGATTGTCAAGGGCTAAGTCCCTACTAGAACTATGGAAATTTTCAGATGATTAGAATTATTAAATTTCGAAGAAATAATTTTTTATTTTCATTTTAAACAAATTTCAATTGTCAGATAGCATTCGGGTGGTGGTGCTACTACTTAAAAATTGAAATAAAATTTTCTATTCTTCAGGATTGTCAAGGGCTAAGTCCCTACTAGAACTCTGGAAATTTTCAGATGATTGGAATTATTAAATTTCGAAGAAATTAATTTTTATTTTCATTTGAAACAAATTTCAATTGTCTGATAGCATTCGGGTGGTGGTGCTACTACTTAAAAATTGAAATAAAATTTTCTATTCTTCAGGATTGTCAAGGGCTAAGTCCCTACTAGAATTCTGGAAATTTTCAAATGATTAGAATTATTAAATTTTAAAAAAATAAATTTTTATTTTCATTTTAAACAAATTTCAATTGTCTGATAGCATTCGGGTGGTGGTGCTACTACTTAAAAATTGAAATAAAATTTTCTATTCTTCAGGATTGTCAAGGGCTAAGTCCCTATTAGAACTCTGGAAATTTTCAGATGATTAGAATTATTAAATTTCGAAGAAATAAATTTTTACTTTCATTTTAAACAAATTTCAATTGTCTGATAGCATTCGGGTGGTGGTGCTACTACTTAAAAATTGAAATAAAATTTTCTATTCTTCAGGATTGTCAAGGGCTAAGTCCCTACTAGAACTCTGGAAATTTTCAGATGATTAGAATTATTAAATTTCGAAAAAATAATTTTTATTTTCATTTTAAACAAATTTCAATTGTCTGATAGCATTCGGGTGGTGGTGCTACTACTTAAAAATTGAAATAAAATTTTCTATTCTTCAGGATTGTCAAGGGCTAAGTCCCTACTAGAACTCTGGAAATTTTCAGATGATTAGAATTATTAAATTTCGAAAAAATAATTTTTATTTTCATTTTATTTCAATTGTCTGATAGCATTCGGGTGGTGGTGCTACTACTTAAAAATTTAAATAAAATTTTCTATTCTTCAGGATTGTCAAGGGCTAAGTCCCTACTAGAACTCTGGAAATTTTCAGATGATTAGAATTATTAAATTTCGAAGAAAATAATTTTTATTTTCATTTTAAACCAATTTCAATTGTCTGATAGCATTCGGGTGGTGGTGCTACTACTTAAAAATTTAAATAAAATTTTCTATTCTTCAGGATTGTCAAGGGCTAAGTCCCTACTAGAACTCTGGAAATTTTCAGATGATTAGAATTATTAAATTTTGAAAAAATAAATTTTTATTTTTATTTTAAACAAATTTCAATTGTCTGATAGCATTCGGGTGGTGGTGCTACTACTTAAAAATTGAAATAAAATTTTCTATTCTTCAGGATTGTCAAGGGCTAATTCCCTACTAGAACTCTGAAAATTTTCAGATGATTAGAATTATTAAATTTCGAAGAAATTAATTTCTATTTTCATTTTAAACAAATTTCAATTGTCTGATAGCATTCGGGTGGTGGTGCTACTACTTAAAAATTGAAATAAAATTTTCTATTCTTCAGGATTGTCAAGGGCTAAGTCCCTACTAGAACTCTGGAAATTTTCAGATGATTAGAATTATTAAATTTTGAAAAAATAAATTTTTATTTTTATTTTAAACAAATTTCAATTGTCTGATAGCATTCGGGTGGTGGTGCTACTACTTAAAAATTGAAATAAAATTTTCTATTCTTCAGGATTGTCAAGGGCTAATTCCCTACTAGAACTCTGAAAATTTTCAGATGATTAGAATTATTAAATTTCGAAGAAATTAATTTCTATTTTCATTTTAAACAAATTTCAATTGTCTGATAGCATTCGGGTGGTGGTGCTACTACTTAAAAATTGAAATAAAATTTTCTATTCTTCAGGATTGTCAAGGGCTAAGTCCCTACTAGAACTCTGGAAATTTTTAGATGATTAGAATTATTAAATTGAAAAAAAATAAATTTTTAATATCATTTTTACCAAATTTTGATTGTCTGATAGCATTAGGGTGGTGGTGCTACTACTTAAAAATTGAAATAAAATTTTTTATTCTTTAGGATTGTCAAGGGCTAAGTCCCTACTAGAACTCTGGAAATTTTCAGATGATTAGAATTATTAAATTGAAAAAAAATAAATTTTTAATATCATTTTTACCAAATTTTGATTGTCTGATAGCATTCGGGTGGTGGTGCTACTACTTAAAAATTGAAATAAAATTTTCTATTCTTAAGGATTGTCAAGAGCTAATTCCCTACTAGAACTCTGAAAATTTTCAGATGATTAGAATTATTAAATTCCGAAGAAATTAATTTTTATTTTCATTTTAAACAAATTTCAATTGTCTGATAGCATTCGGGTGGTGGTGCTACTACTTAAAAATTGAAATAAAATTTTCTATTCTTCAGGATTGTCAAGGGCTAAGTCCCTACTAGAACTCTGGAAATTTTTAGATGATTAGAATTATTAAATTGAAAAAAAATAAATTTTTAATATCATTTTTACCAAATTTTGATTGTCTGATAGCATTAGGGTGGTGGTGCTACTACTTAAAAATTGAAATAAAATTTTTTATTCTTTAGGATTGTCAAGGGCTAAGTCCCTACTAGAACTCTGGAAATTTTCAGATGATTAGAATTATTAAATTGAAAAAAAAAATTTTTAATATCATTTTTACCAAATTTTGATTGTCTGATAGCATTCGGGTGGTGGTGCTACTACTTAAAAATTGAAATAAAATTTTCTATTCTTAAGGATTGTCAAGAGCTAATTCCCTACTAGAACTCTGAAAATTTTCAGATGATTAGAATTATTAAATTCCGAAGAAATTAATTTTTATTTTCATTTTAAACAAATTTCAATTGTCTGATAGCATTCGGGTGGTGGTGCTACTACTTAAAAATTGAAATAAAATTTTCTATTCTTCAGGATTGTCAAGGGCTAAGTCCCTACTAGAACTCTGAAAATTTTCAGATGATTAGAATTATTAAATTTCGAAGAAAAAAATTTTTATTTTCCTTTTTAACAAATTTCAATTGTCTGATAGCATTCGGGTGGTGGTGCTACTACTTAAAAATTGAAATAAAATTTTCTATTCTTGAGGATTGACAAAGGCTAAGTCCCTACTAGAACTTAGGAAATTGTCAGATGATTAGAATTATTAAATTGAAAAAAAATAAATTTTTAATATCATTTTTACCAAATTTTGATTGTCTGATAGCATTAGGGTGGTGGTGCTACTACTTAAAAATTGAAATAAAATTTTCTATTCTTCAGGATTGTCAAGGGCTAAGTCCCTACTAGAACTCTGGAAATTTTCAGAAAATTAGAATTATTAAATTTTGAAAAAATAAATTTTTATTTTCATTTTAAACAAATTTCAATTGTCTGATAGCATTCGGGTGGTGGTGCTACTACTTAAAAATTGAAATAAAATTTTTTATTCTTTAGGATTGTCAAGGGCTAAGTCCCTACTAGAACTCTGGAAATTTTCAGATGATTAGAATTATTAAATTGAAAAAAAATAAATTTTTAATATCATTTTTACCAAATTTTGATTGTCTGATAGCATTCGGGTGGTGGTGCTACTACTTAAAAATTGAAATAAAATTTTCTATTCTTAAGGATTGTCAAGAGCTAATTCCCTACTAGAACTCTGAAAATTTTCAGATGATTAGAATTATTAAATTCCGAAGAAATTAATTTTTATTTTCATTTTAAACAAATTTCAATTGTCTGATAGCATTCGGGTGGTGGTGCTACTACTTAAAAATTGAAATAAAATTTTCTATTCTTCAGGATTGTCAAGGGCTAAGTCCCTACTAGAACTCTGAAAATTTTCAGATGATTAGAATTATTAAATTTCGAAGAAAAAAATTTTTATTTTCCTTTTTAACAAATTTCAATTGTCTGATAGCATTCGGGTGGTGGTGCTACTACTTAAAAATTGAAATAAAATTTTCTATTCTTGAGGATTGACAAAGGCTAAGTCCCTACTAGAACTTAGGAAATTGTCAGATGATTAGAATTATTAAATTGAAAAAAAATAAATTTTTAATATCATTTTTACCAAATTTTGATTGTCTGATAGCATTAGGGTGGTGGTGCTACTACTTAAAAATTGAAATAAAATTTTCTATTCTTCAGGATTGTCAAGGGCTAAGTCCCTACTAGAACTCTGGAAATTTTCAGAAAATTAGAATTATTAAATTTTGAAAAAATAAATTTTTATTTTCATTTTAAACAAATTTCAATTGTCTGATAGCATTCGGGTGGTGGTGCTACTACTTAAAAATTGAAATAAAATTTTCTATTCTTCAGGATTGTCAAGGGCTAAGTCCCTACTAGAACTCTGGAAATTTTCAGATGATTAGAATTATTAAATTTCGAAGAAAAAAATTTTTATTTTCCTTTTAAACAAATTTCAATTGTCTGATAGCATTCGGGTGGTGGTGCTACTACTTAAAAATTGAAATAAAATTTTCTATTCTTCAGGATTGTTAAGTGCTAAGTCCCTACTAGAACTCTGGAAATTTTCAGATGATTAGAATAATTAAATTTCGAAAAAATAAATTTTTATTTTCATTTTAAACAAATTTCAATTGTCTGATAGCATTCGGGTGGTGGTGCTACTACTTAAAAATTGAAATAAAATTTTCTATTCATCAGGATTTTCAAGAGCTAAGTCCCTATTAAAACTCTGGAAATTTTTAGGTGATTAGAATTATTAAATTTCGAAGAAATAAATTTTTATTTTCATTTTAAACAAATTTCAATTGTCTGATAGCATTCGGGTGGTGGTGCTACTACTTAAAAATTGAAATAAAATTTTCTATTCTTGAGAATTGTCAAGGGCTAAGTCCCTACTAGAACTTAGAAAATTGTCAGATGATTAGAATTATTAAATTGAAAAAAAATAAATTTTTAATGTCATTTTTGATTGTCTGATAGCATTCGGGTGGTGGTGCTACTACTTAAAAATTTAAATAAAATTTTCTATTCTTCAGGATTGTCAAGGGCTAAGTCCCTACTAGAATTCTGGAAATTTTCAGATGATTAGAATTATTAAATTTCGAAGAAATAATTTTTTATTTTCATTTTAAACAAATTTCAATTGTCTGATAGCATTCGGGTGGTGGTGCTACTACTTAAAAATTGAAATAAAATTTTCTATTCTTCAGGATTGTCAAGGGCTAATTCCCTACTAGAACTCTGAAAATTTTCAGATGATTAGAATTATTAAATTTCGAAGAAATTAATTTTTATTTTCATTTTAAAACAAATTTCAATTGTCTGATAGCATTCGGGTGGTGGTGCTACTACTTAAAAATTGAAATAAAATTTTTCTATTCTTCAAGATTGACAAAGGCTAAGTCCCTACTAGAACTGAGGAAATTGTCAGATGATTAGAATTATTAAATTGAAAAAAAATAAATTTTTAATATCATTTTTACCAAATTTTGATTGTCTGATAGCATTCGGGTGGTGGTGCTACTACTTAAAAATTAAAATAAAATTTTCTATTTATCAGTATTGTCAAGGGCTAAGTCCCTACTTGAACTTAGGAAATTTTCAAATGATTAGAATTATTAAATTTTGAAGAAATTAATTTTTATTTTCATTTTAAACAAATTTCAATTGTCTGATAGCATTCGGGTGGTGGTGCTACTACTTAAAAATTAAAATAAAATTTTCTATTCATCAGGATTGTCAAGGGCTAATTCCCTACTAGAACTCTGAAAATTTTCAGATGATTAGAATTATTAAATTTCCAAGAAATAATTTTTTATTTTCATTTTAAACAAATTTCAATTGTCTGATAGCATTCGGGTGGTGGTGCTACTACTTAAAAATTGAAAGAAAATTTTCTATTCTTCAGGATTGTCAAGGGCTAAGTCCCTACTAGAACTCTGGAAATTTTTAGATGATTAGAATTATTAAATTTCGAAGAAATAATTTTTTATTTTCATTTTAAACAAATTTCAATTGTCTGATAGCATTCGGGTGGTGGTGCTACTACTTAAAAATTGAAATAAAATTTTCTATTCTTCAGGATTGTCAAGGGCTAATTCCCTACTAGAACTCTGAAAATTTTCAGATGATTAGAATTATTAAATTTCGAAGAAATTAATTTTTATTTTCATTTTAAACAAATTTCAATTGTCTGATAGCATTCGGGTGGTGGTGCTACTACTTAAAAATTGAAATAAAATTTTCTATTCTTCAGGATTGTCAAGGGCTAAGTCCCTACTAGAACTCTGGAAATTTTCAGATGATTAGAATTATTAAATTTCGAAAAAATTTAATTTTTATTTTTATTTTAAACAAATTTCAATTGTCTGATAGCATTCGGGTGGTGGTGCTACTACTTAAAAATTGAAATAAAATTTTCTATTCTTCAGGATTGTCAAGGGCTAATTCCCTACTAGAACTCTGAAAATTTTCAGATGATTAGAATTATTAAATTTCGAAAAAATAAATTTTTATTTTCATTTTAAACAAATTTCAATTGTCTGATGGCATTCGGGTGGTGGTGCTACTACTTAAAAATTGAAATAAAATTTTCTATTCTTCAGGATTGTCAAGGGCTAAGTCCCTACTAGAACTCTGGAAATTTTGAGATGATTAGAATTATTAAATTTCGAAGAAAAAAATTTTTATTTTCATTTTAAAACAAATATCAATTGTCTGATAGCATTCGGGTGGTGGTGCTACTACTTAAAAATTGAAATAAAATTTTCTATTCTTCAGGATTGTCAAGGGCTAAGTCCCTACTAGAACTCTGGAAATTTTCAGATGATTAGAATTATTAAATTTCGAAGAAAAAAATTTTTATTTTCCTTTTTAACAAATTTTAATTGTCTGATAGCATTCGGGTGGTGGTGCTACTACTTAAAAATTGAAATAAAATTTTCTATTCTTCAGGATTGACAAAGGCTAAGTCCCTACTAGAACTGAGGAAATTGTCAGATGATTAGAATTATTAAATTTCGAAGAAAAAATTTTTATTTTCCTTTTTACCAAATTTTGATTGTCTGATAGCATTAGGGTGGTGGTGCTACTACTTAAAAATTGAAATAAAATTTTCTATTCTTCAGGATTGTCAAGGGCTAAGTCCCTACTAGAACTCTGGAAATTTTGAGATGATTAGAATTATTAAATTTCGAAGAAAAAAATTTTTATTTTCATTTTAAACAAATTTCAATTGTCTGATAGCATTCGGGTGGTGGTGCTACTACTTAAAAATTGAAATAAAATTTTCTATTCTTCAGGATTGTCAAGGGCTAATTCCCTACTAGAACTCTGGAAATTTTGAGATGATTAGAATTATTAAATTTCGAAGAAAAAAATTTTTATTTTCATTTTAAACAAATTTCAATTGTCTGATAGCATTCGGGTGGTGGTGCTACTACTTAAAAATTGAAATAAAATTTTCTATTCTTCAGGATTGTCAAGGGCTAATTCCCTACTAGAACTCTGGAAATTTTGAGATGATTAGAATTATTAAATTTCCAAGAAATAATTTTTTATTTTCATTTTAAACAAATTTCAATTGTCTGATAACATTCGGGTGGTGGTGCTACTACTTAAAAATTGAAAGAAAATTTTCTATTCTTTAGGATTGTCAAGGGCTAAGTCCCTACTAGAACTCTGGAAATTTTTAGATGATTAGAATTATTAAATTTCGAAGAAATAATTTTTTATTTTCATTTTAAACAAATTTCAATTGTCTGATAGCATTCGGGTGGTGGTGCTACTACTTAAAAATTGAAATAAAATTTTCTATTCTTCAGGATTGTCAAGGGCTAATTCCCTACTAGAACTCTGAAAATTTTCAGATGATTAGAATTATTAAATTTCGAAGAAATTAATTTTTTATTTTCATTTTAAACAAATTTCAATTGTCTGATAGCATTCGGGTGGTGGTGCTACTACTTAAAAATTAAAATAAAATTTTCTATTCTTCAGGATTGTCAAGGGCTAAGTCCCTACTAGAACTCTGGAAATTTTCAGATGATTAGAATTATTAAATTTCGAAGAAATTAATTTTTATTTTCATTTTAAACAAATTTCAATTGTCTGATAGCATTCGGGTGGTGGTGCTACTACTTAAAAATTGAAATAAAATTTTCTATTCTTCAGGATTGACAAAGGCTAAGTCCCTACTAGAACTGAGGAAATTGTCAGATGATTAGAATTATTAAATTGAAAAAAAATAAATTTTTAATATCATTTTTACCAAATTTTGATTGTCTGATAGCATTCGGGTGGTGGTGCTACTACTTAAAAATTGAAATAAAATTTTCTATTCTTCAGGATTGTCAAGGGCTAATTCCCTACTAGAACTCTGAAAATTTTCAGATGATTAGAATTATTAAATTTCCAAGAAATAATTTTTTATTTTCATTTTAAACAAATTTCAATTGTCTGATAGCATTCGGGTGGTGGTGCTACTACTTAAAAATTAAAATAAAATTTTCTATTCTTCAGGATTGTCAAGGGCTAAGTCCCTACTAGAACTCTGGAAATTTTCAGATGATTAGAATTATTAAATTTCCAAGAAATAATTTTTTATTTTCATTTTAAACAAATTTCAATTGTCTGATAGCATTCGGGTGGTGGTGCTACTACTTAAAAATTGAAATAAAATTTTCTATTCTTCAGGATTGTCAAGGGCTAAGTCCCTACTAGAACTCTGGAAATTTTCAGATGATTAGAATTATTAAATTTCGAAGAAATTAATTTTTATTTTCATTTTAAACAAATTTCAATTGTCTGATAGCATTCGGGTGGTGGTGCTACTACTTAAAAATTGAAATAAAATTTTCTATTCTTCAGGATTGTCAAGGGCTAAGTCCCTACTAGAACTCTGGAAATTTTCAGATGATTAGAATTATTAAATTTCGAAGAAATTAATTTTTTATTTTCATTTTAAACAAATTTCAATTGTCTGATAGCATTCGGGTGGTGGTGCTACTACTTAAAAATTGAAATAAAATTTTCTATTCTTCAGGATTGACAAAGGCTAAGTCCCTACTAGAACTGAGGAAATTGTCAGATGATTAGAATTATTAAATTGAAAAAAAATAAATTTTTAATATCATTTTTACCAAATTTTGATTGTCTGATAGCATTCGGGTGGTGGTGCTACTACTTAAAAATTGAAATAAAATTTTCTATTCTTCAGGATTGTCAAGGGCTAATTCCCTACTAGAACTCTGAAAATTTTCAGATGATTAGAATTATTAAATTTCGAAGAAATTAATTTTTATTTTCATTTTAAACAAATTTCAATTGTCTGATGGCATTCGGGTGGTGGTGCTACTACTTAAAAATTGAAATAAAATTTTCTATTCTTCAGGATTGTCAAGGGCTAAGTCCCTACTAGAACTCTGGAAATTTTGAGATGATTAGAATTATTAAATTTCGAAGAAAAAAATTTTTATTTTCATTTTAAACAAATATCAATTGTCTGATAGCATTCGGGTGGTGGTGCTACTACTTAAAAATTGAAATAAAATTTTCTATTCTTCAGGATTGTCAAGGGCTAAGTCCCTACTAGAACTCTGGAAATTTTCAGATGATTAGAATTATTAAATTTCGAAGAAAAAAATTTTTATTTTCCTTTTTAACAAATTTTAATTGTCTGATAGCATTCGGGTGGTGGTGCTACTACTTAAAAATTGAAATAAAATTTTCTATTCTTCAGGATTGACAAAGGCTAAGTCCCTACTAGAACTGAGGAAATTGTCAGATGATTAGAATTATTAAATTGAAAAAAAATAAATTTTTAATATCATTTTTACCAAATTTTGATTGTCTGATAGCATTAGGGGTGGTGGTGCTACTACTTAAAAATTGAAATAAAATTTTCTATTCTTTAGGATTGTCAAGGGCTAAGTCCCTACTAGAATTCTGGAAATTTTTAGATGATTAGAATTATTAAATTTCGAAGAAATAATTTTTTATTTTCATTTTAAACAAATTTCAATTGTCTGATAGCATTCGGGTGGTGGTGCTACTACTTAAAAATTAAAATAAAATTTTCTATTTATCAGTATTGTCAAGGGGCTAAGTCCCTACTTGAACTTAGGAAATTTTCAGATGATTAGAATTATTAAATTTCGAAGAAATTAATTTTTATTTTCATTTTAAACAAATTTCAATTGTCTGATAGCATTCGGGTGGTGGTGCTACTACTTAAAAATTAAAATAAAATTTTCTATTCATCAGGATTGTCAAGGGCTAATTCCCTACTAGAACTCTGAAAATTTTCAGATGATTAGAATTATTAAATTTCCAAGAAATAATTTTTTATTTTCATTTTAAACAAATTTCAATTGTCTGATAGCATTCGGGTGGTGGTGCTACTACTTAAAAATTGAAAGAAAATTTTCTATTCTTCAGGATTGTCAAGGGCTAAGTCCCTACTAGAACTCTGGAAATTTTTAGATGATTAGAATTATTAAATTTTGAAGAAATAATTTTTTATTTTCATTTTAAACAAATTTCAATTGTCTGATAGCATTCGGGTGGTGGTGGTGCTACTACTTAAAAATTGAAATAAAAATTTTCTATTCTTCAGGATTGTCAAGGGCTAATTCCCTACTAGAACTCTGAAAATTTTCAGATGATTAGAATTATTAAATTTCGAAGAAATTAATTTTTATTTTCATTTTAAACAAATTTCAATTGTCTGATAGCATTCGGGTGGTTGGTGGTGCTACTACTTAAAAATTGAAATAAAATTTTCTATTCTTCAGGATTGTCAAGGGCTAAGTCCCTACTAGAACTCTGGAAATTTTCAGATGATTAGAATTATTAAATTTCGAAGAAATAATTTTTATTTTCATTTTAAACAAATTTCAATTGTCTGATAGCATTCGGGTGGTGGTGCTACTACTTAAAAATTGAAATAAAATTTTCTATTCTTCAGGATTGTCAAGGGCTAAGTCCCTACTAGAACTCTAGAAAATTTTGAGATGATTAGAATTATTAAATTTCGAAGAAAAAAATTTTTATTTTCATTTTAAACAAATATCAATTGTCTGATAGCATTCGGGTGGTGGTGCTACTACTTAAAAATTGAAATAAAATTTTCTATTCTTCAGGATTGTCAAGGGCTAAGTCCCTACTAGAACTCTGGAAATTTTCAGATGATTAGAATTATTAAATTTCGAAGAAAAAAATTTTTATTTTCCTTTTAAACAAATTTTAATTGTCTGATAGCATTCGGGTGGTGGTGCTACTACTTAAAAAATTGAAATAAAATTTTCTATTCTTCAGGATTGACAAAGGCTAAGTCCCTACTAGAACTGAGGAAATTGTCAGATGATTAGAATTATTAAATTTCGAAGAAAAAAATTTTTATTTTCCTTTTTACCAAATTTTGATTGTCTGATAGCATTAGGGTGGTGGTGCTACTACTTAAAAATTGAAATAAAATTTTTCTATTCTTCAGGATTGTCAAGGGCTAAGTCCCTACTAGAACTCTGGAAATTTTGAGATGATTAGAATTATTAAATTTCGAAGAAAAAAATTTTTATTTTCATTTTAAACAAATTTCAATTGTCTGATAGCATTCGGGTGGTGGTGCTACTACTTAAAAATTGAAATAAAATTTTCTATTCTTCAGGATTGTTAAGGGCTAATTCCCTACTAGAACTCTGGAAATTTTGAGATGATTAGAATTATTAAATTTCGAAGAAAAAAAATTTTTATTTTCATTTTAAACAAATTTCAATTGTCTGATAGCATTCGGGTGGTGGTGCTACTACTTAAAAATTGAAATAAAATTTTCTATTCTTCAGGATTGTCAAGGGCTAAGTCCCTACTAGAACTCTGGAAATTTTGAGATGATTAGAATTATTAAATTTCGAAGAAAAAAATTTTTATTTTCATTTTAAACAAATTTCAATTGTCTGATAGCATTCGGGTGGTGGTGCTACTACTTAAAAATTGAAATAAAATTTTCTATTCTTCAGGATTGTCAAGGGCTAATTCCCTACTAGAACTCTGAAAAATTTTCAGATGATTAGAATTATTAAATTTCGAAGAAATTAATTTTTATTTTCATTTTAAAACAAATTTCAATTGTCTGATAGCATTCGGGTGGTGGTGCTACTACTTAAAAATTAAAATAAAATTTTCTATTTATCAGTATTGTCAAGGGCTAAGTCCCTACTAGAACTTAGGAAAATTTTCAGATGATTAGAATTATTAAATTTCGAAGAAATAATTTTTTATTTTCATTTTAAACAAATTTCAATTGTCTGATAGCATTAGGGTGGTGGTGCTACTACTTAAAAATTGAAATAAAATTTTCTATTCTTTAGGATTGTCAAGGGCTAAGTCCCTACTAGAACTCTGGAAATTTTTAGATGATTAGAATTATTAAATTTCGAAAAAATAATTTTTTTATTTTCATTTTAAACAAATTTCAATTGTCTGATAGCATTCGGGTGGTGGTGCTACTACTTAAAAATTGAAATAAAATTTTCTATTCTTCAGGATTGTCAAGGGCTAAGTCCCTACTAGAACTCTGGAAATTTTGAGATGATTAGAATTATTAAATTTCGAAGAAAAAAATTTTTTATTTTCATTTTAAACAAATATCAATTGTCTGATAGCATTCGGGTGGTGGTGCTACTACTTAAAAATTGAAATAAAATTTTCTATTCTTCAGGATTGTCAAGGGCTAAGTCCCTACTAGAACTCTGGAAATTTTCAGATGATTAGAATTATTAAATTTCGAAGAAAAAAATTTTTATTTTCCTTTTTAACAAATTTTAAATTGTCTGATAGCATTCGGGTGGTGGTGCTACTACTTAAAAATTGAAATAAAATTTTCTATTCTTCAGGATTGACAAAGGCTAAGTCCCTACTAGAACTGAGGAAATTGTCAGATGATTAGAATTATTAAATTGAAAAAAAATAAATTTTTAATATCATTTTTACCAAATTTTGATTGTCTGATAGCATTAGGGTGGTGGTGCTACTACTTAAAAATTGAAATAAAATTTTCTATTCTTTAGGATTGTCAAGGGCTAAGTCCCTACTAGAACTCTGGAAATTTTTAGATGATTAGAATTATTAAATTTCGAAGAAATAATTTTTTATTTTCATTTTTAAACAAATTTCAATTGTCTGATAGCATTCGGGTGGTGGTGCTGCTACTACTTAAAAATTAAAATAAAATTTTCTATTTATCAGTATTGTCAAGGGCTAAGTCCCTACTTGAACTTAGGAAATTTTCAGATGATTAGAATTATTAAATTTCGAAGAAATTAATTTTTATTTTCATTTTAAACAAATTTCAATTGTCTGATAGCATTCGGGTGGTGGTGCTACTACTTAAAAATTAAAATAAAAATTTTTCTATTCATCAGGATTGTCAAGGGCTAATTCCCTACTAGAACTCTGAAAATTTTCAGATGATTAGAATTATTAAATTTCCAAGAAATAATTTTTTATTTTCATTTTAAACAAATTTCAATTGTCTGATAGCATTCGGGTGGTGGTGCTACTACTTAAAAATTGAAAGAAAATTTTCTATTCTTCAGGATTGTCAAGGGCTAAGTCCCTACTAGAACTCTGGAAATTTTTAGATGATTAGAATTATTAAATTTTGAAGAAATAATTTTTTATTTTCATTTTAAACAAATTTCAATTGTCTGATAGCATTCGGGTGGTGGTGCTACTACTTAAAAATTGAAATAAAAATTTTTTCTATTCTTCAGGATTGTCAAGGGCTAATTCCCTACTAGAACTCTGAAAATTTTCAGATGATTAGAATTATTAAATTTCGAAGAAATTAATTTTTATTTTCATTTTAAACAAATTTCAATTGTCTGATAGCATTCGGGTGGTGGTGCTACTACTTAAAAATTGAAATAAAATTTTCTATTCTTCAGGATTGTCAAGGGCTAAGTCCCTACTAGAACTCTGGAAATTTTCAGATGATTAGAATTATTAAATTTCCAAGAAATAATTTTTTATTTTCATTTTAAACAAATTTCAATTGTCTGATAGCATTCGGGTGGTGGTGCTACTACTTAAAAATTGAAAGAAAATTTTCTATTCTTCAGGATTGTCAAGGGCTAAGTCCCTACTAGAACTCTGAAAATTTTCAGATGATTAGAATTATTAAATTTCGAAGAAATTAATTTTTATTTTCATTTTAAACAAATTTCAATTGTCTGATAGCATTCGGGTGGTGGTGCTACTATTAAAAAATTGAAATAAAATTTTCTATTCTTCAGGATTGTCAAGGGCTAAATCCCTACTAGAACTCTGGATATTTTCAGATGATTAGAATTATTAAATTTCGAAGAAATTAATTTTTATTTTCATTTTAAAAAAATTTTCAATTGTCTAATAGCATTCGGGTGGTGGTGCTACTACTTAAAAATTGAAATAAAATTTTCTATTCTTCAGGATTGTCAAGGGCTAATTCCCTACTAGAACTCTGAAAATTTTCAGATGATTAGAATTATTAAATTTCGAAGAAATTAATTTTTATTTTCATTTTAAAACAAATTTCAATTGTCTGATAGCATTCGGGTGGTGGTGCTACTACTTAAAAATTGAAATAAATTTTTCTATTCTTCAGGATTGTCAAGGGCTAAGTCCCTACTAGAACTCTGGAAATTTTCAGATGATTAGAATTATTAAATTTCGAAGAAATTAATTTTTATTTTCATTTTAAACAAATTTCAATTGTCTGATAGCATTCGGGTGGTGGTGCTACTACTTAAAAATTGAAATAAAATTTTCTATTCTTCAGGATTGTCAAGTGCTAAGTCCCTACTAGAACTCTGGAAATTTTTCAGATGATTAGAATAATTAAATTTTGAAAAAATAAATTTTTTATTTTCATTTTAAACAAATTTCAATTGTCTGATAGCAGTCGGGTGGTGGTGCTACTACTTAAAAATTGAAATAAAATTTTCTATTCTTCAGGATTGTCAAGAGCTAAGTCCCTATTAGAACTCTGGAAATTTTCAGATGATTAGAATTATTAAATTTTGAAAAAATAAATTTTTATTTTCATTTTAAACAAATTTCAATTTGTCTGATAGCAGTCGGGTGGTGGTGCTACTACTTAAAAATTGAAATAAAATTTTCTATTCTTCAGGATTGTCAAGAGCTAAGTCCCTATTAGAACTCTGGAAATTTTCAGATGATTAGAATTATTAAATTTTGAAAAAATAAATTTTTAATTTTCATTTTTAACAAATTTCAATTGTCTGATAGCATTCGGGTGGTGGTGCTACTACTTAAAAATTGAAATTAAAATTTTCTATTCTTCAGGATTGTCAAGAGCTAAGTCCCTATTAGAACTCTGGAAATTTTCAGATGATTAGAAATATTAAATTTCGAAGAAATAAATTTTTATTTTCATTTTAACAAATTTCAATTGTCTGATAGCATTCGGGTGGCGGTGATACTACTTAAAAATTGAAATAAAATTTTCTATTCTTCAGGATTGTCAAGGGCTAAGTCCCTACTAGAACTCTGGAAATTTTCAGATGATTAGAATTATTAAATTTGAAAAAAATAATTTTTTATTTTCATTTTAAAACAAATTTCAATTGTCTGATAGCATTCGGGTGGTGGTGCTACTACTTAAAAATTGAAATAAAATTTTCTATTCTTCAGGATTGTCAAGGGCTAAGTCCCTACTAGAACTCTGGAAAATTTTCAGATGATTAGAATTATTAAAATTTCGACGAAATAAATTTTTTTATTTTCATTTTAAACAAATTTCAATTGTCTGATAGCATTCGGGTGGTGGTGCTACTACTTAAAAATTTAAATAAAATTTTCTATTCTTCAGGATTGTCAAGGGCTAAGTCCCTACTAGAACTCTGGAAATTTTCAGATGATTAGAATTATTAAATTTCGAAGAAAATAAATTTTATTATTTTCATTTTAAAAACAAATTTCAATTGTCTGATAGCATTCGGGTGGTGGTGTGCTACTACTTAAAAATTTTAAATAAAATTTTCTATTCTTCAGGATTGTCAAGGGCTAAGTCCCTACTAGAACTCTGGAAATTTTTCAGATGATTAGAATTATTAAATTTCGAAAAAATAATTTTTTATTTTCATTTTAAACAAATTTCAATTGTCTGATAGCATTCGGGTGGTGGTGCTACTACTTAAAATTTGAATTAAATAAAATTTTCTATTCTTCAGGATTGTCAAGGGCTAAGTCCCTACTAGAACTCTGGAAATTTTCAGATGATTAGAATTATTAAATTTTGAAAAAAATAAATTTTTAATTTTCATTTTAAACAAATTTCAATTGTCTGATAGCATTCGGGTGGTGGTGCTACTACTTAAAAATTGAAATAAAATTTTCTATTTCTTGAGAATTGTCAAGTGCTAAGTCCCTACTAGAACTTAGAAAATTGTCAGATGATTAGAATTATTAAATTTGAAAAAAAATAAATTTTTATTTTTCATTTTTAATTGTCTGATAGCATTCGGGTGGTGGTGCTACTACTTAAAAATTTAAATAAATTTTTCTATTCTTCAGGGATTGTCAAGGGCTAAGTCCCTATCTAGAATCTTCTGGAAATTTTCAGATGATTAGAATTATTAATTTCGAAAGAAATAATTTTTTATTTTCATTTTAAACAAATTTCAATTGTCTGATAGCATTCGGGTGGTGGTGCTACTACTTAAAAATTGAAATAAAATTTTCTATATTCTTTAGGATTGTCAAGATATATTCCCTACTAGAACTCTGAAAAATTTTCAGATGATTAGAATTATTAAATTTTCGAAGAAATTAATTTTTTATTTTCATTTTTAAACAATTTCAATTGTCTGATAGCATTCGGGTGTGGTGGTGCTACTACTTTAAAAATTGAAATTAAAATTTTTCTATTCTTCAGGATTGTCAAGGGCTAAGTGTCCCTACTAGGAACTGCTGGAAATTTTCAGATGATTAGAATTATTAAATTTCCAAGAAATAATTTTTTTTATTTTCATTTTTAAACAAATTTCAATTGTCTGATAGCATTCTCGGGTGGTGGTGCTACATACTTAAAAATTGAAAGAAAATTTTCTATTCTTCAGGATTGTCAAGGGCTAAGTCCCTACTAGAACTCTGGAAATTTTCAGATGATTAGAATTATTAAATTTCGAAGAAATTTAATTTTTATTTTCTTTTTAAACAAATTTCAATTGTCTCGATAGCATTCGGGTGGTGGTGCTACTACTTAAAAATTGAAATAAAATTTTTCTATTCTTCAGGATTGTCAAGGGCTAAATCCCTACTAGAACTCTGGATATTTTCAGATGATTAGAATTATTAAAATTTCGAAAGAAATTAATTTTTTATTTTCATTTTAAAAAAATTTCAAATTGTCTAATAGCATTCGGGTGGTGGTGCTACTACTTAAAAATTGGAAATAAATTTTCTATTTCTTCAGGATTGTCAAGGGCTAATTCCCTACTATGAACTCTGAAAATTTTCAGATGATTAGAATTATTAAATTTCGAAGAAAATTAATTTTTATTATTTTTCATTTTAAACAAATTTCAATTGTCTGATTGATTTCGGGTGGGTGGTGCTACTACTTAAAATTGAAATAAAATTTTTCTATTCTTCAGGATTGTCAAGGGCTAAGTCCCTATAGAACTCTGGAAATTTTCAGATGATGGAGATATTATTAAATTTCCAAGAAATAATTTTTTATTTTCATTTTAAACAAATTTCAATTGTCTGATAGCATTCGGGTGGTGGTGCTACTACTTAAAAATTGAAATAAAATTTTCTATTCTTCAGGATTGTCAAGGGCTAAGTCCTACTAGAACTCTGGAAATTTTTAGATGATTAGAATTATTAAATTTCGAGAAGAAATTTAATTTTTATTTTCATTTTTAACAAAATTCAATTGTCTGATTAGCATTCGGGTGGTGGTGCTACTACTTAAAATATTGAAATAAAATTTTCTATTCTTCAGGATTGTCAAGGGCTAATTTCCTTCTAGAACTCTGGAAAAATTTTCAGATGATTAGAATTATTAAATTTCGAAGAAATTAAATTTATTTTCATTTTAAACAAATTTCAATTGTCTGATGAGCATTCGGGTGGTGGTGCTACTGCTACTACTTAAAAATTGAAATAAAATTTTCTATTCTTCAGGATTGTCAAGGGCTAAGTCCCTACTAGAACTCTCTGGAAATTTTCAGATGATTAGAATTATTAAATTTCCCAAGAGAATAATTTTTTATTTTTCATTTTAAACAAATTTCAATTGTCTGATAGCATTCGGGTGGTGGTGCTACTACTTAAAAATTGAAATAAAATAAATTTTTTCTATTCATCAGGATTGTGTCAAGTGGGCTAAGTCCCTACTAGAAACTCTGGAAATTTTTAGAGATGATTAGAATTATTAAATTTCGAAGAAATAATTTTTTATTTTCAAAAAACAAATTTCAATTGTCTGATTGCATTCGGGTGGTGGTTGCTTCTACTTAAAAATTGAAATAAAATTTTCTATTTCTCAGGATTGTCAAGTGCTAAGTCCCTACTTGAACTCTGGAAATTTTCAGAGATTAGAATAATTAAATTTTGAAAAATAAAATTTTTTATTTTCGTTTTAAACTAAATTTCAATTGTTTGATAGCAGTCGGGTGGTGGTGCTACTACTTAAAAATTGAATAAAATAAAATTTTTCTATTCTTCAGGGATTGTCAAGAGCTAAGTCCCTATTAGAACTCTGGAAATTTTTCAGATGATTAGAATTATTAAATTTTTGAAAAAATAAATTTTTATTTTCATTTTAAACAAATTTCCAATTGTCTGATAGCATTCGGGTGGCTGGTGCTACTACTTAAAAATTGAAATAAATTTTCTATTCTTCAGGATTGTCAAGAGCTAAGTCCGCTATTAGAAACTCTGGAAATTTTCTGGATGATTAGAAATATTAAATTTCGAAGAAAAAAATTTTTACTTTCATTTTTAACAAATTTCAATTGTCTGATAGCATTCGGGTGGCGGTGATACTACTTAAAAATATTGGAAATAAAAATTTTCTATTCTTCAGGATTGTCAAGGGCTAAGTCCCTACTAGAACTCTCGGAATTTTCAGATGATTAGAATTATTAAATTTTGAAAAAAATAATTTTTTATTTTTTCATTTTAAACAAAAAAAAAAAAAATAAATTTGTCAATTGTCTGATAGCAATTCGGGTGGTGTGTGCTACTACTTAAAAAATTGAAATAAAATTTTCTATTCTTCAGGATTGTCAAGGGCCTAAGTCCCTACTAGAACTCTGGAAATTTTCAGATGATTAGAATTATTAAATTTTGATAAAAATAATTATATTTTTATTTTCATTTTTGACAATTGTCTGATAGCATTCGGGTGGTGGTGCTATACTAAAAATTTAAATAAAATTTTCTTTTCTTCAGGATTGTCAAGGGCTAAGTCCCTACTAGAACTCTGGAAATTTTCAGATGATTATAGAATTATTAAATTTCGAAGAAATAATTTTTTATTTTCATTTTAAACAATTTTCAATTGTCTGATAGCATTCGGGTGGTGGTGCTACTACTTAAAAAATTTAAATAAAATTTTCTATTCTTCGGATTGTCAAGGGCTAAGTCCCTAGAAGAACTCTGGAAATTTTTAGATGATTAGGAATTTATTAAATTTCGAAGAAAATAATTTTTTATTTTCATGTTAACACAAAATTTCAATTGTCTGATAGCATTCGGGTGGTGGGGCTACTACTTAAAAATTTGAAATAAAATTTTCTATTCTTCAGGTTTGTCAAGGGCTAAGTCCCTTACTAGAACTCTGGAAATTTTTTAGATGATTAGAATTATTAAATTTCGAAGAAATAATTTTTTATTTTTTGAAAAACAAATTTCAATGTCTGATAGCATTCGGGTGGTGGTGCTTACTACTTAAAAATTGAAATAAAATTTTCTATTCTTCAGGATTGTCAAGGGCTAAGTCCCTTCTAGAACTCTGAAAATTTTCAGATGATTAGAATTATTATAATTTCGAAGGAAATTAATTTTTAATTTTCAATTTTTAAACAAATTTCAATTGTCTGATAGCATTCGGGTGGTGGTGTGGTCTACTAATTAAAAATTGTAAAATAAAATTTTTCTATTCTTCAGGATTGTCAAGGGCCTAAGTCCCTACTAGAACTTCTGGAAAATTTTCAGATGATTAGAATTATTAAATTTCGAAGAAATAATTTTTTATTTTCATTTTAAACAAAATTTCTATATTGTCTGATAGCATTTCGGGTGGTGGTGCTACTTACTTAAAAATTGAAATAAAACTTTTCTATTCTTCAGGATTGTCAAGATTGCTAAGTCCCCTACTAGAACTCTGGAAATTTTTAGATGATTAGAATTATTAAAATTTCGAAGAAATAAATTTTTTATTTTCATTTTAAAACAAGTTTTCAATTGTCTGATAGCATTCGGGTCGGTGGTGCTACTACTTAAAAATTGAAATATAAAATTTTCTATTTCTTCAGGATTGTCAAGGTGCTGAAGTCACTACTAGAACTTATAAATTTTCAGGTTGATTTAGAATTAATTAAATTTTGAAAAATAATAAATTTTTATTTTTCATTTTAAAACAAATTTCAATTGTCTGATAGCAGTCGGGTGGTGGTGCTACTACTTAAAAAATTGAAAATAAAATTTTCTATTCTTCAGGATTGTCAAGAGCTAAAGTCCCTATTAGAACTCTGGGGAAATTTTCAGATGATTAGAATTATTAAATTTCGAAGAAATAAATTTTTAATTTTCATTTTAAACAAATTTCAATTGTCTGATAGCATTCGGGGGTGTCGGGTGGTGCTACTACTTAAAAATTGAAATATATAATTTTCTATTCTCAGGATTGTTCAAGAGCTATGTCCCTATTAGAACTCTGGGAAATTTTCAGATGATTAGAAATATTAAATTTCGAAGAAATAAATTTTTATTTTCATTTTAAACAAATTTTCAATTTGTTGTCTGATAGCATTCGGGGGGGTGGTGGTGATACTACTTAAAAATTGAAATAAAATTTTTCTATGCTTCAGGATTGTCAAGGGCTAAGTCCCTTTAGAACTCTGGAAAATTTTCAGATGATTAGAATTATTAAATTTTGAAAAAATAAATTTTTTATTTTCATTTTAACTAAATTTTCAATTTGTCTGGATAGCATATTCGGGGTGGTGGTGCATACTACTTAAAAATTGAAATAAAATTTTCTATTCTTGCAGGAATTGTCCAAGGGCTAAGTTTTTTTCCCTACTCAGAAATACTTAGGAAATTTTGTCAGATGATTAGAATTATATAAATTGAAAAAATTAATTTTTAATGTCATTTTAAACAAATTGAATTTTCTGATAGCATTCGGGTGGTGGTTCCGTACTACTTAAAAATTTAAATAAATTTTCTATTCTTCAGGAATTGTCAAGGGCTTAGTCCCTACTAGAGAACTCTGGAAATTTTCAGATGATTGAGAATTATTAAATTTCGAAGAAATAATTTTTATTATTTCATTTTAATAAACCAAATTTCAATTGTCTGATAGCATTCGCGTGGTGGTTGCTACTACTTAAAAATTTATATTAAATTTTCTATCTCTTCAGGATTGTCAAGGGCTAAGTCCCTACTAGGAACTCTGGAAATTTTCAGATGATTTAGAATTATTAAATTTCGAAAGAAATAATTTGTTATTTTCATTTTAAACAAATTTCAAATTTGTCTGATTAGCATTCGGGTGGTGGTGGAACTACTTAAAAATTGAAATAAAATTTTTCTATTCTTCAGGATTGTCAAGGGCCTAAGTCCCTACTAGTGAAACTCTGGATATTTTCAGATGATTAGAATTATTAAATTTGAAGGAATAAATATAATTTTTATTTTGATTGAAAACAAATTTCAATTGTCTGATAGCATTTCGTGGTGGTGGTGCTACTACTTAAAAATTGAATTAAAATTTTCTATTCTTCAGGATTGTCTAGGGCTAATGTTCATACTAGAACTCTCTGAAATTTTTTAGATGGATTAGACTTATTAAATTTTCGAAGAAATTTTTAATTTTTTATTTTCATTTGAAACAAAAATTTCTATTGTCTGATAGCATTCGGGTGGGTTGGTGCTACTACTTAAAAATTGAAATAATCATTTTCTATTCTTCGGAATTTAATGGGCTATTTTCCTGCTGAAACTCTGAAATTTTTCAGATGATTAGAATTATTAAATTTCGAAGAAAATTAATTTTTATTTTCATTTTAAACAAATTTCAATTGTTGATCGCAGTGGGGTGGTGGTGCTACTATTAAAAATATGAAATAAAATTTTCTATTCTTCAGGATTGTCAAGGGCTAAGTCCCTTCTAAGAACTCTGGAAAAATTTTTCAGATGATTAGAATTTATTAAATTTCGAAGAAATAATTTTTATTATTTTCATTTTAAACAATATTTCAATTGTCTGATAGCATTCGGGGTGGTTGGTGCTACTACTTAAAAATTAATTAAAATTTTCTATTCTTTAGGTTTGTCACAGGGCTATTCCATACTACGAACTCTGAATAATTTCGATGATTAGATTTATTAAATTTCGAAGAAATTAATTTTTATTTTCATTTTAAACAATTCATTCATATTGTTCCAAGGGGTGTGTGCATGACTACTTAAAATAATTGAACAACTTTTCTTTCTTCAGAGGATTGTCATGGGGCTAAGTCCACTATCTAGGAAACTCTGGAAATTTTACCAAGATGATTAGAATTATTAAAATTTCCAAGAAAATAATTTTTTATTTTCATTTTAAAACAAATTTCAATTGTCTGATAGCATTCGGGTGGGTGGTGCTACTACTTAAAAATTGAAAGAAAATTTATATTCTTCAGGTTTGTCAAGGGCTAAGTCCTCCTACGAGAAATCTGGAAATTTTCAGATGATTTAGGGAATTATTAAATTTCGAAGATATAGAAATTATTTTTATTTTCATTTTTAAACAAATTTCAATTGTCTGATAGCATTCGGAGGGTGGTGGTGCTACTACTTCTAAATTTGAAATAAAAATTTTTCTAATCAATCTAGGATTGTCAAGGGCTAAGTACCCTACTAGAAACTCTGGAAATTTTTCAGATGGATTAGAATTATTAAAATCTTCGAAGAAATAATATTTTTATTTTCATTTTTAAACAAAATTTCAATTGTTCTGATAGCATTCGGGTGGTTGGTGCTACTACTTAAAAAATTGAAATAATAATTTTTCTATTCTTCAGGAAGTGGCCAAGGGCTAAGGCCACTACTAGAACTCTGGAAATTTTCAGATGATTAGAATTATTAAAATTTCGGAAGAAATAATTTTTTATTTTTCATTTTAAACAAATTTTCAATTGTCAGATTGCTTTAGGGTGGTGGTGCTTGGCTAATATCTTTAAAATTGAAAATAAAATTTTCTAATTCTTAAGATTTGTCAAGGGCTTAAGTCCCCTACTAGAACTTTGAAAAAATTTTAGGTTGTTTTTAAGATGATTAGAATTATTAAATTGAAAAAAAATAAATTTTTAATGTTCATTTGATTCAATTGTCTGATAGCATTTCGGTTAATTTTTATTTTAATTTTTATTTTTTTTATCTTGGGTGGTTGGTGCTACTACTTAAAAATTTAAATATAAATTTTCTATTCTTCAGGATTGTCAAGGGCCTAAGTCCCTACTAGATAACTCTAGAAAATTTTAAGGATGATTTAGTTTTTTTTAAATTGCGAATAAGAAATAAATATTTTTTTTATTTTCATTTTAAACAAAATTTCTTTTGGTCTGGTTGCTTTCGGGTGGTAAGGTGCTTACTACTTAAAAATTTGAATATAAAATTTTCGATTCTTCAGGATTGTCATAGGGCTAATGCAATACTTTGTACTCCTGAATATTTTCAGATGATTTGAATTTATTAAATTTCGATGAAATTAATTTTTTATTATCATTTTAAACAAATATTCAATTGTTCTGATAGCATTCGGGTTGGTGGTGATTTCTACTTAAAAATTGAAATAAAATTTTCATTTTCTTCAATGATTGTCAAGGGGCTAAGTCCTTACTAGAACTCTGGAAATTTTCAGATGATTTGGAATTATTAATGTTCGAAAAAATAAATTTTTATATTTTTCTTTTTAAACAAATTTCAATTGTATGAATAGCATTCGGGGGGGTGGTGTGCTACTACTTAAAATTTGCAATATAATTTTCTATTCTTCAGGATTGTCAAGGGGCTAAGTCCCTACTAGAAAGCTGGAAATTTTCAGCGATTAGAATTATTAATTTTCGAAGAAATTAATTTTTATTTTCATTTTAAAACAAATTTCAATTGTCTGATACGCATTCGGGTGGTGGTGCTACTACTTAAAAATTAAAAAAAAATTTTCTATTCTTTAGGATTGGTCAAGGGCTAAGTCCCTACTAGAATTGGGAAATTTGTAGATGCATTAGATTTTATTAAATTTCCAAGAAATAATTTTTTATTTTCATTTTAAACAAATTTCAATTGTCGGATTAGCATTCGGGTGGTGGTGCTACTACTACTTTAAAAATGAAATAACATATTTTATTCTTCAGGATTGTCAAGGGCTAAGTCCCTACTAGAACTCTGAAATTGTTTTCAGATGATTAGAATTATTAAATTGAAAAAAAATAAATTTTTATGTCTTTATTTTATACACTAAATTTCAATTGTGCTGATAGCATTTGGGTGGTGGTGCTACTACTTAAAAATTGAAATAAAATTTTCTATTCTTCAGGATTGTCAAGGGCTAAGTCCCTACTAGAACTCTGGAATTTTCAGATGATTAGAATTATTAAATTTCGAAAAGAAAAATATTTTTTTTTTTCATTTTAAACAAATTTCAAATTGTCTGATAGCATTCGGGTGGTGGTGCTACTACTTAAAAATTGAAATAAATTTTCTATTCTTCAGGATTGTCAAGGGTAATCCCTACTTAGAACTCTGGAAATTTTCAGATGATTTGAATTTATTAAATTTCGAAGAAATTAATTTTTTATTTTCATTTTAAACAAATTTCAATTGTTGATAGCATTCGGGTGGTGGTGCTACTACTTAAAAATTGAAATAAAATTTTCTATTCTTCAGGATTGTCAAGGGCTAAGTCCCTACTAGAACTCTGGAAATTTTCAGATGATTAGAATTATTAAATTTTGAAAAAATAAATTTTTATTTTCTTTTTAAACAAATTTCAATTGTCTGATAGCATTCGGGTGGTGGTGCTACTACTTAAAAATTGAAATAAAATTTTCTATTTTCAGGATTGTCAAGGGCTAAGTCCTACTAGAAACTGGAAATTTTCAGATGATTAGAATTATTAAATTTCGAAGAAATTAATTTTTATTTTCATTTTAAACAAATTTCAATTGTCTGATAAGCATTCGGGTGGTGGTGCTACTACTTAAAAATTGAAATAAAATTTTTATTCTTCAGGATTGTCAAGGGCTAAGTCCCTACTAGAACTCTGGAAATTTTCAGATGATTAGAATTATTAAATTTCGAAAAAATAATTTTTTATTTTCATTTTAAACAAATTTCAATTGTCTGATAGCATTCGGGTGGTGGTGCTACT